>JACSYO010001669.1:1577500-1607500 GCA_016806645.1 Ophiodon elongatus
TTTCCACCAGAGTTTCTCTCGCTCCCTCACCGTTGCGCTGCCGCTCATCTGCCGGTACTGTCACCCCAGTAATCCTGCTTTCCATTTCCTCTTTAACTCCATCTTTTCTTTATCTTATTCTATCTCCTCTCACTCCATCACAGGAGGTGCTGCATGTGAGTCCTGATAATAATGGTGTGAGGATTTAGCCTTCCTCTCCTCCCTCTCGCTCACTTCAGAGCAACCCCTCCTCCTCTCCCAGCCCACTTTTGCTCCCATTTTTCTCCGTATTATTCACCTTCATCCTGTCACGTATCCTTTTCCTTAAATCACCTCACTGTATTGCGCTGCTGTTCTGTTCGCTATCTCTGCCTTTTTCCCTCTTTCCCATAACCATCAACAGGTCTCACATGAAACCCATTAAAAGCATTGTTTTTCCAGTCTGGGCCCCTCAGGCTCTGCCATTGTTTATCAGTATGAATAAATTTCGACAGTCAATAGACCAACACACATCTCATTTCCTTGGACTATTGACAGAAAACACACAAGCCAGTTGCCTAATAAAGTGACAAAGCAAATATTCCAACGATCTTGGCGTAACAACTTGAGGGCCCATTTAAGGAAAATTACCACTATTTTTTTCATGAACTTCAGCTTCATCATGAAGCGCGTTCAGACAGAATACAACGTATTTTTTCGCCTTGTGTGATTTGCATGAAGGTTACTGGGGCTGTTTGTATTGTCTGTGTTTGTTCAGCCAACTGTGCAGACATTCGCTATGGTACGCTAGCTCAGCCTCTGACAGATCTAAAAACTCACCAAAAGTCCAAGTTCAAAACAAGTTGAAACATTTGCTTCGCCGCCTTGCTGCGGGCTCCTTGGCATCTGCTCCATTGACTCGTCTATGCAATCATGGCACTTCTAAATTCACTTCATGTTCAGCCTGCACATACTTTAATCAATGATGCTATTGATTTGCATGGTAGAATATATTTTTTCCAAACTTTATGAAATAAATTGCCAACGTTTTTATTATTATTTAAATTACTTGGAATGTAAAACAAATTTAATAAATCTAAAATGTATTTAATCAGCAACAATTTGGATAATTAATGAATGGCAATAATGTCAGTCATTAACTTGTTTCAACTTCACAAATAGAGAATAATGAGAATTTGCTGTTTTTCTGTGTTTCATATCATTGTAAAATCTTTGGGTTTGACAGTACGTAAGTCGATTTTTAAATATATTTTTTTATTGCAGAAAATAAATAAAACACAAAAACATGCTTCAAATATAGAAAGTCGTATACAAATGCAAATGTTTTCGGGAGACAGGTTTAATTCGATTTCCATATTCTGAAAGTATGATGATATTAATGGAGATATTGGAGGAGTGTACTGTAAGTTACCCTTAAAACAACATGGTCAGCACATTTGCTTGTTTTATCTATTTGCAGCATGTTTCTTTTAATAAACTGAGTGAATCTATAAAAAAAAGTTGAGCCTACAAACATCACATTTCCCTTAGATTATCGACAGGGCGAACACACAAGCCAGTAAAAAGAGAGACAAAGCAAGTATGACAATGAAGCTGAGAAGGCTCCACCCATACAAATGTGCCTCTCAGTATCGAATGCTGTCCGTCTCATTTATAGATCAAAGTGCTCATTGGGGAGGCAATCATCTTGCCTGAGAGGAAAGGGAAATGCAGGGGGGAAACAGACTCCATCATAATGCTTACTTATTTTCTTTCTGCAGAGAGACAACACATGGTTTTTAAGTAATGTTGACTGGAATCATGTTGACATGCATATAAGTGTGTGTCTGTCTGCTGAGAGAGAGAGGGAGAGAGAGAGAGAGAGAGAGACTATTTCTCTTTGCTCTCCTCCCCTCTTTCACTCACATTGTCAGACAGGTGTTTCATAGTTTTAAAGAGCGCTGTCTATTGCAGGTTTGCATCACTCCTAATAAAAGCTGTTTTTCTTCTTTCTGCACACTTGGCAGCTTGGTCAGGTGACAGGCTTTTTAACACGGCGCTATAAATACAGACGAGTGTTAAAATAGCGTTTCTGAGATGTGAGACGTGTGACTGAGGCGTCTATATCTGTATTGGATGTGCGTAGTAGATGCAGTGACACCTCTGATGAATGGAAACAGACAATAGAGGACAGATGTTTCAAAGGATAGTCTTTCTCTCAGCAGCTGGACAGTGTGTAAACCCGCCAGCAGAGAACATGTGTTCTCCGGCCAGCAGCCCGGTCAGATCCACAGATTAACTGAGATGGATTCAGAGAGAAACTGGAAAAATAATGAATTCTACCATTTTGAGTGTTATCAAGGAGTATTTATGTTGCATATGTCTTGCGAGATGTGGATTTGTTGAGCACCAACACTGTGTGCTGATACAACATTGGTTTCTTCTGAGATTGTCAACTAATCCTCTGTGTGTGCATCTCCTGCCGGGAACATCTGCAGCTCTACAGTATCTGAGGGTGTCATGTGTAGAAATTAAACAATTCACAGAACATTTACAATTTCAACAACAAATTAATCTTTTAAACCAAAATGTCAAACATTTTAAGCTTCTTAAATGTGATGATTTGTTGTTTTTCTCTGTTGTATATCATTTTAAATTAAATATCTGAGGGTTTTGGACTGTTAGTCAGACAAAAGAGACAATTTGAAGAAGTCATCTTGGGATCTGGGAAAATGCGATTGGCATTTTTAACTAATTTATGACATTTTGAGATTGTCCTCCCAGGAAAAACAATAGCATGCCAAAAACGACCTCTTGTGGCTGTAGAAATTATGATTCTCAGAACAAACAAAACATCAGATTATGACATGAGATAACAGTGTTCGTTTGTTCTACACTCAAGTCATTTTTGTGCCTTCACCAAACCCTAACCATGGCAGTGCCATGTCAGAAAAAAATACTTTGATTTTTGTAACAGTGATTTGTAACAGTTTTAGAGGGAACTGGCCAGTTATGTTTTTGCTGCTAATTGGCCGTCAGATCAGAAAAGAAATATTGTTTGTTGTTGCTTAATTTCGGAGTAATATTGAACAACTAAACAACTCAACAAATGATCCGAAAAAATCATCAGCAGATCGTATCATTATAAAAATTAACGTTAGCCCTACTCATGTGAAAAACAATCTGGCAAAGGATTCAGCACCATGGACAGCGCTTCACATTGTGGCCGGTCAAAAGACTTCAGGCAAGACAATTTTCCTCGAGGTCTTGGCATGTTTGGTGAATCATCCTCCTAGTTGACAATTCTGTTATTGTGCCAGAGGTCGGGCTATTTTTATGCCTCTGTGTGCGACAGCCATGGTGCTATGTTGTCCGTACGTACCCATGTCTCGTGAACGCGTGTTGCAGAACCACCCGGAAGGAATTTCTTCACATTTGGCACAAACGTCCACCTGGATTCAAAGATGAAGTGATTAGAATTCAGAGGTCAACAGGTCAAGGTCAACCTTGCGTCTGTTCCATCCTGTGATATCCCGGGAAAGTCTTGAGCAAATCTTTTCTAATTTGGCGCAAACGTCCACTTGAACTCGAGGATGAACTGATAAGAATGTGGTGGTCAAAGATCATTGTGGCCTCACAAAACTAGTTTTTTGGCCATAACTTAAAATTGTATACGCTAATTATGATAATTTTACACAAATGTTTACAATGACAGGATGTAAACTGCAACATGACTCGTTAGCGGAGGCATACAACCGCGAGGCTCTCTGTAGAATAGCAGAATGTACATTTGGTTAATAAAGCCAAGCCTGCGAGCCAGATCAGGCAGATCAAGATGTGCTGTGACATTCATACTGCAACACATCGCCAATGCACACTTTACCATAACTGTGTCAATCTTCTCATCTTATACTCTTTTCCACCAAAATCAGCGCTCAAATGCAGTTTTTTAACATGCTAAAAAAGTTGATTTCCCTTTCCCTTTCACCAAATCCTTGTGGATTTTATTCATTACATAATCACTTTAATGCGCGTCATACAGCATCACATCAGACAAGGGGCGAAAATCTGCCTGTCCAACTGGGTGTCATGTTTCCATGCTGGAGTCGATAAATACCTGTTACTACTGCAGAGTCATTTGACCCAGGAATGAATGAATGAAGATTGTAACCATTCACACTGAAGACAAAAACACAATGCTAGTGGGTTTTTGGGTTTTGTTTTTTTTTGTCCTGGGGGGAAGGGTCTTAACTCGCCACCAGGGAGCGAATAAGTTTCCCAAAATGTCAACGTATTCCTTTAAGCTGCTCAAATACCAACATGTCCTCAAAACTAATCCACAGAATATGCTGTTTTGTTGTTGCCTTCAAAAACTGAAAAACTGATTTCTTAACTGATGACCTAATCAGCAGGACATTATTTGTTACCGCCGTATAAAATTGTTTTAAATGACTAATAAAATGATACATATGAGTTAGTTCGTTAAGTTTAAATACAAAAAAACTACTGAAGGTACGTTTTTTAAAAACTGCTCTCCTTTGTGAAAATCACACACCTTGTTGGGTTTGTTGACCCAACCTTCAGCATCTCTATAAAAACACACTACCTCCACCTTTGCTCCAGAGAAGTACCAATCCTCTAAACACAGGTCATTCTAGGCATTTGAACAAACAACTGACGCTGTTGTTTTTCTTCATGATGCTCCATTCTCATTCTGCCAAGATGCCTAACATTAACGATACTGCTGACTTTTTTTCTGACTGAACAGTGTATGAACACAAAGAAAGAACCATAATAATTGTGTTCAACCTCAAGCGTCGAAGCTAAAGAACCACAGATTTTCACAATAAAAGATTGTAACTGCTGCGAAGTAGTGCAAAGTTGGTAATCACACAACATTACTTAAATACAGAACCAACACAAAAATAAAAGAAGAGACATTATCTTTACGTTAAAACAAAAATATACTTTTTAAAGATAACTTTACCAGACCGAAAAGGAAATACTATAATACCCTGACTGCTACAGCCAGGTTTCTCTTGGGCTTTGAACTGCAGGAGCTCTTAAACTGACAAGAGAATCAGTAAAGATAGACAATGATACAGATAATGCCCATTTATGAGTTAGATAAAAGCCCCATAAGGAATGAAATGGCCTTGATGGTATGGACTGCAGGGAGTTAGAATTGTCTGTGATTAAAGATAAAAGCGTAGAAAGCCTTCTGAAGTGCAGCCTAAGAATGAAACCCTAATTTTAGAGATCTTCTCCAGCTAAAAGAAAACTGAACCAACATCTCAATCGGACAAATTAAAGACAGCATTGTGTCGAACTGAAGCTCAGTGAATTATTAAGAGTCTTGTCCTTCTTGGCTTGAAGCTGTGTCATCCGCATAACAATTAGAAACAATGGCATGCTTACAAATGATCATGCTGACAAATGACATGCCCTAAAGGAAGAATGCAAATTTATAACATTGCATCCTGAATGTGAGCACCATGGAACAGAGCCGAGTGAAGGAAGCAAGAGAAGAGGAAGCATTTCTAAAACTCTGACTTTTTCTCACAGGAACACATTTCCTCTACAAGTCAAGGCCTTTTTTTTTGGGTCGTTGATTAGGGTCGTACGGTCAGCTGTGTCAAAGGCAGAACTACCATCTAGTAGGATTAAAATGTGTGAACAGCAAGAAGAAAGACACAAAAAGTCGGAGAGATGAACCGCAGAGCCTCGGTTTGTCAGTACAAATGACCCCTTTCACTTTATACACACGTCATTTAGCAAAGTATTGTCATTTTGATTATCTACACTAATTTTACAATGTTGGTCTATTCTGTACACGCGACATCATGTCTGTCCGTTCAGGGAGAGCAATCCCTCCTCTGTTGCTGCTCTGGAGGTTTTTTATTTCTTTTTTTTTCCCCCTGCTCAAGTTTTTTCGGGGGGAAGTTTTTCTTTATCCGAATCGATGGTCTGAGGAGAGAGGATGGCGTCTTGCTGTAGAGATTGTAAAGCCCGTGAGGCAAATTAGTGATTTGTGAGTGCTCCTCGGCGTCTGACAACGACGCTCATTTAGTCTGTGTATGTGACGGGGCGTTACAGGCACAGCAACAGACGTGGAATAACATGCAAGATATTGTCCACACACGTGCAAAACTAAAAGTAAAGTTGACTTTGTGTCACATCAGTGCAGTTAGTCGTGACTCGTTCGTCACTCGGTAGTCTCGTGAGTCGTCAGTCAGTCAACTTATCGTCAACCACACCTAACTAAGTGGTTTTGTTGCCTAAACCTAACTTCCCTTGAAGACGGAAGTTTACTTGAAAAGACGCGATGCATGTAATGAGCATATTTTGACACGCCGTCACTGATACGTGCATAGTCTGAAGCTTTGGATCACAGATCAAGCTGCATTATTTGACGCGTTGGTGTGAGAATGTGTTGAGATTAGTGCAGTGTTCCGGTCTGTTTTTTGTCATTCCTTAAATGACACTGCCAGTTGTTAGTCGACAAGCGACAATTTTCCTTTAACTTTTATCACTAACCCTAACCCTTACTAAACATTACAAGTTCAATTTGCAGGCAGCATGCAGCTAAAACAAACAAAACACATTTGATTCAGAATAATTTAGATAAAGAGCATCCGCATCATATGCATAATTCTAGTATTCCAGTATAAGGTCAATTATAAATGTGTGTGAATACTGCATTAGCAGATCGTCAAATCTTAAAGTGAGGTAAACAATGATGTTTCTGGCTGTCTGGGACACAATCGTGTGTGTGTGTGTGTGTGTGTGTGTGTGTGTGTGTGTGTGTGTGCGTGTGTGTGCGTGTAGCTGTGTACACTGGTGAGGGTAGATGTTTAAACAGGCAATCATCACTCAATGAGTAAACAGCTCTGAAGATTGGACTAATATGTGTTTTACTGTGGATGTGAATACTAAGAGAGGAGGACAGGGAGCGAGAAAGAAAAGACAAGAGAAGAAGACAGAAGGGAGGGTAAACAAACTCCATCAACTCATGCTAGAAAGCAGCCATCAGGGCTGAATGAAGATTTGCGATTAGCCCACATTTGTGTTATTTTTATCATCCAATGCAACTCTTTGATCACAGCCATGTGTCAGAAATGGAGGAATCATCTGGAGGGACATTTTACCCCAAGTGTGGGTTGAAATACCAACTGCTCGGAGCTTCACCGGCTGATCTCACACACCTTTCCCAGCACTCGGTCAGTTTGCCTGTCTGCATCTTCATCTCCATCCACCCCCCCACCCCCCACCCCACCCCCCTCCTCCGCTCCTCCTCCTTCTTAAGACACACTTTGAAAACAAAAATAGCTGGAGAGCAGAAAGACATGAGAAGTGTCAGATCCATAAATAAATTGGGTCTTTGTGCACCTTGTTTGAGACTGGCTGACATTTTAAAGCCTGCCAGATATTAATACCATTTCTCAAGAGACAAAGATTGTATGCGTGGGCGTGCATAAATGTGTGTGTGCATGTTTGTACAATGCATGTGCATGCTTGTGCATATTTTGGTGTGCAAAAAAAAAAAAAGGCAGCATAATGGTGCCTCAGATTAGCTGTGTGTGTGTGTGTGTGTGTGTGTGTGTGTGTGTGTGTGTGTGTGTGTGTGCGTGTGTGACGGACAGAGAAGTGGGTGTTTGGTTTGTTATTCTTGTGTGACTTCACCCTCGGGCATAGCTGACGGAGATTTTACTGTTTTATTCTGGCTGAAATTTTCTTGACATCCTGACATGGTCATGAGCAAATTGCCTCTCTCTCTCTCTCTCTCTCTCTCTCTCTCTCTCTCTCTCTCTCTCTCTCTCTCTGTCTGTGTCTTTCAAATTTCAAATTTCAAATTCAAATAAGCTTTATTGGCACACATGTTTAAGTTACATTGTTGCCAAAGCTAAGACGCATATTAATGAATGATACAGTTTTACACAGGAAAAACAAAATAGATAATCAGAAGTTAACACATTTTAACACTTTAAACACACACTCTTTCTCAAATCAGCCAAAGGAATACACGTTGTTATATGTTATTTTATATATTTGTATATGCATAAGCGTTTATAGCCTTTAAAATGACTATTAAAATATATACCGTTTATATGTCCATGTCCTCAGGATACTAATATACACAGGTGTAACCGGTTTTCAGGGTTGGCCATGCTGATGGCTGGTTTATGGCTGGTTTATGGCTGAGTTGACTCAGCAGAGTACGGCTCAGATAACAATCAGAGTTCTGCCGGTACGGAGGAAGGGAAGAAGCTTTAAAGGGAGGTCAAGAAGGTGTGGCGAAGGCTGAAGGCTAACACAGGGGGAGAAAAGTGAGGGGATGTGAAGAGGAGGACATAAACGGTGACCTAAATATAGTTGAAGTTTCAAGGTGATCGCTCCTCTTCCTCTTCGTTGCCGCTCGCGTTCTCTCCTTGGTTGATTTTCCAAGGTGGAGGGGTCACCGGTAATTATCTGCTCTTTTCAAACGTAGGAGGCTCAGCGGGACACCAGGTCACCTGTGATTCTGATTGAGGTCCTGGGCACACGCACACACATACACAGACACACACACACACACACACACACACACACACACACACACACACACACACACACACACACGCACAAACACGCTCACACACACACACATACATGCATACATAGGGAAACAGCAGCAGGCGAATGCGCAGCGTTTCATTAGGCCTCTGATTTGGTCATTCATCATGTCACAGCGAGGTCACACACGGCGGCCGACACATGTTTATGTCTGAGAAGATTGTATGTGTGTGTGTGTGTGCGTGTGCGTGTGCATGTGCGTGTGTGTGTGTGCGCGCGCGCATGTGTTTTTGTTGGCTTGAAAGGGTGCTTTGTTTTCCTGTTAGTCCGGGTCCGGTTTCCCATTCAGGTCAGACAAAGAGGAAGCGGCTCTATAATTGTTCGGATCAAATCAAAGAAAGGCAGGTGAATAATTTTATTCTACATTTTTTCTCAGGATTTGGTAGAGCCCAAACTAGAGTTAAAAGAAAAGTAAATATTGGGCTTAACATTCATCAGGTTGCCTTAAACACAACTCCAATGGGATGATAATGTTGCTCTTTCTGCTGCATAAATAAGTTAACACATTATGCATCGCATCTTAGTAATAATAATATATTGGTATTATTGCAGCTTTAAGCATATTGCGTTCCAAAGATGACCTTGTGAGCGCTCTTTGAAGGCAGCATTAAACAAACTTAGTGGATGGAGCGGGTCGTACCCGAACCACAAGGTTGGTGGTTCGATTCACGTTGAAGTGTCTTTGAGCGAGAAAGCGAACCTCAAGTTACTCCCACTGCTCCTAAATTTAAAGTTTAAGTTAGAGTTAAATGCAGAGGTAAAATATCATGTAATCAATATGATCATTGTAATAAAGTATATTTGTAAACTTACAGAACATATTAAGACGTATATGTGTATTATAACCTTCTTTATAAGACATAGACATCTAACCAGTGAGTCAATATTACGTCTTAAGAGTGAGATGAGAAGTCTGATACCACTCTCCTGTCTTCGCGTCAAGTATTGCCCTAGAAACAGGTGGTCGATTAGCTTAGCTTAGCATAAAAACAGGAGGCAGGTGGAAACATTTAGCCTGGCTGAGTGCTTACAAACGCCTCTGAAGGTGTGTTCAGACAGAATGCAAAGCACATCATTTATTTTGTGTTATTTGGGCGAATTAGAATGCTGTGCAGCATTTCTGTCAACAGACTTGACAAACGAGGAACAGACTGTTTATTAGAGAACTTTATGGGTGCTAGAAAGCAAGCTATGCTAGCTATTTCCTACGCTCACAGCTTCAAGCTCAATTAATAACACCCACACAACCAGAATAGTTTCAGTCTTCGAATATAATTCACATCACAAAGTGTATTTCCCGAAATGTTTAACTATTCCTCTGACGAAGATTAAGTTGTTTTTGAAACCCTATCCCTATTTGCCCATGCAGTCCAATAATTCCAGCCAAAGGTAACTAGAAAATCAAAGAGTCAGAGGCATAAAACAGCTGCACAAATGTACAAATCAAACTGAGGCCGTATGACAGAAAAACAGAGATTTCTGAACAAACAACATTAAAGCCATGCTCATTCAGGTGCAACACCAAGCACCAAGGGCTTCATTAAAAGATGCTTCCACACACAAATGTATTTTAATATATGCACACCTCCAGTGAATGCTAAATGTCTTGCATAAATTCCCTCCCCCTTAGTGAGCATGTATGAATGGACTCAGTGTGGACGTCCCTGTGTGGGTATTGTGAGATAGCGATCTGCTCTGAGACTAAAACACACACACAGATCAAAGCTCCGGCCTCAGTTCAGAAACCTCATTGATGGCAGAAATGATGTTGACTGCAAGCAATATTAACTTTGTGTGGAAAGTAGATATCAGGTGTGCAGGGCAAACCGGTTTCTGTCCAGCCTCTGTTTAACATTACCTCACATAATCCAAATAAAGACGAGGAAAAGCTGTAAAAAGAAGAAAAAAGTTCTGATACATCGTAAATTTCAGATTGTGTCATTTACTTTCTCAGGTTTCAGTGAACTATTGCATTTGAATCTTAGATTCCTGTCCACCAGCTTGTTTCATTACATAAAAGGAACCTTAATCCCCATTGTCGTTGCTATATCACCACCTAGTGGCCAATCACTGTCATCACCACTTACTGATGCTGGAGAGGAATGTAATTGTACATTACAGGAACTATTTCAGTTGAATTAGAGATCCTTTAAAGGGTTAAGTCCACCCAATTTACATGAGTTGGTTATACATCCATCAAGCAATTCGTGATCGGTTTAACAGGCTCATTAAAAGTGTCCCAATTCCAGACTACAAACTGATCCTGATGAGAAACGTGACAAAATTAAGTATACTGATGAACGTGTTTGATTTCAGTGTGTTTGTGATATAAAATGTGAAAGATGATCCAGGACAACCCCGACAACAAAAATAAGTATTAATTCTTCATGAAAAACCTGTTGCTTTCTCTTTGTGGAGTTCAATTGTAAATACATGCTGCATACTAACTCTATACAGCGTGTAGTAATCGTCACAGCATATTGTTTAAGTACTTTAACTGTACAAAAACAAACAAAATTGAGACAGAGCTTGTGTGAGCTGTGTTGCTGCTGTGTTGTTTGTCTTTCAGAGTTCCTGGTTCCTGGTTGGTTGGAGCTGGAGGCCATCGAGGGATTGGCAGCAGCTGGCCTCCGTTTCCAGCCTACAAAACCCGACTCATCCCGGCCGTCTGCTTGCTCCTTTTCCCCTGGCACCGCCATGCGCTATATTCAACTTTTGATTTGCTGTGTACTTTAGTCACCATATGTTTGAACTCATATGTTGTGTGTTAAACTAATTCAACGTTTTGTTGAGTAAAACTCCTTTTAGTTAATCCCTTACATGTGCCGCCCCTATCTGATGTAGTCTTGGAGCAACATACTAACAGGAAATGATGCTATATGTGTGATGTTATTTGTTTTATTTGTTTTCTAAGATTTTTTTTAGCTGTCTCACCACCCTCAATTTATTTTAATTTGTTCCAGCTCTGAACAGTTCTTTTTTTTCGTGTGTATTTCATTGTGGGAGAATAGTGTGCATCAACAGCACACAAAACAACCGTATTTAGTTTGCATATTCTCTGCTTTGAGTACTATATATATATATACTCTTTCACTTTTTTAGAGTGAAAACTCACAACATAATTATAACCTTAGTTTAAATCGGAGCTATCTGAGAACAGAAACGTTTGTTTTTGTGGGTCACACAGCATTGAAAATTGACATTTAAAAAGATTCAACAGCAACGTCCCTTTCCAAACAGTGTACATTTTAGCAGATGTAACTAAACAGTTTTCCTTTGAACTACTTTCTTTGGAAGAAATAGTCCCTCTAAAAACAGCTGGATAAACAGGACTGTGTTTCTCGAAGAGACATCAATTTCATTCCCCTTCATTGTTTAGGGGGGAGGCAAAAATATGTGAAAACCTTGGCAAATAAAACCAAAACTATCCTCATGTCCAGATCAGTGAGAACATTTTTATTTATTTTTTTATTTGGGTGAACTAGCCCTTTAAGTTAACGTGTAAAGGCAGCATCTCATTAAGAAGGTGAACCTTTTTTTTATTTTTCTTAAGACAGTCATTTATTGAGGCACTTGACACAAGCCATGGAATGTACAAATCAAATACAACAAATCAAAAGGTATTTTTCACATTCTTGCATCTGTAAACATGGTAAAGAGAATACATTCTGACAGTTAATTCACATTGTACTGTTCCCCCACCACCCACAATGGAGAGAAGTGCGAGAAAAATATCAACACCTCGCTCAGAGTAGTACACCGTGTACGACAGCTACAAAACAGCAGTGCAGCTAAATACAAAAACTATCACCCGACTCCCCGTTACTCTAACAACTCTTCATTCGTGGAGTCTGTCGGGGTCGGGCATAAAAGCAGCATGCAGACAAGCTGTTCCTGTGCTCTCGTTTTACCTGAACTGCATCTATTCGGTCATTTTTCACAAAATGTGTGTAAGAGGTAAGTAAATTGCGGATGAGGCATCTAAGTCTATTTAGCAGCACAAGAACACTTCTCTACTTCAGATCATTATTCAAGAAATATATAAAGACATTATATTTTTAGCAGGCATGTGCACAGTCCAAACATGTCTGTCTGCTTTGGCTTATCGCTCTCTAGGATGTAAACATTAATGTATATTAACTTTTTATTTTATTTGGCAAATCACAAAAATAATTAAATTCATACATTTCCTTTTATTAATAGTTGTTGTTATGTTGAGGCCCTGAATGTCTGTGTACATGCCCGCTATGTAGAACCTTCTGAGGCCAAAACAAAACACAAATTATTTCAGGTGTGTGAATGTGGATAAGGCTGCTGTCGGGCTACTGTTGGTGAATAGATGCAGAATGAGGTTTGAGCGTGAAAGCTACGGCTCAAGTTTCCGAAGCTCTCGCTCATGTTCGTGCACCCTGTTGTCCTCCGGTCCTCACAAAACTAAACATCCAACCTAAACAGCTGGTGCTCTCATCAGTAAGGGTTTGCGTCAGTAAGGCTGTAGTTAGGGGAATGCTCCGCCGAAAAACATATGTTTTGAGTATCAAACACACGACTTCCTGTTGGCTTGTAAGGTCCAGGTTTGTTCCAAATGTGCAAAAATAAATATGGTTGAATACGACTTGCTTTGTCAGCAAACACAGCTGCGATGCCACAGGACACTAACATCATGTTGTCTGCATTTAAATTACATACCAATCACTCAGAGGGGATTTTTCTACCAGAATTACATTCCTGACTGTGGGAAGAAGCCAAAAACAAACGCAATGTAAAGAAAATATAATTAGGACAAAACCTTGACAGCCTTCTTCGGTGGCTGTCGTCAAACATTTCTCGGAGGGGAAGGGTCTCGCACTGGTGGAATTAGGACTCAATCTTAAACAGCTGTGAAAACACAGCGTATTTAGCCATATTTTGGAAAAACTGTGATTTGTTTTGAAAAATACTGAACGTGGAGAGGGGAGAAGAGGATCATGCCGCAGCAGACATGTAACTGGGGACTTTCAGGCCGACAGTGAATGTGTGTTAGACGCTCTAAACATACCGTGTGTTTCCTTTGAGGAGTTAAAACTTGGACGCGGTAAATTGATGCTCAGTCTAAACAGTCAGTGTCCCCGATTGACCGTTTTGTGTCATGTTGTTTTGTCGTTTCTGGCCTTTGTGGTGAAAATGTAAGCCACAGTTACACAGGGCTTTTACCCCTTTATGTCTGTATGAGATCTTCTATCTCCGTCCGAAACATGGGAAAATTCTGCCTGCTCAGACATAGACAGATTTAAAAAAATCCCTTCTTTTTTTTAAATACCTGTGTAAACGCAGCCGATTAGCCCATCCCGTTCTGTGGAGTGAGACTCTCCCAGGGACAGATGATCTCTTTGGCTCCCACTCCTCCACGAGAGGCAGCCCTGCTCTCCTCGTCCTCGTCCTCCGACTCTATGGGGTAGATTCGGCACTCTGGAGGAATATCCACTTTAATCTGGAAAAAACTGATGAAATACAAGAATTAGCTTAACAACGTGGGATTTGAAATGTAAAAAAAATTTCAAATTTCAAATTAGATAAACTGTGTAAAATTTGTAGTCTTTTTTTTTTTTTTTAACATACTGCGCCCATTTCAAGCAGACTGTAACTGGATGAGTTGAGGTGAGATACTACATGCAAAAACATTGTTTTTCATACACAGGTCAAGCCAGGTACTTCAGTGCATTCCAATACCCATACTACCATACTATTTATTATGCCAGAAAATATTTAGTATGTCCCAATACATGGCATGTCAAATGCAGTATGCCAGAAATACCAGGATGTCCTACTTCATCCCATTTTGCGGCCTGCTTTTCTGGCTACTCTGACCCGCAGTGCCCTACTGTGCGGATATATTCGCAAGAGGGTCAAAGGTTAAGGTCCAATGTTATGAGGAAGTAGTGTGTCCCAATTTAACTCATACTGGATGCAACAGTACATACTTTGTAATGGCACTTCAGTACTTACTAAAAATTTTAAAATAAAAAATAAAAAGTGTGCCATCTGTCTCACACTCACTTGCCAATCCGTCTGTGTGGAGCCTGACTCGGCTGATCCGGGCTGATCGGCTGGATGCGGCTACTTGTCCCGGCAGCCGAGTGGCATTTGGGCGACAAGCTGGCGAACATGGAGGCCGGGGTGCAGCCGCGCTTCAGCAGCCGACGCAGGGACAGGGCCATGCGGGACTTGGGCACATTTCCACCGACCGGTGCTCGAGCCGCGGGGTCCCCCTCGCCTTCTCCTCCTCCTCCACTGGCCTCCGCTCGCCGCTCGGAGGCCGAGGTGCTCTCCAGGGCCACGCTGATGGGCGACGGACAAGCCGGGGTGTGGACCGGGAAGGGGGGCGTGGGGAAGTCGGTGAGGCCGGAGTAGACGGCGAGGTGGGGCACGGGGGTGGTGAAGCGGCACAGCTGTGAGGTCAAAGGGCAACAGAAATAAAAAATACGTGTGCATTTTGGAAAACTTTCATGTCATTTAAAATGTTGTACTTACTTTGACACCATGATGTACATGATGAACACTTCCATACCAAAAGGAGTCATAATAAGCAATACCTGACCTGATCAGATCAAATCAGACGTATGATACATATTCGGCTACATGACAATCAAAGTACATGAAAAAAGAATGAATGACAACTCAAGACAAACAGAAAAACATGAGATGGTTTGTGATGGTTTTATTGGCTCATGAAAACATACTGTACAATGCAGAACAGTGTATGAGTGAAGATGGACAGTACAACACATTTGTTATGAGAAACAACACGACAGACAACAGTTACAGCTTTTATGGACAGAAATGTAACAGATGGTAACCGATGTGGCCGTTTGTCATGACTTGTGTATAGACGTGAGTTATTTAGGATGCGTTTAAAGCCTCAGTTCACCCAAATCACAACACCTTACCTCTCATAGTGGTTTTATGAGACACTTTCCAGGTAAATACATTCATTTTTGGTGGGAGAAAACTCCCAAGGTGTCATATGTGTGGGGCTGGATAGTCAGGAGCTGACCCTTTAAAATACTATCAACTAAATTATGCATTTTCAGTATTGCACATTCCCCTTTCCTAACAACTCCACTTTCCATTTTGCAGTGTTGTGTTTGAATAAATGTAGAAACATCCACCAACCAAGATTTATTTTTTCCAACTGATTATCACATTGGAAATAGATCTTTGTGATTCTTATATATCAGTGGATGTTTGAACAGCATTAAAGTTTATATTGTAATTGCTATTATTGTTTCTGTTTTTACCATGTAAAGTGCCTTTTAATACCTTTTAAAGCGCTATACAAATAATATGTATTATTATTAAACCTGCAGTTTTACACCTCTTATCGGGTAGCGGAAACAAGCTGAACATTGACATTTTATCACCTTTTAAGTTGTTAGCCAACAAGTTGATTATTTACACATCCAGCAGACACGAAGCAACACTAGCTTGTTTTTGTCTTGTTTCTGAGCGCATCTCCAATATTCATCTCCTTTTAGCTCTGTTTTTGGTCTCTACCATCTCCTGCGGAAATTGTAAGGCTTTTAGCTGCTAAATGCTCCACTATGTTCACCAAATAGTTGCTAACTCTGTATATCTGCCGTTTGATGCTGAGCAGGTAGTACACAGAGGACTTTGTAATCACAAAATACTACACTATATGAGTGAACCAAAGCAGCAAAACTTAAACTACAAACTGAAATATGCTATGAAGCTCCCTAAAGTGTAGGGGAACTGAAGTGATGTTCATCACTCCGAGCGACCCCTTTCACATTAAACCCGGTCATTTGACCCATTGTTGTTATAAAAATATTGATGACAGCAGCTTTAAACTTAAAAGTAAAATGGCATTCAAATATAAACCTCATTAATAAATAAACTGCGGCGTATTTCTTTAAATGATTCCACTAAATAATTCTATAAAATCCCTGAACATCACGTGTTTATGTTTATTTCTTAGCAGGAGGACGAGGAGGGGGCGGCGCCTCCTTGCCCTGCTTGCTGAGTTTGCTCATGACCTGTGTGATGTCAACATTGGCGGCCATCTTGGCTCGCTGTTCCTGCTCCATCTGCCGGAGGATGATGGGGCTGGGACTGGGCCGTCTCTTCTTCGAATTCTGCTCCAACTGGGCATCACTGGGAGGGAAAGGATAGAGCAACAGGAGAGAGATGAAGATGAGGTAGACCAGCAAGGAGAAGAGGAGGGAGGGAGAGACAAGGTGAAAATTAAATTTTGGAGAATGATGGATGTGGTAGTTTCAGGAAGCTACAGAGACAATAATATCAGCCAGATGAGATGAGAGACATTAGCTTAGGTTTTTCCGACCAATGTCACTCCTAAGTCATCCTTTGGAGTGAATCATTTTCCTCATTTGATGCCCTTGTGCTCCATCAGGCAAATCAAAACACTGACGTTTTTTTCCCAATCAAAGCAGAGAAGATTAAAGCTCAACATTGTCTGAAAAAGTTAATTTAATGCATAAATGTGGTAGTTAAACGCTGCCGCATGCCTGAACGTGTGCTCTTCAGGACAGATGGCCGTCTTCACCGTATCCTTAAACACTGGAGATTTCTGGTACCGCCCGTACGAGTCCTGAAAAATACACACAAACTCATGGATCAGTGTTTGTTTGGTGATGGCGAGTAGAGGCCTGAGGGAGTTATAACGCCACCATTATCTTGTGTTTACTGACCTTCTTCATGAGCATGTAGATGTGAGTCTGGGCTGGGTCCAGGACGTATCTGTGTGGGTGTTTCAGGCCCTTCACCGTGACCTCCATCGTCTTTCCGTCGATGTTGATCCATCGCGGTGCACCGCGTGCCAGGAATGTCCTGGGATCAGGAGAGTGGAAGAAACGGATAAAAACCGTAAAACGCTTGCATCAAGTACTGCACTTAAGTACAAATTAACTTTACTCGATTATGATCAGAGGATCACATTGTGCGTTTTACTCCAGTACAAATATCTGACAGCTATAGTTATGCTTTCATCATCAATGAAAAGTGAAGAAAACTTCCCAAATGTCTTCTTGTTTTGTCTGAACAACAGTCCAAAACACAAAGATATTCAGTTCACGATGATATAAAACTGCAACCAGAGAATGTTTGGCTTGAAAATTCACTGAAATCATTAATCGATCATCAAAACAGTTCCTCCACTAATTGTTTCTGCTCCATCACTGACCTCTATCAACATTCAATGTATTGTACACAGAGAATAAATGAAGACATTACTTGTAGATATGCTCCGCTTTCTCTCTCATCGTCGCAGCTTCGCCCCACTTCAGATCTTCGCAACCCTCCCAGAATGCCAAGTTCTCACCTAAAAATAGAAAATAAAACTATTGTTAGCCTATCTAATGGCTGAAATATCAACATTGTATGAGCAGAAATGAAAATCTACAGTGCAGCAAATTTGCAACGATACCACTTCTCTAATCAGTGCTGTTCCACTTATTTTTTTCAAATAAAATCTAACTAAAATCACGACCATCTTACCGCTGAATTCTTTCTTCAGGAAGAGTCTGAAATCATCTCGTCCTCGAGGGTCTGAGAGCAGCTCTGCGAAGCTGAAAGTCCATCTCTCCACGCGCATTTTAGTTGGTATTTCCACACTTTTAAACGCACAAATAAAACAAACAAGTTATTCTCAGTTATTCTCTGATTATCAACTATTTACCGTCCTTCAGCTGACTCACTTGGGCATGTTCAAGGTCCAGTACGTGACGTCGTCAGTTTGCCAGGGGTTGCTGGGGAGACACTTGGAGAAGAAAGGGTCGTGGCTTTTATAGGTGGTGCAGTACTTCACCAATCTGCAAGAACAGGGAGAAAGTTTACGGTCTGTAATGTTTGAAGGAGAGAACTGTAAGATGGATGCAGCCTAGTAGACCTCCATATCATTTTTAAAAGTATATGTCACGTTACAACAGTATACTAAATGTTAGCCAAAGTGGTATGTTATTGCCCAAGAGGCACAATCACACAATGGTAAATAAGGGACCAGAGCAGCTTGTCCTCTTTACCACATGTTGAAATGTAAAATATTTTACCTTTCCCATGAAGTTTATGTTTTAGGTTCAATTTGATTGTCTCTTTGCTAGATAGCAGAATATCTTAAAAACATGAAGAAATATATTTAAAATATGAATAGAAACTACACTTACAGTGTGTTCCATGATCATCTATCACTCTGTATTTCACGCTAACCATTTTTTATTATTAAACAGCAGCCTCAGTCACTTAACCTGCAGTTACTGTGTCCATATCATCTGTGCATGACTTTCAGCAGCTCAGTCAGTGGAGATGCTATTTTGAGACGATATGACGCCACCAATCTAAAGTGACTGGTTTGTCACAGATACAAGCAGACTGGGAATATGATGGACTAGCTTACGCGCTAATGGATACCGATGACTTCACTCTGGGCCTCATGATGGCCTGCTGGGTAAAGATCATCTACAGGGAGGCGGAAGAGAGATGACAGCGATAAAAATGTCTGTCTCTATGGATCACTGATGGTTACCACTGTTGGCATAGTTGAAACAGGAGGAGAGGAAAAATGATGGGACAGTCAGAGAAAGAGTGGAATATAAATTCTCACTCACGATTCTCTCGTAGAAGTCGGGTGTTTTGGCCTGGGGAAGAAAACATATTAAAGGTTACATTGTAAGATTAAATGTCATATCACAAAAAAAAAAAAAAATGGACTGAATATTTTTCCTGTGTGTATTTGCATGTTTTTGAGTACTATTGTGAGCTCTAGACCTTGAGAGTGAGGACATTTTGGATAATTCCTACATTTTCAAAGGAGGTTTTGGGGTGTTAAAGATAGGGTTGGTAATCTTTAAAAACATTTCTTTTTGTTGAAATTATATTTACATTACTACCGCAATCAATAAATCAAATGCGCTGACAAAAAAAAGAAAGATTCCAGTATCTGTGGCTGTCGCAGGAATGTAATAAGCTTGTCCAATTATTTCATTTGCCTGACTGCGCACTCGGCCCGTGCACTCATTGCACGTCACCAGAGTCTTCCACAAGCTGCTTACCCATGTTCATTCATATGTTTGTTGTTTACGTTCATAATGATAACAATTCTCAAAATCTAGAATACTTTTGCTAGTTTCTCAACATTACCAAATCTCTTTAAGTTTTTGAGTTAAAAGACTACTCAATCGATTTAGCACTGCACTCCTAGAACATTGTTTGATTCATGACGGACAGTTTTAAAAAGCTCATAAACTCCACATCTCCAGCATATTTTTCATATTCAAACTTGTAGTCTTTAACCACAACCCATGTTGTGTTTCATCACATCACATTCATCAGCCTTCCACACAGCTCCCTCTCTGGAGCCACAAAAGGCCTGACGCAACCTTTTTCATACATGCAGTAGTACAACCGGAGACCTGGGAACTTATTTCCCAGGTTTACCTTTAAGGTTGGAATTAGGTTTAAAGTCGAGGTTGCATTAAGGGTTAAGCATTTAGTTGTGTCAAGTACAAACATGAGGGGTTTTTTTTGTGTGTGTGTGTGTGTGTGTGTGTGTGTGTGTGTGTGTGTGTGTGTGTGTGTGTGTGTGTGTGTGTTCGTAACCAGTTTAAAAGACTGAAAACAAAAAGAGAGCCTTGGGAAATGCCTGTGGAAGATAAGAGAAGGATAAGAGAAGAAAAGACAAGAGAAGCTAAGTTTAGTAATCGATAACTCAAATGATTGAAACAGTAGACGGTGGGAAAGGAAAGGGAAGTAAGGGACAAGCATCCTCTGCTGGATCCAATGCATTAAAGCCTCTTATTGAATATAAGCTCATTGGCAGGAATTATGTTCACACAGGTCACACGGAGACTCACCTGTTACCTCGTCTGCGTTTGGATCTGTTAGTCGATCCAGTCCATAGTCCATGGCGCTCACCGTCCCTGGCTACACACACAACAACAACAACAACAAAATAATTTCACAATGTGTGTTTACCGAAGGACCAATTAACTGAAGCAGATGGCTGTTTTATAATGCTAATCCCAGGCTGCCATTGTGTCACACTTCTCCCAACCATCTGAGACAACAAGCGGCCCGTCACGTGTAAAAATGGGATTTTGTGAAATCACTGTTCGACATATCAACTTAAAGAAATGTGTTTGCTTTCAGCACACATGATTTGACTTTACACCACATTTACCAGAAGGATAAATCCATCCCTGGATTATGATGTTATCTTAGAAAGAAAGCTGACTTTGACTTTTAAGAATAAAAGGATGAGTGTGCATTGTATGTAAATAATGTATCTCAAGAAAACATTTTCTGCCGGAGGAAGATCTTTACAGATCAATTCATTGCCTTAAAAGATAAATAAACTATTTATTTGAAGCCAGTGTGCTGACCTCCTTTGTTTCTGTGGAAGAAAACTTTAAGTTTCTGTAATTTGTTTTAACACAAAAGATTTAAGTAATATATTTTTCTTGCTGAGACTTAGATGAGAAGATTGATACCACTGTCTGTATGTGCAGTACAGAGAAAGATCCATGAGGCAATTAGCCTAGCTTAGCATACAGACTTGAAGCAAGGAGAAACATAGCTTTGCTGTCTGCAAAGTAAAAAGAAAAATACACTTCTAAGCTCAGAATTAAACACATATCATGTTTTGTTCATCTGTACACACACACAACTATTTCTTTAAGTATTCACTCGGTATCTGAAGTGGTGTATCTGCTTTAGCTGGTTCCCCCTGCTCTCTGAGCATTGTGTACGTACCCTTCCAACTTTAAAGTGAAACGATGTAACTTTTGAAAGAAGACACAATATTCCTCTTACAAGTGAAGAGTTCAGTTAATAAGCTATAAAACGTATTTTTGTGCAGCTCAATACACTCAGGGGTTTTGCTGCTACAGCTTTAATTGGTCTGGTATGACCTGTGAGCTTAAAGGTAGCACACTTTAAATGGATGTTGTTGTATAACTGATAGGTCTGAGTCAGTCCACTGACTTTATGACTCTTCTTCTGTTACGCAATATTTTCAGTAGTCGTCAATCAGTGTCTTGAACTTTGACAGTTCAGGAAAAGTTGCAAGTTAAAAGGTTTTGCTTTAAGAGCCCATTAAAAGGGTTCAGTGCAGAGAAAACAACAATCTCTTCATGGCCGCTCCTTTATATTTTGGCTGCAATAGTAGAAACCAATAATTACCCCGGCTGAGATTAGGGTTAGGGTTTACATTGTGTCAATCATTTTAAGAGAAAAATTGTATTTAGGAATATGCAACATATTAACTCAATTTGACCTGAAATGTCTGCGCCTCAAGATTGTGTTACAAAGCAGGAGCTGCATTAAGGCGAGACACTACAGGCAAAAAAATAAATGTTTCATGCACTGGTTAGTTTTAAAATGTTGGCTATTTGTATTCAATAGACTCGTGGAAAGAAAACATCTCAAATACACATTTAGGTGTTTATTTCACTACTTTGTCTATGTGCGTCTGACGATTTCTCCTAAATTCACCAAAAGTTACTATTAGATAATGTCTAATTTGCATTAAACATTTCAGAAAACTTGTAATACAAAAGATAATCATTGTCTTGATGTAAGTAATCAACTCTGTAAGGTTCATGGTAATATCTATCAGTTATATTTGCCTGTAGCATCTGCAAAATGTTATGTAATTTCACAATTTGTATCTTCGAATTATGATGTTTTATCTCATATTCTGAGCCAGAAATCTCTATTCAGTAACACTTACACCAAACTTTCCAGTTTAGTTCCTGTCTATATTCTGAAGGTTTTTACAGAGCGGTTTGATCATATATTATTCATAGACTGAACATTTTATTACTAAAAACATGGTGGAAATAGATTCTTTTTTATGGCTACTCACAGTATTTTCTGATTTGTGGAGTGATAAAAACCGATATCTAAAAGTAAATTAATAAAAATCTTTGACTCTTATGTCAACAAAATGAAAACACATTTTGAACTTGGCTTTATCCAACGTTGACATTTCTGTTCTGGAAAGTTGTGCATATTTACACATATTTGATAAGGTAATGGCTCATTTGCATATCTAAACAAAACAGTTCAGAAAACGTGTAATTCAAAAGATAATTATCTTAATGTAAGTAATCCATTAGTTATACTTTCCCCCTTATACTTACCTGGGGGGTCTCCTCTTAAGACCCTTTACCATGTCAGTTGATATTTGCTTCAGAGGGCAATTGAACAACCACAAACCCGAGACACATGGTGAAGCTGAGCCTCTTCGCCTGGTCAGTAACGCAGCCTCATGAAACGGGGAAACTCAGACTCACAATGCCACGAGCACTGGGTGCAAACCTCCACACCACATTCTCCTACGCAGTGTGAAATATTAATCAATGGTGCCCTTTTGCTCTGACTGGACATGCAATGGTAATGAGGCATCATGGGTAGAGATAATGAGATACCCTGGGAAGTATAGAGGTGGAGTGCAATTTATTTTCAGACGTCTCAGTCTGCTGGCAATCCACTGATACACATGAAGCTGTATCCTGTGTGCGCAGTACACGTCTGATGACTATCTGTGTGGGTGTGTGCGTGTGTGTGTGTGCATGTGTGTGTGTGTGTGTGTGGGTGTGTGTTCTCACCGGAGGTCTGTGAACCACCCAGTAGGCTCTCTCCTGGCAGTCAAACACCACACGGTCCGGTTTCTTCCTCTCTTTCGCGGCCCTGACAATCGCACACAAACACGGAGCATCGTAACACCTTCTAGATCTCAAAACCGAGGGACGTCTTCTAGTTTGTCACACACCTACCTGTACTGTTCTTTAGCTTGCATCACTATGAAATCCCATTTGTGATTCATCCACTTGTGAAGACGGTTATAGTGCTCCTGTGGACGTAAAACAACACCTCAGTAAACGCCAGCAGACTAAATGACTCACTCTCATTTGCTTAGTCTCACCTGCTCATGCAGCTCCAGGATTCCTTTCTTGCGTATGTTTCTTTTTGCCAGGTAGATTGCTGTAACAATAAAAAGGGAAAGTGTGAGTGTTGGTATCGGGACGTGAGATGAAATGTGTACCACTCCAGTAACACTCACCATAATCTGTATCCTCAACAGGCCACTGCTGTGTGGGCCAGAAGTACGGCGTCTGAGGAGACAAACCTCAGAAGTGTTACTGAGATAGATTAGTTTCAGACCGGAAGCCAAGTAGGATTAATTTATCATTGCTCAGGAAACCAAAAGCAAACCAATTTGTGGTTTTACAGTTGCTTTGCTTTTGACTTTTTTTTCTACCTCCTAACAATAAATTATTTTACTGGCAGAGCAGTTACACAGAAATGTGAAAACGTTTAGTTTAAAAGCTGGTATGAGTTCAGTTCCTCAGTCTTTGTTTTTGTAATTTATCAGGAAAAAACAGTCAAACATCTGCAGGTTTCAGCTTCTCAAATGAGCAATTTACTGCTTTTCTCTGTTTTATAAATGTCTTGCTCTTGTTTGGCGTTTTATAGACTCAATGATTCATCTATAATGAAAATAAGCATTAGCTGCAGTCATGCTTATCTCCTTAGAAGGCGCTGTGTGCTTAAGCCAAGAAATGCATTGATGAAAAATGCTATGAGTCATTATCACGATACCACGATCTCCAACTAGCTAGCGTCCTAATTGTCAAGTCAATATAATTACAGAGCATTGAAGCCAACAAACGTTGACTAATGTGCGTTTTCATCAGCATTCAGCTTTGATTGACTCGGATGAAAACGCACATTGCATCGAAAACTTCAGTCCTTGCACTGTAGTATCACGCTGTAGTAATAAAAACCATGTATTACTATTTAATAGTAGTAACATAAAATCATAATATAGTCTATTAATAGTTTTACCAAAAAACTTGTGTTGTTTTGTCCACAGTCCTGTTTAGTTGAAAAGGTTCCCTGTGGATTTTTCTTTGAAACAAACATTTAATTTAAAACATAATCTGTTTTAATGTGCATTTTATTCCCCCGTCAAAACATTTTTTAATACATATTTTGAATTGTGCATTGTTTACTTGCAGTCCTCTTCTTCACTGCCTTTATTGGAGCATTCCTACGTGTTTTTGCACATCACCGGCACTAACTGCTGTTTAACTGTTGTGCATCCTCTTGCGAATGCAAAAACGTTCATTCATAGCGCTATTAGTGGTTAAAAGCTCCACGAGGCACCTTTTTAAAATCTCTTTAAAAATGGCTGAGGAAGATAGCTGCCTCGGCTCTGAGGTTTTGAAATGCAGTGTGTTTACCTGGAAGCGATAGAGCGATGCATCTGGCTTGATCACTAAGCGTTTGTGGTCTTGTAGAGGGTAGATGTATCCCAACGCCACCAGCATGGAGCCAAAACTCCTCGCCTCTGGAGACAACCGAAAGAGAGTCGAGCAGGGATTTAACAATCAACTGACAAACTGTGTATTTAATGTATGAATGGCACCAGCTGCCTCATCTCTCACCTTGTGTGTCTACTTGGAATCTGTCCGCTAACCACGCAATTATGTCTTCACCTGAAGGAGGACAGATGTAAATCACAAGTCAGGGGGAACAAAATATTCACCACCAGCTAGAAAAGCAGCTCTGACATCAAGAAATAAGTGTTTGTGTGTGTTGATACGGGCTTCTAAATGCCAAACCCCCTGATACACCACCACCGACTGTGGTGTTAGCCTGAGAGCCTCGAGAGGTAATGTGGAGGAGGAGGCACAGCAAGGAATAAGGAGGAGAGGAGAGGAAAGGAAAGGAAAGAGGAGGGAAAAAAAGGGAAAAGAAGGAGTAAAGAAAGTGAAGAAATGAAAGAAAAAGAGAGAAGACGTGAGGAGGGAAAAGGAAAGGACAAGAGGAGAGACAGGAAATGAAAGGACTTGAGAGATAGGAAGAGTGGAGAGGAATGAGAGTGATCAAGAAGACGAAGAGGAATGGGATGGAAAGGAGATGAGGAACGGAAAGAGGAAAGGAGTAACGGAAATGTGGGGAGATAAGAGGAGAGAAGGAAAGGAAAGGAAAGGAGGGGGCAAGGGGAGGTGAGACAGAAAAGGAAAGGAAGGGAGATTAAAAAAAGGAGTAGAGAGGAGAGGAGAATCTGTTTGCTTGGTTTCATTCATTCAGCTGTTTTCAGCTGCCGGGATTCAAAGCTCACAAATAACGTAAAAGTCTAGGTTTCCTCTCTTCTTTTCCTCCTCCTCCTCCTCTTCCTCCTCCTCCTCCTCCTCCTCCTCTCTCCTCCCTCCTCCTCCTCTCTCCTCCCTCCTCCTCCCCTCTGTCTCTGTTTTTCTCTTGTTTCTGTCTCTGTTTCTTGCTCTTTTCCTCCTCGCCCGGCTCAATCATCATCATCATCATCATCATCATCATCCTCCTTCACCTCCTACTTTTTCCCTCTCCCCGACTCGGAGACCGCGGGGGTTGTCATGGAGATTAAATCTGTAGCTCTCGAGTTTGAGCCCGTAGCTCTGGTCCTCCAGTGAGGCTATGCAGAGACAATCACTCAACCAGCTGCTGAACACATCAAGTATGTCGATACTGTGTGTGTGTGTGCGTGCGTGCGTGCGTGCGTGTGTGTGTGTGCGTGCTCTTTACCAGTAATAGCGTGTGGTATTGTCGTTATAACCAGCCTCTGAGGCTGTGACTTAACTCCTGTTTTCGGGTCCTGCATCTCCAGCAGCACCTTCTCTGCCTGCAAAGGAATATCAAGAAGAGGTGAGAGGAGGTTACCATGACAACTGATTGTGAGTTGAAGGGGGCAGAGGTCACCATATGCCAACAGATTGCTTTGACAACAGGTGGTGGGGACAGCCTGTTGCTTCTCGTATAGGTTTGAAATCTCTGAGGCACATCTTCCCCCTGTGATATTAAGAATCACTAGCAACACTTGTAATTAATTATTTCTATCGTGGCCAAACGCCGCGTGACGTTGTGACTCCATCAATGCTTCGATTACAAAACAAAGACATGACAAATGACTGCGAAGCTTAACGCTGCATCTAAACAAGGGGAGTGGTGAGATGAGAGGTTTGTTTCATGCCCTGATCTCATGGCTTTTGTTGTGGCTTGCGTGGGAGGTTCGGTGGTGAGTCACTGCCCTCTAAACTGTTTTTTTTAGTTCATCATATCATCTGATCCCACAGCTCAGGTGTGAACTGGAAGGCAAGAAATCATGCAGTACATTAATTCAGTTTGTGTGAAAGTGTAAGTGTGTGTGTGTGAGAGAGAGGGATAGAGAGGGAGTGCGTGTGCGTGTGCGTGTGCGTGTGCGTGTGCGTGTGTGTGTAGCTCCCGGGCCTGTTTGAAGTGGCTTTGTGCTTTGAAGTCATCCTGGAGAGGCTATAAGCCCGAGGCCGAGCCGGACCAAAGTGGGCTTTCATGGACCAAAACACAAAGTTCTCCTGGAAATGAGTTTTGCATTCCCCTGGAGAGCAGGACATTGTGAGTGCTGCATCTGGGTACGATAGACATGTTTTTGTCTTAACTATTTCCTGCACACTGTTCTTTTTCTCCTAATGCCAAAAGTTACTTGGCTGTGATAAATATCCGGGCCCCTGATGTGGATGAAATTTGAAATGTGAGATGATGAATGGAGCCTCGCTCCGGCCACAGCACCGGGCTGCTGTTGTGCAATACACAGTGCCTGGATTAACTTCTCTCCCGCGGCTGGTTACTGAAGCACTGATACTGATCCAGGCTTAATGCTTATTAAACTGAAGGACCTTATCACTGTTAAAAGGTTGCAACAAAACACTGTCTAATATTTCGTGTGACAGACAGGTAAAGCCCACTGAAACCAAGATGACATTTGTTTGTTGTTTTGATGTCTTGTCATTCTGTCGCATGTACTTCTGGATGCTTGGTTCCTATGAAATGTTATTTTTTTTTCACTAATTCTGATCAATCGCGTAACTCAAATTCATATTGGCATGCATAATTAAAACATGGTATTTTTGTTATCTATTTGGTTGCATTCTGTTTTCCAAATGATATCAGTGGGCTTTGTTGCTTTACAAAAAAAGAAAGAAATATTTACACTAAAAGCATAAAGAAACCAGGATTCCTCTGAGGACCTGTAGACATTAGGTCTACGTCTAACACAGTTTGTAAGAGCAAATGCCAATACAGCCTGGGTGTATGGAGATACAGCAGACCACTACAGCCTCAAGCATTGGGTGGGATAATTCATCTAAGTGGCCGATCTATAGGTGCGTCTGCAGGTATAGTCTAGAATGAGCAGGGCTGTGATCATCATCTCTGATGTAAAAGGATAGCCTACCTTCTTGAGACAAGCCATGCGTGGTCGATACCTCTGTCCATGATCGCGGAGAGTGTTTCTGATGGTCATGTCTAATGATCACTCCCACACAGACGCACACAGAATGCCACTGTCGCCTGTGAGTCCTGTGTCGTGTGGGGATGCTGGAAGGAAAGTGCAATGATAGGCACCGATGCTGCCTTCAAGTGCTCCCCATGAATCCTGCTTGGAGGGTGGGAAATTGTAGTTGTTTCGTTACGTTCTCCTTTTCCATCATTCAAGTGAACGTTATAGTTCAATTAGTTTGAGGATAAGTGGGGTATTTATTTTAAAAAAAAGACAGCTTTGCAGATGCGAAATAACAATCGATGTTATAAAGTTATGAGAAAAGGCCAAAATAATAAAAGTGTAACACTTTTTTCAACGAATTGTGACGACTGTTCTGTGACAGTCACCTCCATAAATTCCCATAATCCCATAAAGACTCAGAATAAGGTCTACTCGTAGAAAATCGAAGGGTTTCCTGGCTCCATTTTCAATTTGATTGACCCTTGTGAAGTGCGTTAAAGTATAAACATCCATATTTCCAACTGCATTTAAAGGCAGCATACCGAAAGGAAGAGGGGAATCAACCAATCAGAGCGCGTCCTTTTCTCGCAGTTATGCAATTACCAAACTGAACCAGCAGGTGGCGATAGGTCACCACCAGGCCAGACACCAGCCAAGTCTTGCGTTTTACAAAGTTATAAAATAAATACATTATTTTGTCAGCTGAACGTTTAAATTTAGTTCCACGTGTCCATAAAACGTCAGGTTGTAATTACAAAGTTGTAAGACTGATAATCACATGCACACTTCACCTGACACATTTCTATAATAACCTCAAATGTTTATATTTGTGTGCGTTAAAACATGCGTGTGATTAATAACGCCACGTTTGCGTGAGTCGAGACGTAAAAAGCAAAACATAACGTGACTTAAATCTGATGGTAAACAGTCTGCAGCACTAGTTACTTCCTGAGTTTAGGGAAGGGGCTTGGTCGCGTGCCCGCGCCCCGCGAACGCGCATCAAATTAGCATCGATGAAGTTTGTGCGAACATGGCGGATTTCCTGCCGACCAGGTCCGTGTTAAAAGTGTGTCTGCCCGTCTGCCTATTGAACAGCGGGGAGGTGGACCAGCTGCGAAAGTCCAAGGAGATCGACCGATGCCTCTCCCGGGAGAAAACGTACGTGAAGCGGCTGGTGAAGATCCTGCTGCTCGGCGCGGGCGAGAGCGGCAAGTCCACTTTCCTCAAACAAATGCGGATCATCCACGGCCAGGACTTCGACCTGCAAGCCCGGGAGGACTTCAGAGCCACGATTTACAGCAACGTTATCAAAGGTAAAAGCCCGAGGGAGACGGGACGGGGGTGCTGCGACGGGTTAAAGTGGATGTGGGGGGGGGGGGGGGTAGTTTATACGTCTGTCCGAGGGGGGACACACATAAACAGTCCGCGTATGCTGTCGGCACACCCATGCGAAACCGTGGTCCTACTGAAATATCACCTTTTTAAGGAGTTCATAGCCGTGTGGCGGTTAAATAATCAACATTTAGTTTTTTAGTCGCGGTCACGCGCACGCCATCAGTTTCAACTCGCCATCGGCGTGTTTTGTTGCTCAACAACTACCACAGGGACCCAAGCTAATGGAGGGTAAACCCACCAGTGTGTGTGTGTGTGTGTGTGTGTGTGTGTGTGTGTGTGTGTGTGTGTGTGCGCGCGCGCGCGCGTGTGCGCGGGGTAAGGTGTTCCTGTTTTTCCACTCTTTGTATGTGAAGGGAGGACTCTAAATAACTTTGACGACCTACAATGCTATGGAATTTAGTGTAAACGAAACCACCCAAAAAAATGCAGTTAAATTAATCCCTCTGTGACCCAAAAAATGTTATTATTCTTATTATAAGCCTCACAAATGTATTTGAATATTTGTGCTATAGGTTTATGTTTATCGTGGGGGTCGTGACACCTTTTTTAAAATGTGTTTTCACGTTCATTCATCCCTCTTGTCAGACAGGTTTGTGAGGACACCTGTTATTTGTGGTCATCATGCAGTTCACCTGCTCCTCTAGTCTCTCTTCCACTTTAGGTTTCACTCGCATGCGGCCTGCTGAAGGTGTTTTTTAATATACTTCCAGAGGGGCCTCTCT
>JACSYO010001669.1:1612500-1670000 GCA_016806645.1 Ophiodon elongatus
GACCTTGTTAGAAAGTCTAAATCATGTTTAAGAATTAAATATTGCCCCATATTAGATTGAGACGACATGTTACCTATATTAATGAGTTTCTTGACCCAATATCCACCTTTTATAGTATAAATAAAGTTTGCACAAACGATGGCATGAGGACCTGAGGGAATGTTTTGGTAAAGACGGATCTCCCGCTAATTCATCTGTCCTATATTTATGTTGGCATGTCGTTTTTCTTCTTCTTCGTCTACGAGCTCAATTTGTCCTCGGCCCGTTGGCTCTTCCCTCACTGTGTTCCTCCCGTCTCCCCCTCCAGGAGTACGTCCCCACTCAGCAGGACATCCTGCTGGCCCGCAAACCCACCAAGGGCATCCACGAGTACGACTTTGAGATCAAGAACGTTCCCTTCAAGATGGTGGACGTGGGGGGGCAGCGGTCGGAGCGGAGGCGCTGGTTCGAGTGCTTCGACTCGGTCACCTCCATCCTCTTCCTCGTCTCCTCCTCCGAATACGACCAGGTGAAAACACGCCGCTCATTCGCACACGCACACACACACACACACACACACACACACACACACACACACACACACACACACACACACACACAGCTGCGATAGCCTGATAAGTAGCACATTGATCAGTTTGTTCTAGGAGATGATGTTTGCTGACTTTTTGATAAGTCCTCTATTGGTGTGTCCACATACGCACTCTTATTCTGTTGGGATTCGTTCTGTTTGTCTCAAATATAACTTCATTAGTTTGTGCACATGTGCTCTATGATACCATATTAAAAATAAAAAAGTCTGATTTATTATATATTATGTATCGTCTTGACACTTGGAGAGTAAGGTTGCCCAAATTCACTGTTTGATGCCTACCTTAGTTTTAGGGTTTTTCTAATTTTAATATTGTATGTAAATGTAAATATTTTAACTTGAGCTACGTCTTTTGATAGATTTCCTCAAATTTGGCGATTACATAATTATGACCAAGATATGTAATGAGCAGAAAAATTATATATAATTGGGGAAGAAAAAAAACGTGCCACTGCCCTGTGGTTTGTAAACTACGTAATGGCGACACTGAATCTAAATGACCTCAATCAGCTGTGTTAACATGGATCTGGTCGATGCATCATCTTGGCTCCAGGAAGAACCTTTTGCACTTTGAGCGACCTCGTGTTTATTGCTGTGTAAATGTTACCATAGACATGTAAACACTCCTATGGCGTTTGTTTCTATTGCTTTAGCAAAGACGTAGATACAATTTTATATTTGATTCAGAGGGAGTATACAATAAAATAAAATAAAAAAAGCTGCATACCAAACTGAATATCCTGTACCAAACGGTGGGAAATGAATACTCGTACTGTTACACGGATCAGACGGGATGTACCGAGCAGAATTAAAAGGCTTCTGAACTAAGTGGCACTATTTGCGAGGGCGCAATTAATGTTTACCTGCACCCATTTTTCTTTTTAATAGTACTTTTAATTACATCTGGTACGATAAAGGACTAGTACTGGCAGTGGTAATTGTACTCACTGTACTGTTGTCTGTAACAGGTGCTGATGGAGGACCGGCAGACCAACCGGCTGCGCGAATCGCTCGACATCTTCGAGACCATCGTCAACAACCGCGTCTTCGTCAACGTCTCCATCATCCTCTTCCTCAACAAGACGGACCTGCTGGAGGAGAAGGTGAAGAGCGTTCCGCTCAAGGACTACTTTCCTGAGTACACTGGGCAGGAGCACAACCTGCCGGACGTCCAGGCGTTCATGGTGGAGTGCTTCCGGGCCAAGAGGCGCGACGCCACCCAGAAGCCCCTGTACCACCACTTCACCACGGCCATCAACACGGAGAACATCAGGCTGGTGTTCCGGGACGTCAAGGACACCATCCTCCACGACAACCTCAAACAGCTCATGCTCCAATGACCCCTGTCAACCTGTGAAAATAGAGGACCCGAATGGGGACAGACCACCCCCTCGCTCCTAACGAGGACTTGGGAGAGACCCGCCTCAGAAGAATCCGTTAGACGTCAGCATTCTTCTCCAGCCGTTTTTATATTAGTTTTTAGCCACCTCTTTGAAGAGTCGGTCTTCCTGTTAGTTCAGGGTTTGGTAGGGAAACGAGTCTGTGTGGCAGACTGTCTGTGGTCACACAGAGACGAGCAGGAGGTTCGGATGTTGGACAACATCTGATCTCTGCTGCCTCGTCTTGAGACTCTCTCCTCTGGCCTGAGCGCCAGCGCCTGGCTGCGGAAAAAAACCTGCGAAACTTTTTACAAACCCGGGGCACATGGTCTCTAAACCAGATACACGCAACTTGCCAAGCAACAGATACAGGAACGACGATGTCTCGACGACGCGCAAGCAAAACGAGTCGGGCGGTCAAAATGCACCAGAATCACCCGTGCCGATGTTGCTTTCCCAGTTTGTGTCCAAAGCACTGAATTCTTCCAGTCCAAAATCACTCAATTTTTTCCATTGCACGCTCCAGTGCTGCTTTGCGAACGTGGTTCCTAAGCCCCCGTAGTTTTGTCGACGGGTTTGCCATCTTGCTGATGATCTGGAGACTGCACAGTTGCTTTGTTGTTGCAGCGCCGTCCCTCCCTCCTCCTTCCATCCCTCCCTCCCTCCCTCTTCTCGTCCCAGTCCGTCACCTTTTTTCTTGGCCTCAAGATCAGCAGGTCGAAAGTGGCTCGTCTGCCAGGACGGGGACCAGTTCGTTGGCTGCGAGAAAAGCGTTCAGAAAGTTCAATATTTTATGTGAGAAATGGCTCCAGCACTGGCACCTTGTCTGGGGGGGAAAAAATATGCAAGAAAAGGGGACAACCACAAGACTGAACCTACAATGCCTTTCCATATAATGTCTTATGTAGACCTAATCACTGTTTTAAATCCTGCATTTGTGCCTGTTGCCTCTCTAGAATTAAAGCCAATATTAGCTGCCTTCCACAGATAACGAAGATGCAAGTTGTCCTTTTTGTTTTTTTTGGTTGTTTTGAGGACTAAATTACCTTTTTTTTTTTAAATGGCACGTTAGGCAGTTGTGCCAGCAAGTGAACATGCGGTCCACTGTTTTCTCAGGGTTGAATCAAAACCAGCGTTAATGCTGATGTCGTCATTGGTGAACGAACTGAATAATTTAATCTTTGTCTGGGTGGAAGAGCGGTGAGACTCAGCCAGGCCTCAGTACAGTTAGCTGGGTGGTGTTTGGTACTGTATCCTCCTGGCTTTGACCCCTGAACGTTGACCCAGAACCCCCCTCCTCTCTCTCTTTGTTTCCATCTCTGATTAGATGCCTTGTAAAGGCCGAAATGATGAATGTCTGTTAGTAGATGTGGAGAGATTTGCTCTAGATTGTCTGAATATACTGTAACCAACATTGTGAGTTGTGACTCCAGGCGTCTCTGAAAAAAACCCTTGAATTTTTGCTTGTGTTTTATACGCCAACTTGACCTATTTAGGAGTTCCCTTTTCTTTCTTTTTTTTTTTTTTTTTTTAAAACAAAACAAAAAAAGCACAAGGAATTTCTTGGAGAAAAAAATGTAGACAAAAAAAAAAAGCTACTGGAGTTGAATACTTTTGTCAGCGACTGTATTCTGTCGGGCCAATCTTTTTTAGAGGACAATTTCCAGGCACTGTTTTGAATCTGTTTCTACGCCAAATCACCCCACGCTTTCTTGGGACTGTTCATGTCGACATTCTCTAGTTTTTCTCCCAAATTAAAGCTCCTGCAAGCGTCCATTTGCTTCTAGTTCTGGCTTTGTACATACTGTAATCTGTTGCCATGTAAATAATATTCAGGTTTATCTCCTTATATGTAAATGGTTGTAGAAATGGATTCTTTTTTTTTTTTTTTTTTTTTCCATTCTGAATGTGTTTTCAAATCACTGCCTTTCCAATGAAGATTACCTTTTTTTGATTAGGATGTATTGCCTTATTTTATTTTTTTTCATCACCTTCTTGAAATTCATTCCTGTGCCAAGTCTCATGCCACTCTAACCCTATCAATAAAATACACTTTTCTAATGAAAGGCTATTTTTTCTTGATTTTACATGTCGTTAAGTATTTTGCCTCCAAAAAAAAACTAATATGTTACAAAAAAATAGTTACTTCTACATTAAAAGTAGACTTAAACTAAACTTTGTTAGGACACATTTTATAATATAAGTTGGTAGTCCATATACAGGGTGAAATACGTTTTTAAATTATTTTATTTCATTCGATAAAAGCATGTGAGGTCAGGTGTGATTCAGATCCTCCCTGAAATCTGCTTCCTTAAATAAATACAACTATTTTTCTTGGTATTGTACATACAAAGTTATTTCTTCTTAATTTGTTATTTTCATCTTGGAGAGAACTCCTGACAGGGTTAAAAGCCAAGCATGTTTCCTGGTCCACTTAACATGAACACTACTTCATAAAACTTAAGGACAACTGAGCAACTCCATTTGCAGAGGAAAGCCTGGAGATGTGGCTGAAAGGTTAAAAAACATGAAGTAAGTTGATTTTGTCCTTTTTTTTTTTTTCTTTTTTTTTTGTCAAATAAAACATACATGTTTTAGTTTGTTAGGAAAAGATGGCCAGTATTCTCTTTTTCGAGAAGCCAAAATCCTTTTTTCTTATAAAAGGTCTTGTTCTTCCAAATATCAAAGGCTTTAGTGAGACAAAAATACAGCTTTGCTCGGGGATTGACGCGGAGCCGGAAGTAGGCAGGAGCGAATCATCTCTATTCAGTCGACGCACCACACCCACTGAACCGACCACTACGAGATGAAACACGTACATAAGTAACTGTCACCCTGTACCAGACAGTCCCGTTATGAACCCGCTCTTATAATTACAGTATTGAAGTCCATCGCTAAATTATAGAGCGATACTTGAAGGCTAATTTAGCGATATTTGTTCAGGCTTCTGACGCGCAGCCTAAAGGGTCCTTCAACAGCAACAGTTACGACCCACGTGAAAATGTCGTAAACGTTTAAACTACTTTGCACTAATGCGATAATTTATGTCACTTTACGTTATTGTTTGACAACTTTCCTGTTCTAACTTTTGGGAACATGCTTCAACCTGACTGTTTTTACAGACGCGTGCAAAAATGAGCTCTGGTAAGTGTCCCAAAAATATTATGTGTATTTGTCCTTCACGAGCGACCCCACGTGTCTTAACCACAGGTGATATAGGACATGCGTTTGCATTGTTATTGGGACTTACTGTACTGCTGAGTGAGTCAGCCTGTAAAGTAACGAAAGTATGCACCATGCAATGAATTATGGATACTACGTGTACTTTTAATCAGCTATAGGTCGATATTTAGTATTATTTTACAGTATAATAAGTGTATGCATATTTAGAGCATACATCAACTAAAGTACTGCACTGAAGTACAATTTTGAAGTACTTGAACAATTACAATTCAGAGGGGACATATTGTACTTTTTACTAATCAACAAATAAAGTATGTGTTATGGACAAAGATATATAGCTCTATTTATACTGCAAAATAAGTACATTAATATTTTGATGCAAATATTTTTGTACTGGTATTGAAGTAACATTTTTAATGCAGGATTTTAAGTTAAGGTCTGAGTACTTCTTCCTTTACTGGTAGCATATGATTAGAACATTAATAAAAGACTATGTTGATAATTTAATTATTATTTCAGTCGTTTTTGGAAGCAGAAATACCAACCTTTTTCTGTTTCCAGCTTCTCAAAATATGCAGTTTTGGTGCTTTTCTATCATGTGTAAAATAGTAAACTGAATATCTTTGAGTTTTAGACTGTTGATCAGACAAAACAGGCAATTTGAATACATCACTATTGGCATTGTATAACCTTTTTATGGCCAAAAACAATTGATTAATCAAGAAAGCGATCAGCAGATTAATCGTTGATGTAAATAACTGTAAATGTCGACCACATCAAAACACTGCCACACTGTACGTGTTCTAACCACACGCTCCGTCACCGTTTCCCCCCACAGAGGTCTGCCCGTTCTGCGGGAAAACTTACAAAAGGTTGAAGAGTCACCTGCCACATTGCAAGGCAGCAGCAGCGAGCTCCAGAACACCTCCAACAAAACATGACGTCACGGAGACTCAGACGCCAGCGTCTTCTCAGCTGGTCGCAGCGAAGTCCACGCAGACGTTGTCGGAGACGTTGAGTCCACAATCGAAGAAGAGCGAGAGGAAGTCTGTGGTATCATCATCAGCGTCGTCGCTGGATTCTGCATCGCTTCCGCCGTCAACTAAGAAGAGGAAACAGAAGCTGTCCGAACAGATCAAGACCTCCTCTGTCACCATTTCCCTCACCTCCGCCCCATCGCTACCTCTGTCTCCCTCCATCTCTAAGCCCAAGAAGCAGAGCCTCCGTGCTTTGATAGAAGCTGCAAAGTCCGAACAGGTTTCTGAGGGATCACTGGCGGGAACCAGATCTGCCTCAGACGACCCGCCTTCAGGTTCGGCTCCATTTGTGGCAAATCCTCTGAGGTCCAGAGCCACAGCTGAGACGGAGACCAAAACTGATCGCGACTCGGTAAAAGATGACGACCTCCCCGCCTTTCTGGCCACGGACACCAAACCTGCCTCTAAAAAGAAGGCGTCGAAGACGAAGAAAGCCGCGCGATCCCTTCCCACCACCAAAGATACCTCTAGCTCGCTGGACTCCCGAGTCCATGAAAGTAGTGCACGAGCACACGTAAGAGACAACTTCTGGGCGGAGGATGACGACAGGGAAGTTGAGGATTTATCTGTGAATAAGGTGTTCTTGACATCAGGAAGCGGGCGCCAGGCCGGGATTACTCTCCAGGATGTCAAAGCCACGTTAGGCCGATCTAACGCCACCCGTCGGTCCGGCAGGCCAAGCATCCTGAGCCAGATTGAAACTGCTGACTGTCTAAGCAGCAAAATCAGTCCAGTTCCACTCCCAACGGGGGGCTTGGTAACAACTAAACCTGTGTTGGACCAGCTGCCCTGCACCGGTATACCACACGCAGAGCTACAATCAGTTACGAGAACCAGCCTGATGTCCAAACAAGCGTCCCTAATCCCCCGGCACCAGCCCGAACTGACCTCCCCGGCAGCTTCGCTCCTCTCTGGCCATCTATCGTCTCAGGTGAGCGAAGCCACGCCTCCTCTACGTACCGTCGGCACGAACGAGGGGCTGAAGCTGACAGGACTCCTCTCGATATCACCATCGCGCATGTTTTCCAGCCCTCTGCCGGCAGAGAGGATGGAGACGCTGAGAGCTGGTGATGGGTTGAAGTCGCAGCTCGAGGCCGGGAAACTAAACACTGCTGATAAAGGAACCGCAGGTTAGTAAAAAAAAAGTTGGTATCAGACCTCAAAACTTTTCTTTGTACAGACTGAAATTACGTCTTTAGTGCCAAAAACTGGAGAGATTCTTAGTCCTGTCGTGTAATTTTGCTTTATTTAGTCAAAGTTCTTGTTGGCTTTATTGTGTTTAGACAACATTTAAGAACAAAGGCTTCTTTAGTTGGTTATTAAAAAGGGTTTCGTAGAAAAACATGTTTGTATTCCCCAAAGTGAGGTACTGAAAAAAGCACTAGTATAGAAAAACCCCATACCCAATGTGTTTTAAGTGTGTATTTTTCTGTGTCAGTGCACTGGTTCTTCATGGGTGTTCATCATGTGTAGGTGCTCTGACACAGCGGAGTCTTGGACAGGTGAGACTGAGGGAGTTCCCCGAGTGGCTGGCCTGCAAAACCCCCAGCCACCCGAGAGAGGTGGTGGAAATGGTGCAAAGAGGTGAACAACACACTCATACAACTATACAGATGTGTCACTCAGAAAACCCACCGCGAGGCCCAATGTTTGTGTAAGCTAACCGGCTGCTCCTTTTTCTTATTTAGTAATGCATGAAGTTTAACGTGTGTATCTTCCCTCTCCATCAGGCTGGCAGTGGTATTACAAGAGGTATATTGATGTGAAGAAAGGTGGTGCAGGTGGACTGGGCATGTTGTTGGCAGGATACTGTGTGCTCGGCTACATCTGGAGTTACCCTCATATAAGTAAGTGTGTGGATCGCTCTCATCTGTGCTCTACGGTGTGAGCAACGCAGAGTCAGCGATAACTCAGCATGTCTGTGGTTGTTTGTTTTCCAGAGCGTGATCGCTGGAGGAAGTACCACTAATGTCGAGGGAAGATGTTTCGGACAAGCGTGACTCTGTGTGAGGAAACAGAAGCTGTGACAGAGGGAGGCTTCCGGACCCAAAGGCATCGGTTCTGTTAATACCATCTATGATGACTCCAAACCGTTCCTCAGGACTTATGTTTGAGACGTTGATACTTGGTCAACGTGGTCGCTCTCCCCGTCGGCCCACTGTGTTTTCTTCTATAACCTTAATATGAAGCTACAGCTAGCAGCTGCTTAGTTTAGCTTAGCATAAAGACTGGAAACAGAGGAAAAAAGCTAGCCTTGCTCTGTTAAATAGTCACAAAAATCATCTACCAGCACTTTTATAAGTGTACGGTGTCTATCATCTTAACTCTTCACAAGAACGTGAATGAGCAAATTTCCCAAAAAGAAGAGTTGTGATTCTGATACCAGCAGTTTAACCCTCAACTGATTTGCATCTGAGATGAACACCTGTGGACCGTGGCGTGTATAAATTACCTTTAAATAAAATTATTTATTCACTTATTTATGCTTATCTGAGATGTTAACCGTGTTTTCTTTGTTTCTTATTTCAGTTTGAGAAAGAAAAATGTCCATAACGGAAGTAAAAATTTGTTTTTATTGGGGTCATCAGTGGCCCACTAAGTGATTCCCCAGAGCTCCACTAGGTGTCAGTGTTGTGTTACTAAAACCAAATGGGCTGGGCAGTCAAACGTTTGCTATGCAAAATTGTCCTTTGTGCAGAGGCAATGGTGCTGGGGTCAATGAGAGGATTAAAGGGAACCAAGAGATTTTTAACTTGATTAAAATCTTTACTCTGGCAACCCAGCTGGAGAGGAACATGAAAATCATAATAGCCTTAACTTCAGTATCCGTCCAAAGATGGTATCTGTGTCGCAGAGGGTTTCAAATCTGTTTTTCTTTTGCAAATGCTTCCCCTGTCACATGATGTTATTATGCATGCTTAGTCCGGTTGGTGCCAGTAAGTGAACACTCACAGAATAGTAATGGAGGGACGCTGAAGGAGGTTCTCATCGGGACTGGACCAGTTTGTTATCGTATTCAAAATGAATTTATTGTTGACTCTCCTTGCCGCTGTAGTGAACACACATTAGCTACAAATGAAGAAATTACAATTTTTTTTCCTAATGGTTTTTTTCCTTGATGCCACATTCTTAGCCAACACAATAAAAAATAATTTCCATTTCCTTGTTTTTTTTTTGTTTTTTTTTTTACATTCTTCTTTTTTCTCCATACAAAAATTATAAATATTTTGTGTTTCACTTTTCATTTTTGTACAAAACAACAAACTACATACATAAATCCAAAAGTGTAAATGGAGGCAGAAAAAAAACATTTCTGAACTGAAAACGGGGGAGAAAAACAGCACAGTACGTTCCTGCCCTCACACACCGATATGCATCCGGACCACACGACGCGTCCCCACTTTGTGCGAGTCCTAAACTAACTCTCTTGCGGATTTAAGTGCTATAGAGGCACAACATCTTGCAGCAACAACTTGAAGGAGCAAATAAGAGAACTCACATGATCCTTACATGTTAAGAGTTTTTTCCTCCGTGTGTACTGGTCGATTATAAGAGGTCTAGATGGGCTGCGATGGCCACTGGCACTCAGACACAAGAAGAAAAAGACGTGTTCTCTATCCCCTCATGTAAAAGGCCTTCAGTCTGCTCCTGTAGCCTATTGGCGAGCATATTTCACAGACACGATTATAGGAGAAAGGTGACACGATCCAGAATCAACCTGAGAGCATTTAACACATTTATCCTAAGCTTTGGTCCTGTGTCGGTTTTGGCAACAAACAAAACAAATAAAAAGTGCCCTTTCTTGCTGAAACCAAAGTGCAGATTTCTGTAGATTTCCACAAATGCCCTACCAAGAACAGAATTACATGTCCAATATTTCGGATTCATTCTTTTATCATGATGAAATGTCACAGTAAGTTAAGTTTTGAGCTGTTAAAACTAAAAGAAAATTCTTCAAAACTCAGAACACAGCAGGGGAGCTTCAGGGGCCCCGCATCAGAGGAAAACACTACAGAGCCGTTATCAGCAGCACAAAGACTGAGATCGAAAGATCTGACGGTGATTCTGGACGAGGCCACGCTCTCTCCTAGTTTGAGTTTTGGTTGCGCTGCTGAGTGGGAAGAAAAAGAGAGAGAAATGTGGGAAATGCTTGAAAAGAAACGGTGGAAAGTGAGAAAAACATCCTGGGGGACTGAGCGAACTCTCGGGAATGAAGTCAGAAGTTTGGCAATCAAACAACAAGACGACATGGGAACACAGTCGCAGACCAGTGTGGATGCGTGCAGATTAACACACACACACACACACTGATCGACGCGTCACGGCAGCAAAGCATAGATAGCTGGATAAGATCAATATGCAGAAGGCGGACCAACGTACAGTCAATCAATAACCCTCCAGGATCATTTAAACAATGTCATATTCACAGAGCCGGGGGAACACATCACAACCCACAAAAACAGTCATCTTTTTTAATGTCATTTCTATAAAAAAATAAAATAAAAACGAGGAAATAAAAATTCTAAATAAAAAATAAAATAAAAGCATACTGTAACATAACTTCCTCAATCTGAGGACTAAGCTCCCCTTGACACAAACACACTGAAATGATAACAAAAATAAAAAAAAGTGGTTGAGATCGAGTATTTGTCCTGTGTCTGTGTCGGGGCTTGCATACCTTTAAGGTACAAAAGAAAAAATGCCAATGAAAATGTGACTTGAGCACAAGAAAAGAAGCATTGCTGAGTACAATAACACTACTATATATGTCTATGTGACTAGTTCGACAGGTTGCTAGTGTGATTGAGAGGTTGTCCTTGTTGCAGGCAGCTGAAAGCAGGCGAATAGATTTTTGGTTATGTTCCAAATATTCACATTCCGTTTAGCCGAGCGCACACTGGATGTCGACGAGAGCCACATATTCATATAGTTCCTGAAATGAGCAACAGTACGTTTAGTGCAAGTCGTCTATGTGAACGTGTTTCTACTGAGCTAACCTTAAAGGAAATCTACGCCTCCGAACCATGAATCTACGTAACACGCCGCACTAAAGCGCGCGCGTGCGCGCGCGCGTGTGCGTGTGTGTGTGTGTGCATTGTGCATGTTTGTAATGCAGGAAGGAACTAAGTCAATGGATACTTTTGAATAGAGCTCCTTCATGTAAACACTTCAAAATAAAAACCTAGAAATAGGCACAGATTTGTCATTTTATCCCTCCTCCTCGTGTCCCTGTTCTTCAGCATAGGTAAATCAACTGGCACAAAAGATTAATGGTGCGTTTGTGAAGAGAGGGACTCCTATATTCAAGCTACTGAAATTGCAGATCCTTCCCCTTTAAAATAATGTGAAAGTAAACAAAAACAAGAACTCATTCCATCTGTGAGTACATTGCATTGCACACATTCCCGGATGTTTATAGGTAATCTTGAGTGCCTGCATTCCCCTGGAGTCTCTGACTCCTACTTCATACCTAAACCCCCCCACCCAAAAAAAAATATAATCACCAAAACAAACTAAATACATGCTACATGGCCGGAGATGGTATCACAAAGATAATAGACCTGAAAGAAGAGTTAACCTCTCTTCACACAGGGAATGGGGGGAATACAACAAATATTATAACAGGGGAGTTTGACAAAAACAAAACGTACGCACGCGCACACAAAAGAAGTCAAAACTAAGGATGATATCAGTCTTAACATTCCAAGATGCTGTTGACCGCCGCCTCGAGAGCAGAGTCTGTGTCGCCGTGAGGGGGTGAGGTGAGCTGAGCGGGGTACTGGGGCTGGACCGGCTGGGAGGACAGGTGCTGAGACACCTGGTGGTCCGTCTGTCCTCTTGCCGTTGCTGCGAACGGCGAGGGGTTACCTTGGGGATGACTGTTGGCAGCGAGGAGGCTGTTGTTGCCGGCGCTGCCGGGCCCGTAGTGTTGCTGGGATCGCTTCAGTTCCAGGACGCTCTTGTTTTCTAAGAGCGGAGGGTGGAGTCTTTCCGCTGCACCTGGTCCTACAGCTCCGCCCCCTCCCGGGTCTCCACACCCGGGCTGGGAGTCTGTCCTGTGCGGTGGCTCCGCAGAGCCTCTGTCTGACTGATTCCAGCTACAGCTCGACGACGGCGGAGAGGGGACGGGATCCGGGGAAAGTTTGGATTTCATCCCGCAACAGAAGTCTTCGAAGAAGGTGTCTGTAAAAACAGAAGAAGAGAGGAAGACTTCAATAAAACCTCTCTGTGGGGGAAAAAACTTTTGCTTTATTCTTGCTTTTTGTCTTCCTTTTACCTGGATCCACGAGTATCATGCGCTTGTCTTGTGTCAGGTTGCTGCGCTCCTCTTGGTTGAAGGTCCTGTCAATCATCACCATTTCTGATGACGGACTGGAACGCTGCAGGGAAGGGAGACGGAACCGGTTATTCCTGTGCGTGTCTTAATATAAAACACCTGTGTATTCCAGCATTTGCTCACGTGTGCGCGCTTACCTCAGCTTCCACCATCAGTAGCCGTCTGTATTTGTTCACCATGACATGGGTCCTCATCAGCACTTGAGTTGCAACTACCTCAAATTCTTCATCCACTGTCACAAAAAAAAAAAAGAATATTTAGATGCAGGTACTTTAATTCTGCAAACACACTTTGACCTCTGCAAATACATGCAAAACCAACTATTAAATTGGAAGCTGTACCCTGTGAGAACTCCTCCTGGCTGGGCGGAGTACCCTGGAACACGTGGTACGGGAGGAGTCTTTGCAGCGCATCGTCGATTGAATTGAATCGACGCGGATCTAGGGTCTGAACTCCAGCATGATCCTTCCTCAACTGTAGTAAAATCCTACGGAGGTGACAGGAAACGCTCCTTCAATGGCTGAATGACGAGCTCACGAGACAATATTTGACACATGCGTAAAAAAATTGGAATAATACACAGAAAGTCAAAAATAAAACTCACATTTCTCCTCTTGTAAGTGGCGGAAGGGCAGGTCTCTTCTGAGCACTGACCTATAAAGACCAAGTGTACATAATAAAGTTGTCATTATACCACCGATATCGTCCCTATCGGCATATTCCACCTTACATATACACCATATACATGAGTGCAGAACGAATAAGGTGCAGGTCAAGCGATTTACCTGAGAGTTGAGCTTTGAATCTTGAGTCATGCTTGTCATGGCTAAAAGAGATCAAACAAACCAGTCAACCTCATTAAGTGCGGCAGACGACATTTAAACACGTCATACATTGACAACAAAAAATATGATCAGCCCTTAATACCATGTATGCTGCTGAGCTGCGCCTGTTTGAGGGCCGGAGATGAAGAATTCTGAAAAATGTAAATGAAAGTGATTTCAGTCGGATAACAGTTTTCAGGGAAGAGCACACAAATTAAATACCACCAGGGACTTGCGATTATACCTGTCTGTAGTCCTGCTCCTGCGTCACAGTACCAGCTAAAGGGGACAGAGAAGTGCAATTCTGAGTTTGAGTCACTAGAAGGCGCTGAACGGGGCAAGCCGACACTTGGCCTTGACCGCCGATCCCCGCCGTCGCCGGGCCAACCAGAGTCAGACGCCCAGGAGCGCACGATGTCTGAACGGGGGCGGGGCTCGCACAAGAAACTCCGGTCCATGTTTGAGTTACGGTCCCGCCAACCTGACTCCGACTGACTACTCCCTGATTCAGAATGAGCTGGCCCCCTGGTGGTGCACTGAAGTTCTGCCCCGCAACAATCTGCACCGCGTTCTGACTGGTCATTAGGGCATTTGAGTTGGGGTCGGCGGGGCCATTGTGGATGGCGTTGGCCGGAGCGAGTGCCAACGAGCTGGGCAGCAAGAACTGACCAGGTGGTATATTTGTCTGGCCCTGCACTTGTTGCTGCTCCAGGGGGGGCTGCACAACAATGGAGCCATTGGCTGTGTAATGCCCCCCAGGAGCAGCCGTGTTAGCGTTAACTACATTAGCCATGGTGGTGGAAGTGGGCTGGAGACCAAGGCTGTAGACAGTCTGAGCCCCAGATTGGAGGGGTTTAGGCTGGATAGGTCTGACGAGAGTCTGAGTCCCTCCGGGGCCTCTCTGGATGATGATGTTTTGAAGGGGGATGTTTTTGAAAGGTAAGCCCACTTGGCCTACCTGCCCTTGGGTAGGAGCAAACACCTGCCCCCCTGCTGCGGCTCCCGCCGTGGCTACAGGCGCCCCCGGCCTCAGCACAAGCTGAGGAGTTCTCTCCAAGCTGCTCAGAGTCATCACACCAGCACCCGCCCCGAAGGACCCCAACACCTGGATGTGCTGGGCGGAGCCGTTGGGAAGCTGGGAGACCCCTTGCAGGAACTGGCCTGTGGGGAACGCAGCTGTCGCCGTGGTTACCACACCCACGCCCCCTCCATAACCCCCAGAGACCAGCTGGGAGGGGAAGGGGACGGGAGCCTGCACCAGAGTGGGAGCGGGCTGGGAGTCTAGTAAGGCCTCCTGGGCCAATGTCTGCTCCGTGATGTCGGCCTCCATGAGAGACTTCTGTAGGATGTCAAAGGGCTGGTCCTCTCCCCCGAGATCCACCCCTCCGGGGGAGTCCCCGGACCCCAATTCATCCTCGATAAATGAAAGGCTGCTGGAGAGCTGGAGGCCTGCCCCTGTTGAATCGTCGCCGAATTCACCCATTGTAGAAGAGCCATCCTTGAGGCCAGAGTTTGAGCCAACCTGAATGAGGCATTTAGAGGAAATGAGCAGGAAGTGGGAAACTGTTTGCATGTGAACTGCATATATATGACAGCCTTCCTCGAAGGTCTCTTTCTAACTTGTACAACAAAAGCAAACTGTTCCCTAAACTATTCATAATATAATTTTCCTCATGTACTTTACAACTTTCCTTGGCGTTGGATAGATTATCTCCATACAAAGTGAAGTGTGTCGTTGGATCAAAGCAATCACAGGTACACTCACCGTGTCGCTAGAAAAGAAGGATGCGTCTGACCCGAAAGCTGCATTTGTCACATCATCCTCCTCAATCTGCGGAAAACAAAGTAAAGAGTTTAACAGAGAATCGGCAGATTCTTCATGCATCGAAGTGAAGTCACTATTCAGACAAACTTGGCATGGGATGACTGGAAATACGCTCTGAAAGAGTCACTCACAGACTTGCTGTTGCTGCCATGGAGATAGTCATTCAGTGCATCCACATCTCTGAAAAGGGGTACAGAAGAGATTTTAACACAACAGGAACTTTCTTTTCACTTATGTGTGGTTAAAAAAAAGAAGAAAATAAAAAGCTTAACTGGTCCACATCTCTAGTGAATGGGGAAATTAACTTAAAAAAAAAAAAGATGAAAGAATCAGTGTGCTGATTCTTGTGGCTTTGATTTCAAAGAGGAACTGTGGTGATATAACTATTTATCAAGCAACACGTATGGACGGATGCAAAAATGTGTGGCCACACAGAGTTGCTGGTTGAAGACAAATGTAGGTGCATGCATTCAGAAAGTGGTAAGTCCACAATGTAAAGCCAGTTTTATTTTTACCCTAAAATATCCAGAAGATGACGATCATCCTCATCATCCATGACACCTGAAAGAGTATTTGGGGGTGGGGGGTGGGGGGGTTGAGACAGAATTCAGCAGGTGAGGAGATGGCTGCTATTCGGTAATTCAGGTATAAATATGCATGGCTCATTGACTAGTAGCTTCATTAATCATGACAATAAACCTCAATGAATTACTTGTTTTTATTCCAAAGCAACAGTGCATGTGCTGTAAAGGCTTAGCATATATGCTATTATTGTTATGTGTTCGTAGTAAGGACTTCTCACTCACAGATTTCCAGCAGGAAGCATGGGTTCAGTCATTTAACACCCTTTGTTTCCTGGGCTGCAGGGTGAGAAACTGCATTTAGTAGTATTACATAATTAAAAGTGTGACAGGAAAGGGTGTGGGAGTGTTAGGATGTGAGATAAAGAAAGAGATGGGTGTGTGAAGAGGAAGAGGGGACAGATATGTTATTCAGTGCTGTGGGAGATCTGAATGTAAGTGAAGGGCAGGATGGCCTTCATCCCCTCCTACAGATTTTTTTGTCTCTGACACACAAACTCCCACCCATTAGACTCCTCTGCTGTCACACATTGGTTGTCTACACAGACTGAAAATGGCCATTAGAGTGCAAATAACTCCACCCTGCTCCATTTGTGCCAGTGTTGTTTGAGTTTCTACATTGAAGAGATGTTGGCTTTATGTTGTGTCAGCCAGCAAAGGTATGCAGCTATCTTGGTGCGACATTATACAAAAGGGGGACAAAAACCCACATTCACTAATTTTTGATCCAGCAGAGAAATGGGGTAATGAGTGTTTGAATGTCTGTCCAGTTATTTTGTCTATTTTAATGTAATTGTTGTGTTTGAAGCAATGTGGACAACACAGGGAATTTATATTAGCAAATAAAAATAAAAAAACTGTAGTCATTAATCCAGCATTTAAATAAATGGTCATTGGTTTGTAGGTTATGTTGTACTTTGATGAAGGCATGGAGAAACGTAGGCTGTGTTCCTGAGTAAGTGCACAACATTACAGCTGCAATGCTACAAAATGGCTGTTACCCTCCATAGGCTGTCGTTACAACAGAGCCACGTTCAGCCTCCATCTTTGGTTCAGGGGAGAACAAAGAACGACAGAGCTTCAGAGCGAAATAGGCTCTGTAAACTAACACCACCATGTTTTAAATATACCAAGAAACCTACTAAACGGTCATTTTATTACAGAATAGTATCCCTTTGTTCCAATATCCAGACTAAATGGATTTCCTTTTCTAGTCAAATGGGATTATTATGCTACCAAAAGCAGTGGGGCTCTTTTGTACAGCTAAAGTCGAAACAATGCTACAAAATGAGAGAGGAAGCAATGTCGACCTTTCCAAAAAAAAAAACGGAAAACCAAACGAGTAACACAGCTACATTTTATTTCACACAAATAAAAAGCTCCATATGTGAACCGTTTGTGTAAAATACGACGAGTCTTTTCTCTCAATAATCCAAAAGTCATCAAACTAACGTTACTAGTTGAAACGCATATTTCAATAAAAATTCAACCGTTAGCCAGACTAAATAAAAAAAGACGACAGAGCTTAAGTGCCAATGCTAAGAAAAGAAAATGGCGTTTAAAATAGCTCAAAAACACTAGATTTGCAGATTTATCGCTAATGATCGGGGTTGTCAAAATTCAGACACCCTTCCCGATAAATTTGAACAGTTTGTTTAATTTCTAGCTGAAATTCGGTCTCCTAAAGCCGCCCTAGCGTGCATGTCGACGCAGACCAAGCTACAGTTGGTCCCCGCTGTCGCCCCGGCTACTGGAGCCGTCAGGTACAGCCGTTGGTTTAGTGAGCCAGCTAATGTATGGCTCCTAAGTTTTATATCCCAAAATAGACCGAACCGACTGTATGATAATCGCATTCAAGCAGCACAAAACGCCCGTCGTCGTCCAGCCTGTGGCTGGTCGTCGCTGACGTGGTCTTTCTTTCTCTGTTGGGGAGGCTTTCATTTGTCCTCTACGCGGCTCATCCGCCAGCATTGAAAAACGTCACATTTTGTATCGATATACCGAACCGACGCGTCTCAATCGGAGGGGAAGAGAGGGAGCGGACGGAGGGGGTTAAAGGTTCTGTCTCAGCCCGGGGTATTGGTCCCGGTCGGCTGTCCCCGAACTGGACGCTCCGCGGCCAATTTTAACGATAAAACGCCGGCCTGTTCTGGTTAGCTAGCCGCGGTGGCGACGACGCCTATTTTTTGAAAACGTCGGGCGGAATCCAGCGAAAGTGCCAGAGGACTAAAACCGTGCCGAGCCATACATAGTTATCCCGATTAGCGCAACATAAAGACGACTCAAAGAGGCAAACCCTTTACTCCTGTCTCACTCCTCTTGAAACCCAATATCTCCATTTGGCAACTTTTAATTTGCTCCCCCCTCCTTCTCCTCCTCCTCCTTCTTCTCCCTCTCCCACTCATATATTTTTTCTCACTGTCCCTGTTCTGCCTCGGATATATTTTTCTCTCCGCTCAAACTCTCTTCCCTCCCTGAAGGAAGGGAGGAAGGAGGTTGTGTGTGTTTTTTCCTTGAAATTTTTATCACAAAATTATAATACACTCAAAGGGAAACTCACCGTCATGAAAAAGCAGTGCCTTGTCAACGGGGTTTCCTCGCCATCACCGCACGGGTTGTTGGGGTAGTGCACAGAACGAGGCAGCCCAAATCATCGGTCCACAACGGTGGCATCCGAGTCGCTAAATATTAATAGGAATTATTAAAAAAAAAACAAAGACAAGTCATTATTAGACGCATATTTTTATGTTAATTTAATTTGTAATAAGATGTTTCTCTGCCCTGATGAATAGCAGATAAATGTTATTGAACCTGATCATTATCAACAGTAGAGGGCGGGCCTCTGATGTATGCCACACCTTGACGTGGCTCAGGTATGACCATAGTTATACATATAAAAGTGCTGTCTAGTTACCTACTAATCCACATATATTGACTCAGACATAAATAAAAGTTAATGCAGCACAATGCAGCAATATTTGACAAATCCCACTTTCATTAGCCTACTTTTTTTTATTAAATTAATATATTTTGTTCCCCCAGTGATATGCCACCACACGCTGTATATAAATATCACAATATTATAAACAAATATGAAATATGGCATTATGTAATACTGTAATAAATAAAATAGCAGGTTTAAACAAGTCATATAAAAAAGAGATGTAGCTTTTGAAGTTGACTGAGTCCATATTGAGGATGAAGAGAAGCTTATAAAGTTTACTGAGTGCATGGCAAGGATTAAGGAAAAAGTTATTTTTATATTTGTGTGTGTGTGTTTTTATTTGATTTAAAATAACAAAATACACATAACACACTTGTCCAGATGTACACAAAACCAGGAAATAAAAACATAAAAAAACAACATATCTATCCTTGCACTTAACACAAAATATGTGTAAAAAAAACACTAAAAGTTAACATAATAATTCACAATAACAAAAAAGACTGCTGAGTCTGTACTGTTACAGTAAATGGTAGTTGTGATATACATCTACTTATTGTATGTTTTACACAAAATAGAAATAGTAGCTACATATTCTAAAATATAAAGTAAAATCTGGTATCATCTAACAAACTGCTCCAAATCTTGGATCCCACACACTCAAAAGATTTAGATCCAAAAGAGCAACTGTACTTAATAAACTTCAAAAAGTACTTCATATAACACCTGTAAATATTTTGGTACCTGGCCATGTTTGCACATAAAGCAATTTTGATGATTTAAAATATTTTATATTTTAGAGTTGACAATGCATTTGATTGTCATTTCTTTTTATTAAGTGTAATTCAAGACAGGTGCCTCAACAATTAAATTTTACATCTTTATTTATTTTATTTTATTTTTACTTTGCAGGGTTGAAGGACGTTTACTAAAATCTAAATAGATTGTAGGTTTTGTTTTGTTTTTTAATAATGATTTACACCCTCGGTACAGCAGGTGGCGGTAAGCGCCTTTAACTCAGGCTCGAAGCCACGAAGAAGAAAGTGTGACGTTTCACTTCCGCCAACAACTGACGGCGCAACAACATGGACGCGATGCCTGAAGTCAGCCGGGAAACAGGGTTCGAGGGCGAAAGCGGCGCCGTGAAGATACAAGAGCGACTCCAGAAGCGGCACCAGGCGAGGGCGGAGGACGCGGAGCGGAGGAAGGAGGCCAAGGAGAGCAAGTCCGTCGCGGAGGAGCAGGGCGAGTACTTCTCCAGCTCCTTCAACGCGGAGCGGGCGTCCATCGAGGAGCTGCTGTCCGGCTGCACCGGAGCCGACCGGGCCGCGGTGACCGGGCGGCTGGAGGAGGCCACGGCCAAGACGCTGCAGCTGCAGAAGTTTCTGAACGACAGCACGTTGTTTCTGACGCAGTACGAACTGAGGAAAGCCCAGGCGGCTCTGCAGAAGCTCCAGGCGTCCCTCACCGAGGCCAGAGAAGAGGCTCTGCCCAGGAAGAAGTTTGCCTTCCGAGCTCGCGCCAAAGCAGCAGATAAAGCCCCCGCAGTAGAGCCGGACGCACCCTCACCACCTGATGCAGGGGCACCTGGGGGCGCGAAGGTGGACGGGCCCACAGAGTCTGAGCAGTGCAGCTTCTCCAACATGGACAACATGTGTCTGACGAAGACTGCTGAGGAGATCCAGAGACGAGACGTGCTGTTGTCTCACCTGACCAACTGCAAGGTCCGCCTGTTCGGTTCCCCCAGCACGCTGCACCTGAAACACATCGACAGCTGTGAGATCCTGTGTGGGCCCGTGTCCAGTTCGGTATTCATCGACCACTGCAGAGACACAACTCTGGCCATCCCTTGCCAGCAGCTGCGTACCCACAACACCACAGACACCAGGGTGTATCTGCACGTCACCAGCCGGGCCATCATCGAGGACTGTCGTGGAGTGAGCTTCGCCCCGTTCTCCTGGTCGTACCCCACCCTGGAGGAGGACTTCGACGTGTCTGGCTTGGACCGGGACCGAAACAACTGGAGCCAGGTGGATGACTTCAACTGGCTCGCTGCAGGAACACATTCCCCGAACTGGACTGTCATTCCAGAAGCGGAGCGGAGAACCAACTGGGACCTCTAGGAATTTAGCCTTAAAACCTTGTTATTGGCCGAAGTAACATGTCAATCAAACCGTAATATGAAATGTTGTTCAGCCCTAATACATTTACGGGTGTTCTTGTTATTTCACAAGATCAGTTGCTGATAAGTTTATTTATGCTGCTGCTGTTGTTGTTTGTTAAAGTTGCACTAAGAAAAAAAATGTAAAAAAAGAATCCACCTGCGCCTCAGCAGAGACGTTGCATCCACTATTTTGCCGAGATTAAACTCCGCTTTGGAGTATCGAAGGCTTATATTCTTCTTCTCACGCGTGACAAATAAAAGCTAAAGAGCAAAGTGCAAAACTCTTAAAAATAGTAGCGAGAGAAGACTTTACACAGAACAAACTGGACTCTAACATTCAATTTAAAGGTGCATTGTGTGGGATTTTGCATTATCTATCTCATTAACTGAAACTTCTCCCGTGTGTAGGAGAACTACGATGGCTGACGTGAAAACTTAGACCGTGAGTGTCCCTCTCTAGAGCCAGTGTTTGGTTTGTCCATTCTGGGCTACTGTAGAAACATGGTGGCCAATAAGTAACAATACATTTCAAAATAAAAGATAATTTTCAACTTTAAAATCTCATTGTGCACCTCTTTAAAAAGACAACTGTTTCAACTTTATGTTCATTTTGAAGTCTGCGTTTTTTTTGTGCTCTTGAATTAAATTGCATTATACTAACGGGTGTTTCTATTATTATGTCCACCCCATTTATATAAATGAGGGCAGGCAAAATAAAAATGCACCTGAAAAATGGGCAACTAAGGGTAGTTAGCTAGGGCTATAACTAACAGTATATTTTTATTAATTTGTTAATTACTTTTTCATTGATTATTTTGTCTATATTAAATGTCAGGAAATAGCCCACACTAACAACTTCACGTTGTTTCTTCTGACCCACAGTCCTAAACCTAAAGATACTTAGTTTACTCCCACATGAGACAAAGAGAAGCATAAATCCTCATAACAGAAAATAAAGTTGGTATTTTGCTTGAAAAATGCGATGATTCATCTATTAAGTTGGCATCATTCTGAAAAGTCAGATTTAGGTTGGGTTTTAGTTTCTGAGTGCTCCATCTTTTTAAAACTGTTCTCCTCCTGCTGACCCTGTCGTACAGACGTCACCGTGGTTACGGTCAGAGGCAGAATTTCCTCATTAAAAACCAATTTAGTTCTGGCTCAATAAATGGACCATTAGTGACTGTCAGGAACTCTGAACTGTTAAAAGAAGGAAATGTGAGTCATTGTGAGTGTTACAAAGCACCTTTAAATGTAGAAGTACTTTTCTGTTTTCTGCTGCCCAGATATAAAAAAAAAAAGAAAAAACCTCAAATCTATCGTATAATACATCTACAGTATCATTAAAAGGACCATTCAAACCAATTTAGCATAAAAGCTTTGAAGTACTCTCACACAGTGCGACATAATCAGCCTCCATTACAGTGGATTAGAGTAAACTGACTTGAATAAAGAACAGCTAATGATCCCCATGCTAAAATCATGTGCCTTTATGCTGCTGGCAACCCCTGACCCTGAGTGCCACTTACTTAGAGCAACTAAATCCGGCTTTGTAGGGGAAAAAAAGGACATTTTAAGGTACTGAAATTGAAATGTGACACAAATAAAGAGGTTTCCTGCTCAATAACATGCTTCTTTGTTTCTGGCGTTTCCTATTGATGATGTTTTGCTTCATCTTCTACTTAGAAAACAACACACATTAATATAAAACAGGTCCAGAATGCGCTTCATGCAATTTTAAAGGGCAATACAAAAAGTAAGAAATAAACGATACCATTTCACATATTTAATCGAATTTTAATGTCTACAACACAATTTAACAAACAGTGCAAGATTATCATTATCCTCTTTACCAAACTCCTGAGACAAAGTTGGTACTTCAACCCTCTCTATTAGCATTTATGAGCAGTATTTAAAGTTTCAGAAATGTAGATGTAAGCCGATATAAATGTTAATTGATGTGTTTGTAACTAACTCCTGGAGTCACTCATAAGTAGAAGCTGCTGTATAGATGAATAAATAACTACAATACAGTAAAAGTTGTTATTGGAGAAGTTATAATTGTTGAGAAATACTATGAAATTAACATTTTAAAATGGTATATCTTCATAAAACTACAGTATGGTGTGTTAAAATATGTATTAAAAGTTTATACTGCCCATAAATGCTAAAAACATCAATATTAAACAAGATATACCAAATGGGTTGACAATTACAAAATAAAAAATTGCAATTAAAAGGCAACATAAGACAAATATAGTCTGAGACAAGACAAAGTGAGACCGTCACATGACATTTAGAAAACATAAGATGCAGTAACAGTGATGCAATGTAGCTATAACCAGATTTGGCTCGTTTATGAAGCGTAAAACTGGAGATAAAGGTCAGTTCTTAGTCTAAATGTGTCGCAGTACAATGTACAATAAAGAGGAAAGTGTTTACTTCAAGTAACTGAGGATAAACCTCAACAAACAAAAGTGATTTAAACAGACAAACATACATGCCTTGTAAACCAAATGCAAAAGGGAGCTATGCATTCAATGCTAATAATAGAATTTAGCAGGAACAACAACTATTCAGTGTCGATGTGTTGCCGTAAGCAACGCTGCAGCTCTCGTGTCCAGCCACCGTGAAAGTTTGAGGCGGTTCATAGAAGGAAGGCCTGACTTTGCCAAGAGTGAAACTGCCGAACACAGACTTGATTCTAACTGCCAAGATAATAAGACAGTAATTGGGAGACATCTAAATGCATTTATTAGCTTGTAAAATGACATTTTCTACAACTATCTCATGTGCCCGTTCATTGATGTGTGACCGCGTGTTTCGTCCATCCCATGTGTCTCAGTTTTGTGCTTTTTTTTTCTTTTTGGTGTAGTTCTAAATGAATGAATCACACATTCAGTCGGGTTGACGTGTGAGCCTGAAAGCTCTTTTGTTTCTGTGAATGGTTCGCCGGGGTTTGAGTCGCTCCCCGGGGAAGACATCCGATTTGTGTGGAACCCGTGAATGAGTATGTTCCAGTAATAGCTCCACTGTCATTTCTTCTGTCAAACTTCAGCGGATGCCATTACTGCTTCTGGTACGTCCGATCAAGGCGACCATGACCACGTGAACGCTCAAACCAATTATGGCCCCTGGCAACGGCTTACAATCAGGCTCATCTTGTGTGGAGGGATTTCTGCAAATTGGATCAGGCCGCTTACAGGGGCTTAGCATGACGTACTGCAACTTTGAGTTTAATCATGAGGATCCTCGGCAATCCTCCACCTCTCCTGGAGAACGGAGCATCACGATTAGCCTCACCTGTGTGTTAAGGAAGGGAAAAAACAGTAAAAATTGGGGCAAATCAAGACTTGTGAAATTTTAAGTTTTTGTCACAATGGGAGAAGAGATAGTTTTCAAGAAATAACACTCCTGCGCTACTCCCGGGTCCTCCTGGGTTCTTCATCTCTGCTGTTTTGCTGTGGGATGGATCACAGGCTGAGCTGACTCCCCTGTCCCGTTGGACCAGCCAGAGGAGACTCTGATCGCAAAGAGACCGGGAAACAGGACCTGCAGGTCGGCACACTCGAGAACATCTCGGAGCTCCTGCCGTTCTACATCATCAGTCGACTCTCTTCCTCTCGGGCGAGGACAAATCTCCGGTTGAACAATGGCGTTGATGTTGGTCAAGTTTGACCTGAAGAAGCGAGTGAAGCTCGCTCAGACGGTCTGGTTTATGTACTGGTTCGCCGTGATGGCCGGCGTGCTGGTCTTCAGCATGGGCCTGTTCTTTAAGATCGAGCTGCGGAAGCGCTCAGAACTTATGGACAACAACGAGAGCCACTTCCTGCCCAACCTGCTCATATTTATGGGTCTGGTGGCCTGCAGCATCAACGCCTTTGGAGGCAAAGTATGCTACGACTCACTGGACCCTAGCAAGTTTGTGAAGTGGAAGCCCATGCTGAAGACCTTTTTGATGGTCTGCATGGGGTTCAACGCCCTGCTGCTGGTGACGGCCCTGCTGTGTTTCTTGATGAGGATCCCTCTGCAGTTCACCCTGGCTGAGGGGCTGAAGAACGGCATGAGGTACTACAAGGACACGGACACGCCGGGACGCTGCTACATGAAGAGGACCCTGGACCTGATGCAGATAGAGTTTCGTTGCTGCGGAAACGACAACTACAGAGATTGGTTTGAGATCCAGTGGGTTAGCAACCGCTACCTGGACTTCAGCGCAAAGGAAGTGAAAGAGTAAGTGACAAGAAATCAAAACTAAATTCCCTTTCAAAAACTTTTTTCGAGGTTAATGTGTGAGGTGACGGTAATATGGTGTGAGGAGGTTGTAATTGAGAGTTTCAAGGTGGAGGTCAAGGAGGTGGAGGTCGATGAGGTGGGGTCTCTACATAGTTTAAGTTCAGTGTAAGTGGATTTGAGGTGTAGGAAAATCAGGGCAGGTGTATTATTTACTTTCATCCACTAGGGATTATCGTCACAGAAATGTTGAGAGCGGCTGCGAGAGTGAAAGAGGTTACTAGACCAGTTTCATGGATAAAGTCGAGGAGGAGGGACTTGAGGAGGTGATTAGGAACAGAAAAAAGATACACAAGGTCAAAAAGGCACGAGCAGGATTATAAGTGCATTGTTCCAGTCCAGTCAAACTTGGGCCTCTTTGTGACAACATGCTCATATCTACACGACAAGTAGCGGTTCATTTTGTGAGAACAATACGTAGAGAGGAAAGTTTTGAGCGTTGGCACGTAGGCAGTGTTTAATCTCAAGGATTACAGCGTCCATGTCCTTCAAGAATCAGTGTCCTGTCCAATCAGCAGAAGACCTGGCAACACGCCAGGGACACCCCGCCCAATAAAACAATTTGAAGCTGGTATTTTAAAATCAGTGTAAACACTGGACGTCTGATTACAATAAATACTGGGCTGTAACGTTTGGAGATAACTGGCGAAACGCTCCTGTGATGCCATTACAGAACAGTGATCATGGAAAAGGCCTTTATTTATGGCTCATTTTAAAGTTTCAAAGAAGCAAAGTTTTTTAAATCCTTCCTTAAATATCCTTAAATATCAGTACCGTACATCGCCCTGCGATGAACTGGCGACCTGCCCAGGGCGAACCCTGCCTTCGCCCAATGTCAGCTGGGATCCATCTTTGTAATTCATAATGTCCTGATTAGTACCCAGAACGTCTCCCATATAATGTAGTATTTCCTGTTTGTTCTGTCGTATTGAACAAAGTTATCTGGGACATTATTTTTTGGTTATCAGGTGTTCAGGTCCATATCTGACCGTCTCCGGTCTCAGTAATCCAATCATACGCGTCTTTCCATTGACTTACTGCCATCAATCTATCACAGGTGACCCGATCTGGGCCAAGCCCTTTAAAGTAAAGTTTGATTTCCCTTTTGTTGTGCTTGTGTGACGTGTAGGACTGTGTGATAGAGATGGATCAGTATTAATCAATGACGTTTGATTAATACTGGAGTGGTTCTTGACAAACACAACAAAAAAAGAAACACAAATTAAGAATTAACACAATAAAAGCCATACAAACCACTTCATCAGTCTGCAATAATGCTACCTGTGTGAAGCTTACAATGTTTGATTTATGTTTAGCCTCTTTGAGAGAGCTGTTTAATTGTAAAGGAAACCCTTAAAGAAACACTTTTTTTCCTTTACTTGTTAGCAGAATTTGGTTCAATTTGATTGTATTCAGTAACTGAACAGATGAAAAGCACAAAGCTCGGCATCAACAAACATCAAACCTTACGGTTATTTCAGCGTAAGTCATAGTAAGTGACAGTTCAAGTTATTTTCAGCCCACACATACTACAAATATAGTTCCTGACCTTAAATCCCGTCTCACTTTCACCTCCGAACCCATCATGGCGTGACATTAACGTGACACTCTGCCTCATCCTCTTAGCCGCATCGGGAGCAACGTGGACGGCCAGTATCTGATGGACGGAGTCCCGTTCAGCTGCTGTAACCCCAGCTCCCCCAGACCCTGCATCCAGCTCCAGATGACCAACAACTCTGCATACTACAGCTACGACCACTACACGGAGGAGCTCAACGTGTGGAAGCGCGGCTGCCGCGACTCCATGCTGTCCTACTACGGAGGCCTGATGAACACCATCGGATTGCTGGTGGTGCTGGTCACTATGCTGGAGGTCAGGGCCAGAGATGCACCAACACAGATATTCACGTAAATGTGATCAGTTTGTAACTCGCATCAAACTGTTCAGTGAGAGAGTGATGTTTACTCCATCATGTTGAGTTTTTAGTAGAACACCGACACCGTCACTTAGCATTGTGCAGGAGATAATCCCACTGCACTTTAATGGAGGTGGGGAAGTTTATCATTTGACAAACCAACCAGATTCTTTTCTCTTGCAACTCAGAAAAAAAACACTTTTTAGAGCATACATTTTACATTTCTGCCAAGTTGTTGAAGTAATTTCTCTAGTGCGGTGTCTTCTTCGCCTCATTGTGGCGTGCCAACCAAGGCGAATTGGGCCCATTACTGGGAAACCCGCAGCGTGTATTTTTCCCTCCAATTGCCACAAGGGGCAACAATGAGCCTGTTCTACCCTCAAAAACTAATTTCGACAAGCAACACAAAGGTGTATGGAGGAGTGATTTATTTATTTGATTAATATATTTGAGTACGAGCCACATGTGAAACATTTATTTGAGTTTATCTGAGATTATTCTACTGACTTTAAACTTAGAATTCTAAATTAAGAATTAAAGAAATAGTGTATATTCTATTATCTTTATATCCTATTTGCTTTATAGATATTATTATATATTTCTTTTTAGATAAATTCAGAGAATAAAGTAAGAATTTAGAGATTCATGTTTATAAACAATATTTTTTGATTTTACAAGAGAAAAGACTTAAAGGATAAAGGCCAACTGGTTGGTTTGGTTAACTTCCCTACCTGTGATAAAAAACACTTTCCTGAGCGTTTCTATAAAACCTTCCAGGACATTCTCACACATTGGAATAGACATTCCCAAACTGTCACTTTGCTATAACATGTGACACGTCAAAGGGTGTTTTAAGACACATAGGAATACACTTCTTTTTATGTGCCTTTTACATTTAAAAAAAGAGGTCAATTTCCTCGTAAAATCTATTATGAATATGCAAATATCTTCATAATCACTTAAAAAATTTAACTGCTGAACACATACATGCTGGATACTTAACTGAAAAGTGAATTATCAGTTTGTATGTGCTGGAGGTTTCAAGTTTCCTCATCACTCTTGTGTATGTTACAAATTGGTATTTGAGGGAAGGCAGACATCTTTTTGGTCAATATCTCCAAAACTATACCTCAAATCAAAGCAATCTAGGATGATAAATAGAACTGCAGTTAAGAAATAGTATATATATATATTTTTTTTTTGTTTCGGGGCGAACTGTTCTTTTAAACTCTGATTTAAAGTGTCAGGGAAACTTTCCTCCGTCAGTTGATGAAAGTGAACACAGCCTTCTAGTGTCAACCTTCTGCACAGTGAATAAATAATAATCTAATTAAATCAATTGCTCAGCTATTGTCTGATAAACCCAGGGAGGTGCTCAGTACAATTGTTTCGGAGTCAGGTGAGGACTTCGATGGCCCAGCATCAAACAGGGATGTGAAGAGCTTGTGCACAAAAATGCAAAGCCTTGACCCAGTTGGCATGTCCGCCCTCCATCACCTCTCTCCTTTCCTCTTCCCTCCTTTCCTCTTCCCTCCTTTTCCCACCACCGCTATCATCAGCTTCCCAAACAAGTCTATCCTCTTTTCCTATTGTCAGGTAACCCCGCACCATCTTTAGAATGGACATACCTTCACCATCTTAGCTACTTTCTACATGAACCCTCTAGCAGCCAAATGACACCTCAGCTCTGGTCACCTTTCCCCTGAGCCTCCAGTGCCAACATCTGTTGTTGTTGTTGTTGTTGTTTCAGGTCCAAGAAGCTGAGCACCATTACACAGAACAGTGACAAACATGTACAAATAAATCCTTAAAGCCTGTGATCGTCAGTGAGTCCCCGTATCACCTGAAGCCGACAGAGGAGCACCATATACATAACACCCCTGTCCCAGAAATCCAGCAGACAAACCTTTGCTCTAAAAGCTTTTTAGATTTAGGCGACACCCTGGAGGCTGATCGGACGCACGGTCAGAGGGACGTCGGAATTAAGAGTAGTTATGTAAGCGTGCGTCTCTGACACAGATAGTGGGCTCAGAGATGGAGTAATGGGTTAATCTAAGGCAGGTGAAAAGGATAGACCCACTTCCTTGTGCGTGAGCTCTCTGATCTGAAGTCATCAGCCTCAAATTAGGTCTTAACTCACGATAGAAGCAACATTTATGATATGAATATACAGTTTAAAATATTAGTTTATTTTAAACATTTTTGCACACATATCCCTTTCAACGCTCACACACACACACACACACACCACTTAAATGTACCACTTAGGTATTTGTATATGTTTATTCATGTCTAAGCACATGAATAAACATATACAAATACCATACATTAATATGTGTTTTCTCTTAACCTATGTTTTCTTTGTCCTCTTGTTTACGTCTGTAAATGTTGTCATCTAATTTATTCCATCTATTGGTGTTATATAATACACTAATATAAAAAAAACAGAAGAAAAATACATTTAAAGGATATGCAAAATAGGGCTGCAACTGCATTAATTAATCTGCTGATTTTGTTCTTGATTAATGGATTCATTGTTTGGTCTACAAGCCTTTAGAAAACAATGAAAAATGACCATTACATTTCAGTAGAGCCCAAGCTGCTGATGTCATCAAATGTCTTGTATTGTCTGACTAACAGTCCAAAGTCCAAACATATTCAGTTTGTTCTCATGACAATTAAAAGCAGTACATTCTCACATTTGAGAAGCTGGATACAGGTTTAGCATCGATTATCAAAATAATTGCCAATTCATTTTCTGCAGATCGACAAGTCGTTGCAGCTCTTATTAAAAACTTTTATCAGTTATAATCATGATGATAAAACAGCTTCTAATGTACTTTTATAAACATTAATCTTGGTTATTAGTTGTTCCTTAAGTCAAACAACATTTAATTCATTTAAATGCAGTTAAGTGAGTTTTTTCTATACATTTTTTCCCCCATCTGTTGCAGTTCATTGAATTTTCTTCTTCTGTTTTTATGCCGTAAGGTCAAACAAGACTCAAAGACATGCTTTCATTGATCATCCTCATTAGAAGATGACAGGTTTATCTGACATGTGTTCCTGTCCGCTGCAGGTCGCGGTGACCATCGGCCTGCAGTACATCGACAGCTCCCTGTCCACGCTCGTCAACCCGGAGGACCCGGAGAGCGAGAGCGAGGGCTGGATCCTGGAGAAGACGGTGAAGGAGACGTTCACCGACATCATGGACAAAATGAAGTCCATGGGTAAAGGCAGCAAGGTGGATGAGGGGGGTGAGGAAGGTATCGCCACGGTGAGCTGAGCTAACCCCTCCTGCAAAAACTGACATCACTCCCACCTGAAGAGGAGAGGAAGGGGACGTGTGAGATTACTACATTTTTCTACCAACACTTATTATGTAGACACCAACACACACACACACCAACACACACACACACATACACATTCAACTGTGAATGGACTCCTTTCAAATGGACTCCTTGCATAAATAATTATAAGCTGTATATTCACACATAGCGAGAGATAATGTGTAGGGTGAGTTATGTTATGGTTTGTCATTTTGGTTTTTTCCCCGACCAATCAAATCCATCTCATCTTTGCTTCACGGCATTCTTTTTAAGAGATTTACTGTTTTGGTTTCCAACACTCGGTGGGGTTTGGATCTTTAAAAAAAAAAAAAAAGATAAGTAAATGTGATATGTATTGATAAATGTCAGATGCTTTGCAATCACAAGTAAACATGTAATTTGTTCCGTTGTATTGTCAGATAGTTTGGCGGGGATGGTGGTTGCTATGCAACCCCCCCTCTCTTGGAAGCCAGAGGTGCAGATGGAAGATACTTACAGCACAAAAAAACACAGTGTTTTATTTTTTTTTGACCTGTCTATAGTACTTTGGCTTGTAGCTGATACTGTTCATAGACAAAGCAAACAAATTAAACCCCACATGCAGCTCTTTTTATACTCCAGTCCACCTTTGTCCCCAATGAAGACTGGATAAGCTCCTGAGATGGAGTAAAATTATGAATTGAATGAATCGGCATGAATTATGCATGAATGTTGTGGCACTTGGTCGAAGAGTGAGGCATGGGAACGTGGATTTGAGCCCCGTAGAGAAGCAGGGAGAACTCCAAACCTGTGGAGGACGACTGAAATTGGCAGCTAAATCTTGGCTCCTGACCCCTGTACTGTAATCTCTGATCCTCTTTGGTGTTTCCCTTGTGCATTCAGTATCTGTATATTGACACACATGTATGTATATTCTAACACTGGGTTGCTGTCTTTGTACATAGTGTAGAAAGGATGACAGAATTTCACTTTTTTTTAAAGAAATATATTGTAATTAAGCAAAATCTTTTATTTAAATCCGTGTAAAGTTTTTCCATTTTATTTTTTGGCTTTGTTGGTCTTTGTAGAAGAAGAGATTATGCTGATTGTAAAAACGAATAAAGAATTTTAGAGATGTGATTTAATAGTGAAATGAAGACGTTGTGTTGCCTCGACCTTGAGTCACACAGACCTGAGATCAGGAGGCAAGGCATGTTGTGTGTGCCGCAGGGTTCCTGATTAAGGCGACAGGATAAGGGTAATTATGGCATTACTGCTTTCACATGGACATCGGATGATTCTTCACATGTCCAATGTAGGGAGGGGGGGGGGGGGCATCAGATGCTTTCACCAACAAAATAGAGCCTGCACATGTGTTTGCAAGTGACTTTTTTTGGAAAAAATTATTGATTTCATGCACAACTTGATATTTTTGTGCCTTAAATGAGCTCTAAAATGAGTTTTGACCTCAAAGGGTGCAAGTTACAAATCCTTCAATCCCTTCAGCCCATATATTGATCAATAGCAACCAGTAAGGTACTGTTCATCCATTCTTTTGAAACACCGTCCACTGTAAACATTGAAGATATGAACTGAGATCCACATAGGCTGCTAACCCCACACACGAGGAGCCATGATATCAAAGCCAGTGTGGTTTAGTCAGAGCAGATGGGGGGCTGTGAAGAGTCAGCGGGAAAGGTAAAGAGGCCAACTCTGCGCGGTATTTTTGTTGGACCAAAGCACATAACCAGCGCTGAGTAGATAAGAAGCCTAATCGGCTTTAGATTAGCATGAGCCCCTCAGCCAGGTGAGCAGGTGATGTCCTGCTGCAGGACTGGCGTCATGGAGACAGAGACACAAAGACAGAGAAAGGAGGACAAACAGGAGAAAGTAACGATCTGAGGGGGATGAAAAAGGATGATTTTGAGTAAAATGAGGAATCACTTTAGGGACTTGAGTCAATAAATGTACAAACGGTGGTGGAAGAAGTAATCATGTCCTTCACTTAAGTAAAGTGAAAGTCCTACATTAAAAATCACTCACTTGAGTAAAAGTACACAAGTATTTTCAGCAAATATGCTTAAAGTATCAATAGTAAAAGTACTCATGTGCAGCAGAATGGCTCCTGACTTATATTACTACATATAATATGTGATTGTTATTGCTGATGCTTTAACATGTAAACAGTATTGTAATGTTGTAACTGGTTGAGAAAGAGCTAATTGTGACTATTTTAAATACTTATTTTATATATATATGAGTAGATTCATCTATAACAATGTCAATATTTGATAATAGGTTTTTTTTGTATACATTTTTTACATTAATACAAAGTAAATAGTAGTATGGTTATCAAACAAATAGTTTAGTGAAAAGTACAATATCACCTTCAACATTTTACTTACAGTACTTAGAGTAGATAGTATATCAAGAAAAATACTCAAATATATCCCTAGATATTAAATATTAGCTCAAAGTGTAAGCTTTGGGCAGCGTTAATCAGTATTCAGGTCATTTACTCCTCTTAAACCCCTCAGGTTCTCTGGCTCAGGCCTCTGGCTAAGCCCCCTGCTCGGAAATGACATCCACAAAATGAAGTGAGTGTATCTCTGCAACTACAAGGTCTATTTGTATAATGTTAGTGTTGTAAAAAAAGGTAAAACTTCAGAGATTTTTGCAGCGATGTAAGCATCAGTATATGTGTTACTGGGTCCGAGAAAATGAAGATGGAACATCATAAATTAAAAATTTAATTTCTGCCGAACAAAAGTTTACACTTTTAGAGTGAATATCCCTTTGAAATGATGCAGTTGCTGCTCAAAACCTCTACAGCTAACCATATCACAACATCTTTTTGTCTGTCCAGCCAGCGACCAGACCAATCGGCGTCCTAAAAGGGGCTACGGGCAGCTACGGGCGTGGCTCAGGTGTTGGTGTGACGCGACGACTGTCGGTTTAAAACAACAATGTCGGCTCTTGAAGAGGTCAGCGTAGCTGCAATAGCATCAGAACTAGAGAGTGTTTCTTCAATAAGACGGGCATGAAAACGCTCTTCTCCTGACTGGCTTCAGCAAGAGTTTGATTGACAGATGGTTCATCCGATGACCGGCCGAATATTTTTTCAAAGTTGCTCAGTTGGCTTCTCAGATGGTTCTGTGTAAACTAATCATCTGGTGCATCAGGTTAACATTTGGCTTACATTGGTGCCACAAACTCATTTAAACCATTTACATGTAACTATAGTTATTATTACATCTAAATACAACTGTGTTGTGAATGTTTTCCATTCAAAGAAAACCATAACCCATTGGTCTATTTGGCCAGCTCAGGCCTGTAGTGAAGCCCAATGCCTTATGGATGAGTGCAGTACAACGAGTCATCCACCAGATGGAGACATAGGCCGTGTTTTCACAATCAAGGCTGAAGATAAGCTGTTTGATATTAGACAAAGGCAGTCTGCAAATGTTCCTCCATACCATGAAAGTAAATGCAGACGTCTTGAATCAGCAAAAAAAATATCCAGAAAGTGGGGTTGATATCCCCTCTGAGTTTTGGTCGTAGAACGATAAGACTTATACAGTCGGAATCTGTGATTTCTCAACTTTAATGACATATAGTTTGCATGGGTAGCATGAAGAAGCAAAATCGCTAGCACCACTGCCGTACGCGCACCGTTAGCTGTTTTTGCTGTGTGCTTATTTAGTTGGTTGGTATTGAAATTGTGTTGTTTTGGTAACATTTCTTATCATGGGCTTTTAGCTATCCGAATATTTTTTTATCATATTTTGCATCATTAATCAAATTCTTGTAATGGGTTATACGGTACAATGTTTTCTTCTGAAATATAGTGGAGTAGAAGTATAAACTAGCAGAACAATTGAAAGCCTCAAGTAAAACACAGTTAGCTCAAAATTGTACTTAAGTACAGTACTTAGGGTAAATGTACTGTATTAGGTACTTTCCAACACCGGTTTGAATGTCAGTTCAGGTTCTGTTCATCATGGCAGAGACTTTTATATCCAAAACAGCATCTCAACAGAGCAAAATAAAACCTTGCATCTGATGTTCTTTCCAAACAATTCTTACTAACAAAAAAGACTGAAGCTTCTCCCACAGAGCCAACGTCTGGTCACTATCCTGTAAGAGACACAAACAAGTTGCAGACAGCATCCTGAGTGTCTTCTGTATTCTGCTGCTCTCTGTTGGTGACTGCAAGTATTAAAGAGAGGTAAAAAAAAATTAAAAAAAAAGAAGCAATACTGACTAATCCATTATAAAGCTCTAACAGTGTTCTCACATGTAGTTAGGTTTCCAGCTGATTCTCTTTCTTCTTTATGGCAGTCTGATTTGTGATCTCACCAACATTCCCCGTGCTTTGTTCAACTTTTAAACTACTCTTCGGGTGTGATTTATTTTGACTCCAAATGTCTTCCAAACTTCCTCTTTGTTGTTGCCAAATTTGCTGGCATGCATGAACACTTTGAGCTTCCCACTGAGAAAGGTCTCAGTTACATTAAAAGTCCACAAGAGGGTGTCTTTCCATCAATGATAATGTAACAGGAGTGGCCTCCCCACTCGTGGAAAACCTTAAAGATGAAGAAAATGTATTACTTTGGCTTGATTATAATTAAAAAGAAACACATGTGAGACAGTTGAAATGAAGTCCCTTCATATGTAATGACGTAAACTCCTTAATAAGACCCATTTGTTATGGTACTGATGATGAGACTACCTCTCTTTCTGCAGCAGAACCCTCCCTCCAAATATTGTCGAGAAAACAAAATGGATTCAGGCTGGATACAAATATTATTTTCATCACCCATTGATTTGTTGATTACTTTCATGATTAATAAATGAATTGTCACAAAGGAGGGAAAAAATGACCACCATATGTTTCCAAACCATTTTAGTTTGGCAGTCTTATACAACCAACAGACCAAAACCCAAAGATACATTTGATTTCTAATGATATAAAACAAGTGTAAGACAATTAAGATACTAACATTTTGGTTGGCTGAAACATTTTTTCAACATAAAGCAACACAAAACAACTATTTTCATTATTTATTAATCTGTTGATAATGTTTTATAAGCATTTATTCTATAAGTGAAAAGTGACCACTGCTGCCGTACAATTATCTTCACTATCAATTAGTCTGCCGAGTATTTCCTTAATCGATTAACTGTTCGATCTATAACAGAAAACAGTGAAACATTTCCATTTCAGTCAGCTAGAATCCTAAGTGACATCTTTAGATGTCTTCTTTTGCCTGACCAACACTCCAAAACCCTAAAATATTCAATTTAAATTTATATCCAAGGGAACATTTTTGCTTGATAAGTTACTAAAAAAGTTGTTGTAATTGATTATCAAATTTGTTGCCGATTCATTTTCTGTCAAACGAATAATTATTACAGCTCAAGAAGTTTCCAGAACCCAAAGTGATGTCTTCATATTACTTGTTTTGTCCTTCCAACAGCCTTTAAAACATACAAAAATATTTAAGTTATAATGATTGTGATAAAGATGTGATAAAGACACATTCTCACATTCACTAAGCTGGAACCAGAGAGTGTTTGACATTTTTGCATTATAAACCACAAAATAGTTACATTATCAGTCGATACACTATAGATTATTGAACTAATCGTTGCAGCTCCAAAAAGATTAATGTCACCAAAATATTAAATGTGCATTCATTTAAAATAAAGAAAAGCAGCAAATCCTCACATTTGAGAAGTTAAAACCAAAGAATGTTTGGCATTTTTTGTCTGGGAAACAACTCAAACATGAATCAATTATCAAAATCAGTCAGTCAAACAATCAATTAAATAAAATTGTTTCAGAATAAAAAGATACATAGATTGCTTTGCATTTAGAAAGTGACAGAAATTGAATAAAGCGAGCAAATAATTATGCATAAAGGAGCTGCAGTGATGAATACATGCAACATTTGAGGGATTTATTGATGATTTGAAGTGATAATGAACAGGTGCGATGTTGACATGTGCTCTGACATTAACTTGAACTCCAGGTTGATCTTGACGTTTCAACCAAAAGGTCATGGACGGTACACTACGTATCACATCTCACTCTAAACTTCACTATGGGCTGAATAAATATGGCAGACAGAAAGAAAAGCAGAGGCAGAGGCAGAGAGAGAGAGAGAGAGAGAGAGGCCCGTGACTGGTAGATGTGTGGCCATGCTCAGAGGGGCATTGTTGGAGCTATGAGAGGACAATGCACTGCCCCCGCCCTGAATACTCGCCATACCAGCTGACCAGCCATTACCAACACTGCTGCTACCCTGTTACAATTCCTGCTGCTCTCTCTCACACACACACACACACACACACACACACACACACACACACACACACACTGCATCCCACCCAGCCACAATCATAAGTTTAATCCTACAAGGCAAAACTACACTTTGTGTATAACAGTGGACAGAGGAGAGAAACCAGGTGGGAGGCCAGCAGCGCCTGACAAAAGGCTTAAGTCAAGGCATGCATGGGCACACATGTTGTCTCGCCTCTGTGTGCGTGTGTGTGTGTATGTGCGTGTGTGTGTGTGTGTGTGTGCACATGTGTGTGATTTACAGCACGTTAAGTTTAGCCACTAGCACCTATCTGTTCCTTCAGCAATAACGTTTCTCTTCCAGCCACCCAGAGAGCACCAACTCACACATCGCACCTTCTTATTATTTCAGGATCCTTGACAAAAGTCCCTGAAAGTGGAGGGTGTGAACGTGAGAGGGGAGTTTCACGTTGTGTGAGAGGCAGTGAGAGGCTTTGGTGAACGTTAAGTCAAAGTGCCAGTACCACACGGCAAAAATACTTCATCACAAGTACAAGTTATTTACTTCTTAAGTAAAAGTGCAGAAGTATCAGCAAAATGTACTGAAAGTGTCAAAAGGGAAAGTTGATTTGTCAATTAACAAGTAAAATTTATATTTTATGTAAATTAAATATAAGATTAAACCAGTGGTTCCTGATCTTTACAACACAAACAAAGACAGTGTCCAGTTTTGGTCACATTTCAGATGTTAATGACACCAAAGAGACATTCCTCCCTGAAATTTCTCAGAGGGTTGAATTTGAAGGATGTTTAGAGGCCCAAAGAGGTAAATGCATGCATTACTTCAGAATAAAAGCACATATCAGAAAAAAGTCCCCCACCCCAATTTTTTTTAATATTTCTTCTTATTTCCTCTTCCATTAGTCATGTCACGACCCCTCAGCTTTATCTGATGACCCTATTGAAGGGCCGACCCCTAACTCAACTATCTGACTAAATAAATACATAAAAACTAAATAAAGTAGTTAAACTAGCTCCACCTTGACCAGCTACAACAGTTTGCTGCTTGTAAATTGATGCGACGATATATAAACAAGCGAATAATTGAATATATAACCATATCAGATGTCATTTTTCAGCAGAACCAGTACTTTTACTTTTGATATAATTTGCTGATGATATTTTGTTTTCTTATGCAGGATTTTGAATGCAGGACTCTAACTTGTATTTCTAAACTGTTGTATTAGTACTTTCACCGAAGAGGATAGTGATATTTGCTTCTTTTGAGCAGAAGTACAGGCTAAAGTTGCATGAAATGGAAATACTTAAGTACAAATACCTCAAAATTGATCTTCAGTATTCGAGGGCACCTGGACACACACACACACACACACACACACACACACACGCACGCACACACTTTACAGGTCAAGTGATGGACAGTAACAGGTGTGCATACATATGTGGAGCTGTTATATTGTTATACTGTGGGCGTACGGTGTGTGTGTGTTTGTGTGCGTGCGTGCGTGTGTGCCTGTGCGCGCGAGAGAGAGGCGGGGGCTCTGTGAGGGGACGAGCACGAACCTCCTCCCCTGAGATAGCGGCGACGCGCGGCGCGCCCCTGACAGCCCACTCGTGCTGCTGCTGTACTGTAATCATATGATAGGGAGTCGATACCCGCTGCAGAATACCGACACACCGGGCGGACACGAGCGGAGCAGCCGGGGCGGAGGAGACAGCACTTTGATGGGTGACTTTTTCTTTTCCTGCCGTTAAAGAAGCGCGTGGAGTCCGTTGAAGTCTCAAAAAAGAGCCAAACTCCCCTCAAAAAAGGAACTTTTTTCAAACTCTGGAGAGAGTTGGACACAAGGGAGGAGGGGGGGGAGAAGAGAAAAAGAGGGCACGCAGACGAAACGTTAACCGAAGGACAGTCGGGTTTTAACCGGAGTTGAGATTTGAGTCTGATAAGCCAACAGAGAGGCGGTCAGCGGGTCAGCGGCCGGTGGAAACCCCTCAGGGTCCTCGCATCGCTTGTCGGGGCGCGCGCGCGTGTGTGTGTGTGTGTGTGTGTGAGAGTGAGTGTGTGTGCGTGTGTTTTGGTGAATTTCCCCCACAAGTTTCTCACCTAACGTCAGCGAGGTCACTTTATTGTAGAAGCTAAAGCCATGGTCGGGGAGACAGAGGTGAAGGAGAGACCCAAGTCCAACCCGGACTACCTAATGCAGCTGATGAACGACAGGAAGGTGATGAGCTCCCTGCCCAACTTCAGCGGCATCTTTACGCATCTGGAGCGGCTGCTGGATGAAGGTAACTCGGGTGTTTAACACCCCCCTCCCTCCCCCCACACCCCTCCCTCCCTCTGTCAGTAAAGACTTTACGCACTTGTCACACGCTACAGAGGACATTGTCCTTTTTTTTCCTTGACAAGACACGTAGAGTTGAATGATCATTACCGTTATTGGCTCACTTTACGCATGAATTCCTCCCTGGCTCCTAGGAAACAAATGTCATCTTATCCAACACTGAAATATGCTAATGAGGGAATTATGAAACGCCTACATTGTAATTATGTTGCTTGACACTGGAGTCCTTCCTGGAGACGTGGTTGTAAATTCAAAGAGTAAAGTGTGAATAGGATGTTTGCTGTAACCTCAAGTCACATTTTAATTTCGTTGAGAGCAGCAGATGAGCACACACACACACACACACACACACACACACACACACACACACCTACACACACGCAGAGAGAGAGACGGGCAGTTGGTGATGGGAACAAACAGACAGTTGTTAGTCTTTCCCAGTGACCTAATGCGCAGGCTTATGTGAATGCTGCAGCCCATCCCTGAGCAGGAACGAGAGAGCATGTCCCTGTGTAAAATACTTGATTAGAGGCTGCGTACATGCTCGTCCGTGCAACTTATCAATGCACTTCACTTGTTGATATCTAAACAATTCTTGGCAAGCCCTTCAGAAACAACGACGAAAGACTGGCATTGCATAGTTGCAAAAAAATTAAAATAAAAACGAAAGCATTGAAAATGTTTAAAAGTGCACCCTTTTTTTTTTGCTGTTGAATGTCAGTTCCTACAAGTTGCCGAGGCCTGTTGTCACCACTGTTGTTGCACATCAGGATCACCGCGGTCCTGACTTTGTGCTCTGTGACAAGTCTCATGACGCAGCAAGGTTGTTCTTATACCAGACGACCTCTGCAGCCTGACAAATGGGTCAACTTCACATCTCCAGTCGCGTTCATGTAGAAGACTGACAGCCGGGCACATTCATCCCTCACCCACCATAATGTGACACCCTCGGTTAGAATGAAAGGCATTGTACCGTGCTCATTTTCAGCCTGGCTGTATCTTCTGCCTGAGTAATGTGGACAAGGGCACAGCACCAAAAAAGTTTGTGCGGGGTAATAAGAAAGCCTGCCAGTCACACATACTGTCAGGCTGCATGTTTGTGGCATATTTGGAAACACTGCGGTGGAGTCCGGTCTATATATAAACCAATGACAGGTTGAAGTGTTAAGATAAGGCCTGCTACAGCCCCCCCATCACCCCCACACTATTTTTTTATCTCTCTTTCCTTCGACTCTCTTGTTCTTCTTTCACTTCTCAGTTTTCTGCCCGTTTTAACTGAAGTGTGATAAAAGCCCTGCTTGGCTCTGCAGATTTCTCGCATATGTGTGTGTTTTTGTTTAATTGTCACTTTTGGTCCGTACCAGGTCAGAGTGGGTTATTAGAGGATCATCATTGTCACTGTAGCTGTGGCTTTAATTATAGCATCCTACTGTAGTTATTATGGTCAGACTTATCACTCTCAGAGCTGGGAGACATGCCTGTCAGCCTGCTTAGGTCAGATGATATTTGTGCCTCGAGCCAGTTATTCTGCAATGTGTGCGTGCGTGTGTGTGTGTGTGTCTGTGTGTGTGTGTGAGAGTTCAAACCGGGTGTCTGTGTGTATGTGTTGCATATGTTTGTGTAGTGCAGTAGTCAGTTATTATTGTGCTAGTGTGTCATTACAAAGGCATCAAAGGCTAACATTGGTCATTGAGACAACACTAAACAAACAGACAGGCAGACAAACAGTCTCATTTATGTTGCTGCTTCTGCACCGAACCTAAGCCGAGAACGTCATCGTTTAAGTACATTTTAAGCGCAAATGCCAACAATTAAGTGGTGGCAGCTTCTCCACTACGCTTGTCTGTGGTTTACATCATCGTCATTTGAAGATGTCATTTTTTTGGGGGGCATTTTATATACCAGAAGATTTATCAATAAATCAAGAAAATGTTTTTAAAATAATCACTAGTGGCAGCCTTCTTGCTTTTAAATTTTTTTTTGATTTTTGTGGTTGTTGAATAACTGTACTGTAGTACAACTTCATAAACACTGGTGGGTAGAGTCGGTCACTGTGACCCCCCCACTGACATGACATATGTTTTTTCCTTGTGTCATTTACAGAGTGAAATGGGGAGCAGAGAGTGTGTGTGTGTGTGTGTGTGTGTGTGTGTGTGTGTGTGTGTGTGTGTGTGTGTGTGTGTGTGTGTGTGTGTGTGTGTGTGTGTGTGTGTGCGTGTGTGTGTTTGTGTCAAACACAGTTGGAGAAAGAAATGGAAAGAGAGAAATTGTCAGTAATAGAGGAGGCCTGATTGCAAAGCAGTCAGAGGTTAGATTCTACATTGTGGTGCAGAATGCTTGTGACTGTCTCTCTGCCTGTCTGTCTAATTGTCTGTCTGCTGTCACACTCAGAGCCTCCCGTAATCCTGGTGACTCATCGTCCTAAGAAATGGACGGTCTGAAGAAACATGACACTCGCGGTTGCTCCTTGACACTATCGTGGACGTCTTCGGTTAATCACGCTCAACTTTACTCCCCCTTTCTGTCTCCGTCTCCCAGAAATCGGCCGGGTACGCAAGGACATGTACAACGACACAGTGAACGGGGGCATGTTCAACGGGCGGGACATGGAGGAGCTTCCTGAAGCCGTCGGCCCCGTGGCTCAGCTGCAGGAGAAGCTCTACGTGCCTGTCAAAGAGTACCCTGACGTGAGTGCACGAAAACCTGTGACCTTTGACCTTTTGGGAAAGTTTCTGTTTACTTTTATCAGGTCACTTTATCTCCTCTTAGTTACCGAAGGGGCTGCCAGAGGGTCGGTGAGGCTTTTAATCACAGCTTTAGATTTTATCTGCATGCTGATTTCATTCTGAGATCATCTGTGCTCACACCCAATGACGTAATCCAGATTTAGAATTGATCAATAATACACCCTGGCCAGTGTTTCCAATAAGATAAAAAAATCATATATTACAGCAATATTTTAATTCAGATTGATTCAGATTTGTTTTTCTCAAAAAGGCAATATCCCCTTACTGCGTGATCACATACGATTACACCCTATATATTTACACCACTCTTTAAAAAGGTGGATTAAGTATTTCCTCCAAATATAAAAACAAGTGCACCAGTACACCTTTGCTCCTGCCAAGTACAGTTAAGCGCTTCGATATGAGTTGCGTTGATCCAGATTGAATGGCTCACATGATTTTCTCCGCGCATCAGCTCGCCAATCACCGAATACAATGACAGGCTGTCCTCACTCACATGACAGGAGGCTAACAGGACACACACACAGACACACACGCACACACTCACACACTGGAAAACGGTTGAGATCAGAGTTAAATTTAGAGAGAGGTTCCTCTATCTGGATTTGCGGCCGTGTGCTGGAGAGAGTCTGGGGTCATCGCTGAGCCTGGAGCGAATATGTTGCAATGGAAGATAACGTCAGGTCAAACTTAAGTGGAGTTAGAAAAGTAAGAACAGGCCGGACAAATTCTATAAGAGACAAATGTTAGAGACGGAGGGATAGTGGCGAAGAAACAAACACAATCGCACACATACACACTCACAGAGGGGCAGCTGTCTAGTTAATCACTCAGTCTTACTGACAGATAAGGTTAAGAGAACGGCGCTGTCCTGCTATGCCGCTAGCACCAGCCAGCACCCGTATAATGAGCTATTTTTGTCTCTCTTAGTAACACATCACAGATGCACAAACACTGACAGGCAGCACATGCAAATACACACACACATTGTAAAAAGGCAGTCTGAGAATGTGATGTGAAATATGTCCGTCTTCCTTCAGGCTTATTTTTCTTCTCTTTTTTTTTTACTGTCATGTGTGTTGTTTTTTCTTTTCGTTGCTCTTTTGTGTAGTTTAACTTCGTGGGGAGGATCCTGGGCCCACGTGGACTGACGGCCAAACAACTGGAGGCAGAGACTGGATGCAAGATTATGGTGCGAGGAAAGGGCTCCATGCGAGACAAGAAGAAGGTAAAAAAAAGAACACACAAGACATTCGCTTCCATTGTCGGGGTCATTCGTATGGCTCTTTAACAGACCGTACGCACGTCGCATTTATTTGCACGATTAGTTTGCAATTCTTGCCTTTCGTGTCGGGAGTTAAAAGAGAAGATCGATACCACTTTTGTGCGAGTGTGCTAAATATGAAGCTGCAGGCACGAGACAGTTAGCTTAGCTTAGCATAAACACGGATTCTGTGGGAAACAGCTAAGGTTCTGTCCAAAATACTCAAAGTCTTGTTTTAGGTCAAAGGACTAATCCCCCACATAACCAAGGTTAAATCACAGCGTGTCATTTTTACAATGCAGTTTTTTTGCGTATGTAAACGAACTAGATAACAAGTTAATTTGTGCTCCTTTAGAAGTGCTGGCAGGCGGATTTTGTTACCCTCAGACAAAGCCACTGTTTCCCCCTGTTTCCAGTCTTAATGCTAAGCTAAGATAACTCTGGGTGTAGGTACATATTTATCATACAGATACGACAGTGGATCATCAAACTCTTCATGCCTTCCTTTTTTAAATCTGTAAAACGCACAGGAACCTTGCACACTGAGTCCAAATGTTTTTCATTGTTCTATGTGTTGGTAAATTCACAATACAAGACAAACTGAATTAATTACGTGGGCCAATGGGTAGCGCTAATCCCAAATGGGGCTAATGAATGAACAACATTAACAATCACTACTGTCTAATCTTCTGTGCATCGTTTGTCTTGCTATCATCCCTGATTCCATCTGTTCTGCAATCACTTGCCGACAATCTTTAAATTCTGCGTCTCTGTATTCTTTACTCTGTTTGTTTCAAAGTGCTTTGTGCTGGGAGACAAGCAAACAAAGTGAATCTATGGATGTAGCTTATTACTTATCAGATGCCATTTCTGATGATTCCATTTGCATTTACAGTGTCTCTGAGTGGTCAAATAACTGTCAGATGAGGAAAAACAGACAATCGAATATGTTCCCGAAAACTTTAATGATGCGAATACCTTTAGTTCGAAAGCAAATAAGCATATTTCACAAAAACTATTCCTTTAAATAGCTTTTTTTTTACTTTGGCCAACATCTAGTCTGCTATTGGTTACCATTCATTTTAGCACGTGCTAAAAAGTCCAAAATTAGATTGAGAGGCTTACTCCGTCAAGCTGAACATTATGTGTACTTTCATTACTGTCAAAGTTACATTCTTGGTGTGCCTCACATTGATTAGGACATGATGTCCGGATGCATTTGAGGGGACTTTTCAGCAGCTTTGAAAATAATAGATTCCAATAGCAGCCTGCAGGCTGAGAAAGATACAATCAGAAATGTTAAATAATCATGATTTGCTTTGGAAAATGTTCAGCAGTAATATGGAGTCTGTGTGACTGAAATATGCAAAAATCTTTTCTAGCTTGTGGTCCTTAATTCACCGAAAAACACAGATCGGTCTGTCTGTCTCTCTTTCCCTCCATCTCCATCCATACATCCACTCATCTGTCCCAACATCTGTCTGTCTCTCCATCTATCTATATATCTGTGTTTCCATCCAACCAACCAACCCTTCTCTCAAAATGAGTTTTTGGTTGTCAGTTTTTCTGTCCTGGTGTTCGGTCCATCTGTTCCTCCTTCCTCTCCCCTGGTGTCTGCTGTTGGACGGAGTCGGCACAGGCTTTCCAAACGGCAGGTGGAGCAAGTCCAGCATTCCTCCCCCTCCCCTTGTTTCTCTCTCTCCAGAACATTCCCTACCCCGCACGCCCCTCAGAGAAAGCGAGAGACACACACAGACACACACAGAGACAGAGAGGAAGGAAAACAGAGACACAGTGGGAGGCAACGGGGGAGAAGGGAGAAAGATGTTGACTTTTGGTGTTTTTCAAAATGATACATCTCACTTGACAAAACATCGGCAGAGGATAGAATGTCCCAGCACGCAATACTGAGTTAAAAGACTTCATGATTTCAGTTTTAACTTGGGCCACGACGAACAGTTACTTTCATTTGAATGAGTTTCGTGATTAAAATGATAGTTCAGGCTATAAAATGGGATGCTGTACTTAAAGTAATGGCTCGACATTTTGGGAAACATGTGTATTTGCTTTCTGCCAAGAGTTATATTGACATCACTTTCATTCTCCCTTTCACTCTGTTGAATAGGAAGCTACAATCTGAAGGAGATGCTTAGCTTAACTTAGCTTAGCATGAGGACGGGAAACAAGGGGGGAAACAGCTGGTCTGGCGAGAAAGTCACTCTGCCTTGCCAAGAAATAGTTTCAGTGCATAAAGATCAAATTATGCTCAAACAGAGGAAGTTCTTCCGATGTAATGTCCAACAACGATGGAAATTAAAAGTGTTTATAATTGTTTCCGAACGACCTCACTCGAATGTGGAGTGAAAAGCATGCTGTCAATGAGATGTGATATCGTTATAATCCGGGGATAATTCTGCACAGTAGTTTCAGTCTGTCATGAAAAACATTCACAGCGTTGCACTTGTTTGTACACATAACGAGTGACAGAAATATTGAGCAAAGTTCAAACCCAGCTCACCTCAGCGGAGCTGGCCAATCACAGCATGCAGTGGGTGTGAATATCGTATTATCGGTGATTGGAAACAGCTCCGCCTAATCTGGCGTCGGAAAGGTGTGGGGGAGTGGGTTTCTGAAGCTATTCGACCATCTGACGAGGAGTTCTGGAAAAACATCCTGGCTGCTGAACCCCCTATAAAACCGCAACAGGTTCATAAGGATTAAACAAACAACATATGATTTTCTAATTAGTGCGCTTTAGAGATGCTAGTGGGTGGATTTTGTAACCATTGGACCGAGCAAAGTGATATTTCCAGTCTTTATGCTCAGCTAAGTTAACCATCTCCTGGCTGTCGCCTCCTGTTCATAGCGTATAGGTATGAGAGTGGTACTGATATTCTCCTTTAACTCTCAGCAAGAAAACAAATAAGCATATGTGCTTAAATGTCCAGCTTTTCCTTTGAGCTAATTGCTAACGTCAGCAATGACAATGCTAAAATGCTGATGTTTAGCAGGTAATGCTAAAGTAGTTTACTTATTTAGTTAGTTTAACATGCAAACCAGCTTACGTTAGCGAATTAGCATGCTAACTTTGACTAATTATCACAAACACAGTACAGCCATATGTTTTGGATCACCAGAGTTATGAAGATTCATTCTCTGAGAACCATAAATGTCTCATCAAAATCCATTCAAGAATTGCTGAGTCCATTCAGTCTGGACCGAAGTAGTGGAATGACCGACAGACAATGTCGTCCCTAGGGTCCTGAGAGTTATTGTGCCTAAAGAAAATAAACTAATGTATCACAACTTCCCAGAGACCAAACGGACTTTCTTCAAATTGTTTATTTGTCTGATAAACTTGCAAAAGAAACAAAATATTACAATAATCTGAAAAGCAGCGGATCCAGCTTGGGTTTGGTATTTCACAAAGTTATCCAAAACTGACAATTGCAAGAGTAACCTTGTGCAACTGTTTAGTTATATGAACAAACAAACACGACCAGCAACAGGGCCAATATTTGGTATTTTTACTTACTAAATGATTATTCAGTCCTAAATGCTATGATTATTATTCAATCAACATCAGAATATTTTATTTAGTTATTTGACAGGGACAATGCACAGACAACAGCAACCACAAGATTTCACAAAATTATGACGCATCAAGTGTTGCTTAATGAGGTATGATGATACACGATGGAGTTGATTTTAGACATGATTTCATCTTGAATTTAAGATTAAAGGTCAGTGAGAGATTAAAGAAGGGAATAGATGAGATTAAAAAGTGAAGAATGGTGTGATTTGGGGGAGTGCCTTCGATGAAATGCAACACCAAACTTGTGTCACCACCGAAGAGCAATATGGTTATTTCATGAGTTTGATAACGCTTCCAAAGCTGCATTGCACGACCTTGAGCCTTGAGTGTGTGTCTGTGTCTGTGTCTGTGTGTGTGTGTGTGTGTGTGTGTGTGTGTGTGTGTGTGTGTGTGTGTGTGTGTGTGTGTGGTTTGAGGCCGATCCAAAAGCCGAGCCAAACTAGAAGAATAGTGAAATCCTGTTCCCTCCGGGCCGGTAATGGACCGAGCTTGTGTGCTGCATTCAAACAGAGCTTTTAAAATGTTTTTCAGGAGGAGATGAACCGAGGGAAGCCCAACTGGGAGCACCTCAGCGAGGACCTCCACGTCCTGATCACGGTGGAGGACACACACAACCGGGCCAAGATCAAACTCCAGCGGGCCATCAACGAGGTCAAGAAACTTCTCGTGCCAGCTGTGAGTATCAGTCCGAAACCCTGTTGGATGGCAAATATTATGGTCTGGACTGATGGAAGAACTGCGTGTGACTGGATGAGAGTTCACTGTGTTGGTATGCATGGAAGGGGGAAGGGGATTGTCAGTCCAAAAACTGTGTGTTTGTGTCTTTTTTTTGTGTTTTTGTGTGTCTCTGTGTGTATGAGAGAGTATGTGTAAGGGGTTAGGGTAATTAGGGAACACGTATAAAGGGGTTTCCATGGTAACCCCGGGTTGTTTGAAAGGCTGAGGGAATGAATGGAGAGTCTGTTCACTTGTTCTCCCCACTCCATCACTCCTTTCACTCGTTCACAACTCACTTCATTCCCAACTACTGGCTACAGTATTCCTTTTTCGCCCTGTTTTTTTTTTGTTGTCCGCACAAGGGGACATTTTGATTGCACTCCTCAACATTTCTCACATTCTCCAGCCCACCTACATCCCCCTACAGACTCACATACATGCATAAATGTGCATAAACATGACAACAAACAAGAAACACACTGCACATAGATACACACACACACACACACACACACACACTCACACTCTCTAAATCATCCTGTTTTACACGCAAGCACAAAAGCACATATTTTAAAAATCACAAGGCTCCTTCCTTTTTCTTCCACTGCATTATTTGCAACAATAGAAACGGGCTGAAAAGACCAGCAGGGGGATTTCTATTGCGGCAATCAGCCGTCACTTCCACTCTAATCACAGCACGGTATCAGCAAACCCTCCACGTTAAAGGATGTAAGAAGTTTCTGGAGGCAATCAGGAGCTGAAAACCTGTTAATTTCTGTTCGTAAATCTGTGTGTGGAGGGTTAAGTTAATTATATGCGTTAGTTTAACCCAGCTGACCTTGCTTTCCGACTGTAAATCAGTGAAGCTTTTCACCGAGCTGTAACTGGAGCTAAGAAGTTAAATATGTCCTGTGTGGTGGAGTGACGGTGTACAAAGTCTGGTCATCTTCGTTTCAGTCAATGTTATTATTAGGGGTGTGAATCTTTCCGTATCTCACAGTTCCATTCAAAATCAGTTCTCGATTCAGTACATAGGGATGCTAATTTCAGGATCTACTCATATTTTCATATTTGAGAAGCTTATATCAACTGATTGCAAATCATGTAAACACACACCGAAGAAAAAAAGTAACATTTATTCGTGATAAACTTGCACAAATAAAAACGTTTTAGTTCTCTATTCTTAGTGAGTTCAAGTGGTACAAAGACTAAAAATGCTGCCTGTTACATAAATAAAATTGGGAGGCCAACTTTAAATTGTACTCAAAATAACACGGTGAAACTGGTGTTTTGAGTGATTGTACGACAAATCACAGAATAATCCTTGACCTTGACTTGGTGTGTAGGATAACTGTCCATCAGCAGCAATATCTGCGTGTTTATAGGAAAAACTGTTTTTAAAAATGTATTGTTAAAAATCAATTCAAAATCTAAGAAGATAAGAATCGTAACTTTTACACTAATCAATTTTTATCCCCACTACTAATTATTATTATTATTAAAAAAAACAAGTGCGAACAAAGCACTTTTTTCCCGCTTGCATCATAATTATTGTCAGCATACTGTAACATTTGCTGACTTCTTGAACCAGACTCCCACAAAAGTTAATTCATTCACTTGTCAAATGGCTGAATGGTGCTGGCTAAGTGAGCTGATTGTGCTGCTCTGCCCTGCTGTAGGCTGAGGGGGAGGACAACCTGAAGAAAATGCAGTTGATGGAGCTGGCCATTCTCAATGGGACCTACAGAGACGCCAATGTCAAGACGCGTAAGGATGACATCATAGTTAACATGTGGAGGAGGGTTGGTGGGTGACAAAGGAGGGGTCTCGGTACAGGAGTCCACTGTATATATGAACAATGCCTCTGTTTCTGTTGTTAAATAGACTGTTTGTCTTCTCCTCTTCTCCCCTGTCTATTGTATGTGTGTGTGTGTATGTGTCTGTGTGTGTGTGTGTGTGTGTGTGTGTGTGTGTGTGTGTGTACACTGTGTGTGTGTGTGTACACTATGTGTGTGCTTGCTTGTGGGTGTGCGCATACTTGCGTTATTGTATGTTCGTATGCCGCACAGCCACCGGTTTCCAACTAGGGACACCCCAGGCGCCTCGGCTCATCACAGGCCCGACGCAAGTCCTGCCTCCTTCCCTGCGCAACAACGCCCCCGTCAACACGCCGACCATCATGCCTCTGATTCGTCAGATCCAGAGCTCCGCCCTCATGCAGGGAGGCAATCCGCACACGACGCTAATGCAGCAAGGGCCCGAATCTGGAATCATCTACACGCCCTACGAGTATCCCTACACACTCACGCCCTCCATATTGGAATACCCGATTGACTCAACTGGAGTTTTAGGTATTTGGAAATCAAACGTTAATCATTCCTTACAGAGTCAATGGATGTATTATGAGAACTGGATAGCGGACTCCAATGGAAGTTGCTCACCGATCGCGTATGTCAAAAAACCTTAGTCTCTGTCCCCGCCCACTCGTCCCATAGAAGACCACGCCCCAAAAATAAAAATTTAAAATGTCTAGACTAAGTAAAAAATATACAAATTATACATACGAATAAATAATAGTCATAATTCGCTGTGTTTACATTTTTATAAATGTGTTTTATAATGGAGGTTTATGGGGAAATTGCTTTGTTCTTTACTTGAACATGGCTAGCAAAGCTATTTTTGTCAATTTTATAAACCCAAACAGCAACGTTAGCCGTAAGCTAGCTAGCCACAGAAGCAAAGACCGTGTGTTTGAATTCAGCTCAGCCTCTGACTGAACTGACTATTCAACAGAAACTCCGGTCTCTCTCCTTCTCGTCTCTTTGCGTTTATGAAGCACAATCATAAAACAGCGAGATGTTTACGATTCCTTCTTATCAAATCAGGCAAATTCACGTCTTATTACGTTAACTCGTAGATTTGTTTTTATCCCGTCATGCTATCACTTGACTCGACTCAACATACAGTCTGTATACACAAAAGCCTGGTACTGAAGAATTTAAGAGCCTAATTTCATCCATTGCTAACTGTTAGCTCGCGAGGCTAAAGCCACACATTGGCTTTCCCTCCTTTATATATTTATTTCACTTTTGTAAATGTTCTCTTTTATAAGAGGAAACGCGTAGTTATTCACAGACAAGCTCACACGCAGTTAATTAATATAATGAACATATTTCACTATAGGACAGAACCCTGAGAGACATGAAAGATTAGAAGTGTGCTTGAAAAACATGTTCATGAGAACAAAACTGAGAATTTTCTTTGCGGGGTGCTTTTGAAAACAGCCAAAACTGATCCACACCCGAAACTTCAAGCATCTTTACAGCCCGAACGCAACCAAAATCCTGTTTTTTTCCCGTTATTGACGGGTTAGGAAGCAGAACTCGCGGCCGCGAGATGTTTTTCTGTTGCATCGCTACGGTTTTCCTGTGGGACAAATTGGTAGCCATATCCAGCTCTTGTAATACATCCGCAATATATTTAGAAGAATGCTGAAGCTCATTGCTGGGCTAACAGTCCCTTCTTCCTGTGTTTTTGCAGGTATGGCTTTCCCAACCAAAGGCTAAGCGATAGCAACCCTTCCTAGCACACACACGGACTGGCTTGCAGAGACCCCCCCCCCACCCCCCCAACCCCAACACATACTTGTCCCGCAGAGCAAACACTCAAAGTTTGCTCATACTTTAGGATGACAGATTCTTCGACAGTCATTCTGTAGTCAAGTGTCCATTCCTGTTCATTTCCTCTTTGTATTAGCAGACTAGTGTTGTGGTGTGACAGCTATTTAACTTCTTTTAATAGTTCAGCTTCTGCTTGTAATTTTAACACATTTTAGTGAACCGATAGATATTTTAGCGCCGCTGTTTGTGATTTAATATATGTTAAAGCTTATTTTAATCACAAAGCTATAGAGTGACTTTGCTTACAGCCGATGTTGAATCTACTAGTGAAGCTTAGTGAGAAATTAGTGGTTTGGATTAATATTTTCTTTAGAGAACAGAAGACCACGAAACAACAAGAACTCTGTCTCTTAGAAGTGAGATGTTTTGATTTACTTTCGCCCTTCAGCCTTGAACACTTTGTAAATTCCTGGTTTCACTGATGTTGGTGCCATGGGTGGACTGTTTGATGTCTTTCTGATGAGTAACCTTCTGTGTTCTGTTTTGGCGACGTCAATGGCTGTTAGCAGGTGCCATGACCACTAAGGTACGACGCCACGACAAGAGAATCCATCCTTACCAAAGGGTAGTGACCCCAGACAGAGGTTAGTTAGCTCACCAGCCACTTTATGTGTATGTGTATGTGTGTGTGTTAGTGTGCGTGCATGCAGACCAATGGACCAATTTCCGTTTACATGCGTCTGTAATACGGCATGCCTTAAAAAGAAAAAAATTGAATAACCGCATCAGGCGAAAAGTCACACGCTGAAACGGCTTGGGCGTAAAATGTGAAACGGTATTTGTTGCAGTGAAAGTGAAATAAGTGAGCAGATTGGGAGGAACCATGTTAATGGTGACAGCTGCAGCGGTTATCTTTGCTCGCCTGGTAGATAAACTGGACGGCTTGCAGGCCGGGACCCTCTCAATTAGAATGGATCGCTCCATTCATGTGACTCGGTCCTTGTGACTCTGGATTTGAAGTCCTCTCTCAGAACCGTTTTGGTTTTTTTTTTCGTTGTTGTTTTTATCTCTTCACTACTACTTTTGACCCTACAAATAACTGTGGGAAGATTTATTTATACCCAACTTCATTCCAGTAGATTTCCACAAATGTTTTTTTAATTAAATCCTGTGTTGTGCCCAATGACTATATGACACTTAAAGTAACAGTGATTGTCTTTTCTCTGAAGGTCATTCAATTCAATATGATCTTTGGTCTTTACTACTAAAACACAGCGTGTGATAACTACTGAAGTCTGTGTTACAAGCTCTTTTGTATGAAATACTGTTGTTTTGGTCTTATCAGTCGCCCACTGGACTTTATCATTGGGGCTGTTTACATCTTTCATATATTTCTTAGCCAGAGGGGTGCTGTTACCATGTATTTAGCTGCAAAATAAATTTGTATATAGGGATTTTAAGGATTTAAGTGCTTATATGAAGCTTATGGAACAAGATCGCTTTGGAAATACTTGTAGTATTATTTTTTTTTTCTTAGTTTTTTTTAGTTTGTAAAATTTTATTTTTGTTTTTACGATACGCTTTTTATAGATGAAGTGTCTCCATGTAAACTTCAAACTTTTGTTCAAGGTGTGTAGCTACTACTGTTTTAGTCACCGCGAAAGGTGGCAATGAAGGCAGTGTTTTGCTCTGTCTATTTAAGATGAGGTGACCTTCTCGATTCACAGGCCTCGTGACTGTTTTATGCAATAGAAATGGACTAGCTAGCTACATTATATGTGTGTGTGTATGTGTGCGTGTGTGTGTGTGTGAGAGCGGTGGTGCTCTTGTTGTACACGATGGACAAAAAACACTAAAAGGCAATAAAGATGACTATTGAAAAAAAATCTCTAAAGAAAACCAAAGCCTCTAAATTCTTGTAGTTAGTCTGTCTATTGTTAAATTGTTTCTTAAGTCCCTCTAAAATCACCATCTCTTAACCTCTCATCGCTGTCTCTTATGGCGCCTCTTTGCTCACTGTAGTCATTAGGTGCTCTTCTAATACTTCATAGCGAATAGATCAAACCATAATCAATAATCAGTTAATCCCAACTGTTAATCATCCTGATTTTTTACGCCTGCTGCTAAACAATAGCTCGACTTGTCAGTAAGTGAAAGTATATCTGAGGCCCAGACACTTTTCTGTGGACATAAAGGTCACTCTCTCACCCACATGAAACCATGCCGCCTCCCTCTCTGTCCATGGTTTCACTGTCTGTCTGTGCTAGACGTAGCCCAGCTAGCATGAGTAGTATCACTATAGCAGCGGCCACTCGACAGGAGGGGCATCTCCTGAATCTTAACCCTGCGAACACCTTCATGAGCACACGAGATGCATCGCTAACCAGCCATTCCTCGTGTCACCACCCGGTGGTTTGATGCGAGTCCTTCTGAATGGTCATGCGGGGCTCATGAAGGTGTTGTGCAGCTTGTAGGTAGCGCCCCTCCTGCTGTGTGACTGCAGTAGATCTGCCTTGTTGTCATCCTGACGCCACTAGCTGACACTAATCTCTCTTCTATCTTTTTTTCTTTTTATGTCCCCTTTTATGTGCCCTTTTTGTTTCCTTTCCACGTCTGTCCGTCTCTGTCTGTCTAACTCTAGCTGCCACGGCAACTAACCCATGACCCCTTGACCTTCTGACCTTTCCGCCCACTGATGACCCACCCATCTCTGCCCGCTGGCGTGCTCATTGGCCCGCGGCCCCCGTCACTCCCCCACCACAGCCAACCAGACCAGCACATTGGGAACATCCCGGCTGCTTCTGTCTAACCAGCCAACCAGACGACAGCGATCATGGGAATAAACCTCAGGACCCCGCCCATCACCAAGTCCTAACCTAAACTTTACCAAACGTGCCTTCCTTCCAAAAGCCCAAAGCCAGTCTGAGCATGTTTTACAACCAGTCGAAATCCCAATCTGTAACAGTTGTTGCGAGCATAACCAGTAGACTTAACTGGGGCCGGGCATAAAACTGGTGAAGAGCTCCTAAACCAATCCCTGTCTGTGTCAAACTGTCAATCTGAGCTGCCCTCCCCTCAGTCCATGTGATGCAATAATAATGACTCTATTAATAATATGGTAACTATACTGATAACAATGGTACTTATCCAGCGCAGAAACCCTCCAAAAACACTAAAACTAAATGAGATATGTTGATATTTTGAAACATCTTTCCTCTTCGGGCACCTCTTACTTCACTTTTCTACACACTCTTCCAGGGGAACTTTTTTTTTTTTTTTCAGGGCCAACCATTTTAATTAATTTATAAATCAAAGTTGGTGTTGAGATAATGATATATTAACACACTTTCCCTTGACTCTTAACACCAACATGTGGTTCCAGTGATGTGTTTAAAATGTCACCAGTGTTTCAATGAGTGTGTTATTTTATATTTATTTATATTACTCTTTTCCGAGATTTTTCCAATTCTCCTTCACGCCTCGGAACAAGGAAAGCGAAACGAAACAAAAAAAGTGAAAGCAACAGGTGCTCGGTAAGGAAAAAGAACAAACTGGAATCCAAAATGTCAAAGTATCTCTTGAGTTTTTCTTAGTAGGTAAAGTATCCCAATACAGAGTCAACATATGCAGTGTAAATGCCAAGTCTGTACGGTGCAGATCCGCACACACAGGGGGATGGTTGCACTTTCTTTTGTCTAAATCGAGAGGACTTACACAACGATGCCTTTGCCTTTTTCACACTACAGTATTGTACGAGCTTGAACAACAGTGCCTTTATTTATTTCAGAGCAATGGAACAATGTTACACCTAAATCTTTTGCTACCACATCGTGGGGTTTGTGCCCATCATGAAATTATGTCCTTTGGGTTTATGCAGATTAATTGTAATCGTCTGCATTTGATGTCTTGACACCCATAACTCTTCTCAATTCAGATTTTAGTGCCAAAAAAAAAAGTGGGGAAAAAAAGTGGGTCATTTTGAATTGGAAGTGCAACGCAGTGTTGAAGCTACCGTGTCTGAAATGTATATGTGAGGTTCGGATACCTCGAGAGAACAGTGTTATATTTTATCTATTTCTTTTTTTGTTTGTTTGATTGATTGTTTTGTTGGAGATGAAGTCGTCCATATCCTTATTTCTGCATGAGTATCCTCTTCTTCAGAAGGTGTGGTACAGTTATACACACACATACACACAAACCAACTGATGCCTTCACGTTAAAAAAAAGGAACAAAATCATGAAGCCGTAACATCTGTAACAAGTTTATAATGTATTTTTATATTCTATTTTGTACCTGAAAATAACATTAAATGACCTTTTCAGATAAGAACATCATGCCTTATTACGGAGAGTAATTGGATGAATATAACTATCCTTCATGTGTCATTAGTAATCAATGTCCTGATATACTGGAGTCTCTAATGTCCTCTTTATTAACTTGAGCCTTTGAGATCAACATTGCTTGCCCTCTGTGCCTTTTGTATACTATGAGTGTGACAATTAACAGTGTAGTACAACATTAATATACTCTTCAGTGCCAAGGTTACTAACTGTTACCACTTCTGTGATTATTAACCACTTTAATGGTATCTGTCTCTGCTTTGGATTCCTTTTTAAAAAAACAAAAACAAATTACATGTGTGTCTAAAAAATGGAAAGCAAGATATGTGTTGAACTATGAACGTTTAACTTTTAAAGTGCGCAGGAATAACTCTTTGTACACTATTAAACTCATAGTTGTATAACTAACAAACTTTGTTGCTTTTTCTCTGTAGCACTTAATTATGCAAATCAGCTTCCTTTCTGCATACTAATCACCAAACACGCCTTAGATACCGAGGGGGGAAAGAAACCCAGGGAAAAAGGCCAAAACATGTTTTTTTCCCACTTCTCCTTTTCTGCACTCTGTCTCTTGTTCTCTATACTCCCGCTATTTAAGTAGACATTACACACAGCGATGTGTGTAATAAGAGAGAACAAAACACACCCAGCTCACCATGGTTTCTCAGAGGCATGCACATGTATAACAGAAAAAAAAGAAGGGGGGGGGGGGTTAGGTTTGGAGGACTAGATGGCTTGGGAATTAAAGGGAAATTGATTGTGCAAGCTCGCCCTCAAACATCTGCAGAGTAAATATTATACAGTCTCCCTGAAGTCTGAAAACCTACCAATAATAACCTACATGTGTCATGGTAGCTACATTTGTGTTAATCAGGCTCCTTTTTTCTTTTAAGGGTGTTAAACGTTAAGATATAAAGAGGGTTAGTAAATCTGTGGGTAATTGGAGCCTTTGACACTTGAAGTTCCCTTTAAACTGCACATTTAAGGTTTCACACGCCAAAGAAAAAAAAAAAAAGGGAGAAAATCACACGGGGTTTTCTGTGGTGAATGCAGCAGTGGGTGGCTCATTCGTCCTCTCCCTGCCCTTCCTGCCTTCATTGTGGAGTTGAGGGGTGATATTGAACTTCAGGCTTGGAGTTGAGCCGGCTCTGTGGCCGCTACCCCAACACCCCCTGATCACAGAGAGAGAGAAAGGACATAATGTGACCGCTGCTGACAATCCTCTGGACAGGAAGAAGCAGAGTGGAGATAGCGAGAAAAAAGTACAAGAGAGACTGTGTGGATATAAATGGGTGGGGGTGCATGATGTGTGTTTGGATGGGTGTGTACTCGTCTCTGTGTTTTTCCTGTTTTCAGTCAAGTTTCGTGCTGTTTTTTTTTCTTCTTCTCCTAGTCTGGTATGAAACACTCTTCAAGCATCTGGTAATGTATTCTGCAGTCAGCTCCTTCGCCATTGCCAACACTGGGGCCCAGAGCTCCCAGCGCTTACAATCAAAGAAGTGTGGTTGTGTGTGTGTGTTTGTGTGTGTGTGGTTGTGTGTGCGTGTGTGTGTGTGTGTGAGGGGGAAGGATAAAGAGAGAAAGTGAGAGGAAAAGACAGGTTGATTTACATTACTATATGCACAACATTCTCCACATAATGAACAGCTCCAGATTCTCTCCGCTTGGTAAATATTTGATGGCCGAGCGGCGGAATGATTTTAGCTGAATAACAGGAGTCCTATAAGCTGCTCAAAAGTTGTATTTCAAACCCTTCTCTCCCTTGTCCTCTTCCCATGTAAATAAGGCCAACTCCCCCTAACTCCGCACACCCCTCTGAGGCCGTTTAAAGACCCAACACTGTCTCCTTGTCTCCTTGACAACCAGCATACACTGGGGTCCTGTCGTGGCCTCTCTGTCTTTTGTGTTTGGGAGCTCAGAGAGACAGAAAGAAAGAGAGAGAGAGAAGGAGAGAGAGAGAGAGAGAGAGAGAGAGAGAGAGAGAAAAGGGGTGGAGGGTGAAAGAGAGAGGAAGTGAAGGATGAAAACCGGACGAAAAAAGATAACAAAGATGACATCACAGCTATTTTATGCCACAACTGAAAATTTGGTTTGTAGCCCAATGAGGATGAGGATGATGATGATGATGATGATGATGATGATGATGATGATTAGCCAAAGGCACAAAAT
>JACSYO010001669.1:1675000-1942500 GCA_016806645.1 Ophiodon elongatus
TTAACCCAAGAGTGTTTGCAGATGCGTTTTAATAAGGTGAAGAAAACTGGATTGTAACATCTATTGCATTTATTGTTATTTATTGGTTAACCTATTTAAGCCGTACGTTGAGTCTTCAAATGACTGTTTGATCAACAGTCCAATTTCCAAAGATTTAAATTGTTAATTTGGGTTATATTAACACAGAAAATCTGCAAATCCTCACATTTGAGAAGATGAAACTGAAGGTTGTTTGGCACTTTTTGCTCAATAAATAATTACAACTTTTGTTGGTTAAATTTCTGTCAATATACTCATTGATTTATTGTCTAACAACCATTTGATGCGACATAAAGAGCCTTGTTGTTTGAGTAATGATTAATTGTTACACGCTGATATCGGGTTAGGTTATGTTATTATTGGAAAGCACACCCTGATAAATTACCTCACACTATCTGAAGTAATTCTGTTGAGCCCCAGACGTCTGATACTTTCAGTAAATTAGAATAAGAATGATTTCCTGAAGTTGCTGTTGGACAGATGGTTCTCAACGCATGTTTATTTTAAGTTCCCTCACACCCATTCTGTCACTACTGTGTGTTTGCAGGTGGCCTAAAGGGTGTAGCCCGGGGAGGCCTGGCTGGCTTAGCCTTGTCTGGTGCCTACGCTCTCTACAACAACTGGGACCACCTCACCGGCTCCTCCTCCTCATCCTCCAGGCTGTATTAACCCTCTCCCACACGCTTCTGCTTCTACATTAGGGCCAAATGTCACACAGCCTTTAACCACAGCGCTAACAGGGATTAGACTCTGGTCAAATGCCGTGTGCTTTTCAGGGAAGTGTGGGTTGGTCCCAGTTCGCTGGTTCCCGCCTGTAGCTCACTTTCTTTTCCAGGAGCACTCTTGGGGAATTAAATGAGAAAGAAGATTGGACTAAATTCCACTGGAAATCTAGATTTAGACCGTCCTATAACACCCCTCTCTTCATTTGTCTTTATCCTCTGAGGTATTCCTGTCTCTGATCTGATCAGTAATGAGAAGACACCGTGAGGATGTTTTATAAAGATGTGTGTAATTTGTTATATCATTGTTTATGGGAGACTTGTTGGTCTTCTTTGATGCTAGTTTTGAAATCAATGTACCCATGATATTTGGGTTAAAAGAGACAATTTATAAGATGACATCTGGTGTGTGTGGTGCACCAGATGAATGTACTGATTCTGGACTGAAAGACTTTTCTTTAGCGGGAGAGCAAAGAGATTTTTCAACTGCGATCCACAAACGCAGAACCAAGCCTTATGGTCGGCTCTACTCATATTTATTGAAGCGTATCTGCGGTAATTTCATCTGTAAAGCTGTTTGTGTGTCTCCCATCAAATCGGCTGTATTAAAAAAACTATATTAAAAAAATGGAGAAATGTTGACAAAGATTTTGCTTTTAACCCATTTTATTGCGTAAAATGTAGACAGAATGTAAAAGGTCGTGAGTCGCGTATACTAAGCAGTGCTCTGCCACAACCATCTGCTGTTTTAAAACCAGAGTAGTGCATCGTGCGGACTAAAATACGGTGTGTTCGGAAACAACAATTTCACATTCAGAACGTGTATTTAAATCTTGAAGTAGTAGTAGTTGTTGAATAAACTGTTGCTGTGAGACTTTTAGAAGAAACGTATTGTAGTCGGACATGAAACGTAGCCGAGCTTATGTTTGCTGTCAGGCGCTGAGTCAGGCGCCCGCTCAGTGCAGGAAGAAGTCCCTGATGCGGGTGGCCTCGATCCAGGGGATGTAGGCGGCGGTGCGGGTGAAAACGCTGGGCTTGTTCTCCACGGTGCAGCCGATCGGGCCGAAGCTCACCACGCCGTGGACCTCCCAGCGGTCCTGCCCCTGCTGGCACAGCAGCGGACCACCAGAGTCGCCCTAGGAGGATGAGGAGGAGGAGGAGGAAGAGGAAGAAGAAGAAGAAGGAGATATGAGTCGTGAGATAAAAAGTAATTCTCACCTCTACCTCCAACACTGTCTGTAAATCTCCGCCCTACCTGGCAGGCAGCAGGCGGGCCCTCGGTGTCCCTGAACCCGGCACAGATCATGGAGTCTCGGACACGGTCGCCCCAGAATTTCTTCTGCCGGCAGGTCTTGAAGTCAATGATGGGCAGGCGGGCTTGATTCAGGGCTTCTGCGAGAGACACGTTCTCCTTCCCACCTGAAATGTGTTCAAGAACAACAATTTAAATTCAAACCGCCTTTTTATCAACGTTAGCCAGACTGAAATATCTCCACAAGTGTCGGACAGATGGCTACAACATTTTTTTACACACATTCATGATCCCCAGTGGATGAATCCTATTGATTCACTGGTCTTTCCTATTGCACAATTAGCAGGTTGGAAATAGTTAATCAGTGGACCAAATAACTTTTTCCTCCTCTCGTCTACATCCCCTCTCCTCCACTCACCCCGGGTGTCGCCCCAGCCTGTGACCCAGCAGTAGTGTCCTGGATTGAGGCTGATCTGCTTGCGCGGCAGGCAGGCGTAGCGGATGAAGTTTGAAGGGACGATGTCTGTGGCGGCCTTCACCAGGGCGATGTCGTAGTCCAGCTCGCTGTGAGCCGGGTACCGGAAGTTCTCGTGCCGGTAGATTCTCTTCACGGGGAAAATCCTCTCTGCCATCTCTGAGCGCTTCAGCTGGTGCTTCCCCAGGACGATCCTCCAGCTCCCAGCATCCTCAGCTTTACCTCTAACAGGCCAGAAAAATAGTTAAAGCAAGGCCTTTGTGGTTCTCATTGTGGTGTTGTTGTTTTTTTTCTCACAAAAACGTATTCAAATCCCCACTAATCCTGCTACTCCGCTAATGGTTTCTTACTTTTGGAAGCAGTGAGCAGCAGTAAGGACCCAGTTCTTGTGGATGAGAGTTCCTCCACAAACATGGATGTAATGTTTACTTCCCCTGGGACGAACCTACGAGAAACAACCAGACAGCTCAGTGATGAGATTATTTGGTAACACTTTATAATAAGGGTACAAATCATATACTTAGCTAATGCTTAACTATTTATTGTATGCCATGATGATTTAATACAGGACTTGATTCCAGTTACAAGTTAATTTCCGACCTGTCCATTTGCTCCGCCTCTCCATTAGTAGTATAGTACTATATACTAGTCCTCTAGTAATAATTCTCTTGAAATATTAAGGTATTTTTTTGTTGGTGCAGAAAATTGTGGCTTAGTTGGTGAGAAATCAAGACACAGCTACACCAAAAGATGATCAGAAACCTGGATACTGTTATGAACATCTACACAGTGAGGTGAAGGTTTTTCATGTTTCATGTAAACAACATGAATCAGAATACAATCAAAACCAAGATGAGGCTCAAAACTGGGATACGAGAGCTACCAATGTGAGTAAAAATATTTTTACCTGACCTTAAAGTGTCGAGAGTTGAAGTCTAGTTATTTAGATGGCAATACGTGAGCCGATTGTCTCTGTTTTACATCAATTTAAATGGAATATATTTGGTGGTTTTAAACCGACAGATGAAACAAGTAAATTGAAGACGTCACCTCTTTTCACTATATTTTGGGGTTTTATACACTAAAATATAAATTGTAAACATCAATCGCAGCTCTAGAAGGGATAAAGGTTTGGCCGGGGTTACGTCTACTGGAGTTTTGTAAGTGAAATTGAATGCAGTCACTTCAAGACCTCCCAATACTGAACCACACCAACACGAAGGCCGATTTACCTGCAGAGAGACCTGCCAGGGCCACGAGTGAGGTCTGGCCTCGTTCCCGGACACAATCCTCTCAGCCATGTTGGGCTTGTAGTGAGCCATACCGCAGTCCCTAGGCCAGTCTAAGAGGAGAAGAGAACAAGATGAAGCTCTCAAAACACAGAACAGACATTCAAATCAAAGTATATCTTAACAGGAGCCTTGGAGGTGTGTGCGCATGCGTTTGCCCTCACCCAGGTGGAGGAGCTTGTGCTGCGGCTGTCGCCCGGAGGTGAGTGTGTATGCAGCTGCAGGCAGAGAAGCCTTGCTCAGCAGCAGCGGCAGCAGCAGAGAAAGGAGTAGGAGCAGAGGAGGTCCAGGTACAGCCATCGTCTATCACATAATCAGAGGCCGGCACACATCCCACGCTATTTATACCAGGCAGCAATCGCACGCAGGTGTACACATACAGTACACACACACACACATACACACATAACAGCACGGACAATGAGCGGTGTCACAACAAAGGCCGAGCGCTGGATTGTTCTCCTGTAGCTGCGAGTTTCCACTGCCGCTGAGAAAAAGGGGATTTCGGGGAGTCCCATCAGCACTTTCACATACATATAGTATGCTCAAAGTACACCGAAGTGCACGCAGCACAAAGACAATACAGCACTGTACACAAACATCACGACACGTCACATGACTTACAGCAATGACATAGTGACCTGAACATGACCTTGATCTCTGATATCACAAATCTCCACTATGGTTCATCCTGTGTAAACATGACTCAGTAGAAAAGATGTTGTGATGCGTGTGTTTACCTGCCAAAGATGGCTTGTATGGATATTACCACTATTATAATTACTTGTCAATCAAAACTAGGAGACAGAGGAAAGACTAGAAGCTTATGACAGATATATTGTTATCAGTTTAGATGTGGAATGATGAATAACAAGGAATAGCAGTACAGAAAAATACATCTCATCAGAGAGCGCTCAGCAGCATTGGCTCTATCTCGGTCCACCATTTGATGTCTCAACTATTTGTACAGACATTCATGATCCCCAAAGGATGAGTCCGAATAACTTTGGTGATCCCCTGATTTTTCCTCTGGCACCACTGCAAGGTTTACATGTCTAGTTTTAAAGGCACAGGTGTAGGCTGTGGTGGCAGAATACCCCTCTGCTCACTCCTCTCTGTCCCAAACTGTGAGCCGCTTAGAGGCCATCTTCGCCTCCGAGGTGGCCTTCAGGTAACGGAAAAACTTCAAAGGCTCTCTCCAGAGCCAGTGTTTGGTTTGTCCGTTCTGGGCTACTGTAGAAACATGGCGGCCTCCATGAAGAGGACCCGCTCCCTATGTAGATATGAACGCCTCATTCTAAACTAATGAAAACACAACAATTCTTGGTTTCAGATGATTGTACACTAATGAAAACATAGTTATCAATACCACATTCCATTTCTGCTAATATATCCCCGAAATGCCACACACTGGCCCTTTAAGTGAAATATATCGACAACTTTTGGATGGATTGCCAGGAAATTTTGTACGGACATAAATGTTCCCCTCAGGATGAATTGTAATAACTTTGCTGATCATTTGTCATCATCAGGTCAAAATTTCAATATGTCCAATACTTTGGTTTATGACCAAATATCTACAAAACGAACTACATCAGCTTTAGTTAGACCTTCTGTTTTGTGCTAATGCATGCTAACATGCTAAACTAACATTAACATTATAGCCACTTGCTTGGCTGTAGACTCTTAGTCTACGATTCCCCATCACAATTGTTCAACACAGTTTAAGAATTCCTTCGGGCTAGAGTCTGTTCATGACAATTACAAAGAAACGTATTTTCATTACTCTTTATAATCTATTTTGTAGCATATTTACAGTTGCCGGATGCTGACAGTTGTTGGTGGAGTGACTCACTACAGAAGAAATGGTATTTGGTGGATGATTCAGAGTGACAGGGCAATGGAATATCTTTATGTCATTTTTGTCCAATTGACCAGAAGAATATAAAGTAAGAATACATAAATGAAAAGCAATAGTGACCTTCATGCGCGCTCTACGCACATCTGTGAAAATATGACAATAACTGCAGTGGAAGCCACTGGTGAGTTGAGTCTGTGGGGAATGAGAGAGAATGTGCCCGCTCATCTGAATGGCAGCGCCTGAATGGTCAAACCTCACCACTGTGGTTCACCAAGTTTACATGCAACTCAACTTTCTGTATGTTTTCCACAGTGAATGAGTTGAGCGAGTGTGGGATGATGAGGGAGGGAGAGAGAGTTCAGTGTGTTTTTGAGTTTGTGTTCTCAAACAACACAATTGAGCTGAGTCACCTTCCGTGTAAATATTGGAGAGTAAATCCTGACATGTGCTTCCACAGCACATCCCTTATTTCGTTAGATCTTGACTGGGATTTTTTTTTCCTTCTTATGTCCAGAGGAATACATCATCTCAGGTTTAAAGATGAATGAAAAACAAAGACTCAGAAGCGTGCAAAACCAAAAAGCGCACAAATAGAAGTGGTGGCAGAAGTATACATAGATTTGACTTAAGTATGTAATTAACTTCAGCTAAATGTACTTAAAGTGTCAAAAGTTAAATAATTAATTATGCAGAATTGCACCTCTCACAAGGTTATAATATTAGAATTATTATATAATGTATAAGCTGCATTATACTGTCAGCTGAGGAGGCAGAACTAACTACTTTATATCCTGCTTAGTTACAGTGTATCATCTTTTTAAAACACATTAACCAGTAACCTTAATAATGCTATGGGGTAAAGTGTACAATATTTCCCTCTGAAATGTAATGAAGTATACAGATCAAAGATTTATTTGTGTACGGCAGTTAAGTAACAAGACATTGCACGATGGTAGTTTTAGTCTTAGTCTTACTAATTTGCAGGTAATATTTTACTTTCGTGAAGACCTCACTGGAAAATGCATTTACCCATCATTAAACTGCAGAGTGTATGTTTGTTTTTAGAAAATAAATAAGTACAATTAATGATAAGTAAGTAATATATTCTTTTTAGAAACGATGGATACCTTAATTGCATATTTAGAACAAGAAACCCTTTACTGGCTTTTTTGACTGATGATTTGTTCAAGCATGTTTTAGAAGAATAGTAACTAAATAAAAAGATAGATGACACGATTACATTTACTTTTTTATCCTGAAAACAGCAGCCTTTTGGGGACTTTTTCATCCAATAGAAATTACACCCGCTCTAAAAAGTAGATCCTAACGAGTGGAGGAACAACATTTCTAACATTTTAGCTCAACGTTTTACCAAATGACAAAGAGAGAGTCTCAACAACAGCAGGATAAAACCACATGGAAGTGAGCGCTGCTCCGAACGTCAGTGAGTTTATTAGGAGGTCATTTGTGCAAATTGAGGACTTGATCAGCCGTAGATAATTAGATTAAGCTCCTGGATCAGTCACCTGCCTAGCTGGAGCCTCCACACCACCCAGGCTTCTTCAGTGACCTTATCACACTCTTCTTGCGGCTGTGTCCACTCCCACTCGAAGGTGATTTAGGATGGGTGGTGCCTTCCTCTCCGTACACCTCATCATCTTCTTTTGCATAAGCTGCCTCTGCTCTGCTTATTCTACGAACAGCTTCCGCTGTTTCCTCCTTTTTCCCTCTGCCTTCCTCCTCTTCCTCTGGTGTCTCCTCACTCTCACCCTCCGTACAAGTCGAGGTAGTAATCGTCACAGGCGGATGAAGCTCCGGGACAATGGCCTTCACCACGTTCAATATGAGAGGAGGCTTCGGTGCTTTCTTCTTATTCGAGGTACGTCTCGGTGTTTGGGGGCTGGTCTGGATCTCCAGATGTTTCCGTATGGCCGTGCTCAGCTCCTCTGGGTCCAGCGATGCTCCGTGAACGTCCCATGTCATCCCGTCCTCGTCCCACTGCACCTGCTTCATGCTGCCCCTCCTCCCATTCGCGTTCCCGTCCTCTCCGATCTTCATCTTCAGACACGACCGCTTCCTCTCCAGGTCGTGCGAGGAGGCAGAGGTCATGTCCCACGTCGGGTCGTCTCCTCGCCTCACCTCCTCCTCGCCGCTGCTCATTGGGAACATGCTGGAGGATGGGGACACCAGATTGGAGTTTGACCCCACTGAGGACTTCAGGTTCAGTCTTGATCCGGGCGGCGAGCCCAGAAAGGAGTGGGAGCCCATGTTGGAGTTGAACAGGTTCCTCCCGAGGCCCCACATGGAGCCGACGGGAGAGATCGTCTGCACCGCTGCATCCACAAGCTCCAGCTGTGAAGTCATTGTACCTTCCTCACTGAACACCTGTGCCCTTGTGATGCCCTCTCTGGCGTTCAAGTTGCACCTGCAGCAGTCCCCTAGTAGCGAGTCGCTCAAGGAAGAAACCAGGGGTGACTTCCAACCGCGGCCCGTCGGAAAGCTTGGCCCCGGCTGCCATGGCAGCTCAAGATGGCAAACTGAGCCTCCTCTTCCTGATTCCTGTTCGTCTGCTGGAGAAGTCGGCGTCAAGTAGTTTAAAATTTGCGCCGGGCTTCTTGCCCCTCCACTCTCCGATATCTCCGAGCCTCCAGGACTGTGCAGCTTCTCTATCACGTCATCAACAAGGCATCCAGCATCTGATGACGCACCTCCTTCTGCTAAGCTAACAGACGACGGGATCGGTGATGGGAAGACAAAACAAAGAGAGTTATTCTCTAAGAAGCCCTCATCCTCTGTGATGGTGTGCTGGAGGAGATTGGGGGAGTACGACGGCAAAGGTGAGGAGGTGTGAGCCTGCGTGGGTGACGTCAGCGGAGAGGGTTTGGGGGAGGACGCAAGTAAGATCTCCTGCTCATGTGTGCTCAGCGTTAGAGTTGAAGAAGAAGAAGTGAAAAGATCTTCAGGTGGTCGGGTTGGTGTCTGTAGGGGGGAGATGAAGGTACACGGTGTGGTTGGTGAAGAGCTTGATTTGCACACCGGAGAACAAGGGGTTTCCTGGGTTAGACTCGAGGGGCGTGAGGTCCCACCTTTCCATACGACTGTGTCTGGAGTGCTGCTGCGGCTGTGTGTGCTGCTGCTGCTCCAGCGTTGCATGTTGGCCATCCAGCGCTCGCTGAGGGCGGGAGGGCCGTGCACGTCCAAGTGTTGGGTTGAGAGCGACGACTGGTGGCTGTTGGTGGAGTTCATGTGCTGCCACATGTGCGGGTGCAGCTGCTGCAGCGTCACCGAGTTCCGCTCGGCGTGAGTGTTGGTGCTGGAGCTGCGTCTCAGGTCCACGTGGGTCCAGGCCGGGTCCCGCTTGTGCGGAGGCCCCGTCGCCATGACGACGTCCATGGAGCTCTTAGAGAGGGAGAAAATGGGCGCCTGATCGTCGCCGTCCTCCGGTTCCAGAGCCTTGGCGTCACTGGAGTAAGAGGACGACTGACTGACCGAACGACAGACTGGCTGGTAGCTCTCAGACGCGGGGCGTCCGGGCCTCGCCATGGCAACAGCACCAACCTGCAAAGAAAACACAGATTTGATTTGCTTTTTATCCTTAAACCTTCAATTACTAATTTGTTTGTGCCACTTAAGGGGAAATAAGTTGTGAACACAACATCGACGTATCAAGTTTATTTTTCCCATTCACTCACACATCTCTGTACTCTGTACGTGAGGACACTCATTGACCTAATGTATTTCCTAGCCTCTTACCCTAACCGTAACCATCACAACCAAACTCCTAACCCCAAACCTCACCCTCACCCTCACTAAATGAAACCTAATTCTAACCTGAACCTTAAACCAAGTCGGAACCCTCACATAGGCCTTTGAAGAAGAAGAGGACCGGCCAAAATGTCCTCACTTCCCAAACAATGTCCTCACCCTGAAGGTCTGAAACTCAAACTGGTCCTCACAAAGATAGATAAATCCAAACACACAAAAGACTCCTGAAGACAGGCACTTCCAGATTACCCTAATAGGATTACACAATCCAGATTAATTGATTGTTGAGACAAAATGTAGATTGATAGAGACAGCTTAAGTGAGCATTTGGCCTTCAGTTGAGAGAAGACAAAAAAAGAATTAAGGGACAGCGAGAATGAATGGTAGAGATTATAACAAATTACAATTAACTAATTTAATTCACTTTTTTTGTATCTGCCAATAGCATGCTGTGCCTAATTTTATTCTTCTGTGTCTTTGCTTTTAAAAAGCTGATTATACCAGTTCTTCAGTCCCTCGCTTACTAAAAATCAACATCCTCAGCCTGATTTAGTGGAGTAAAAACATATTAATCCGTATTTATGTTAAAACTAACTACCAAAATGTCAAATCTACCTTTGTCCCATAGTTTCGACTACTGCTATACCTTCATAATGTGTATGTACTGAAAGAATAAACAGCCTGTTAACCCACAGATATGACTGTCTGTGTGCACAAAAATACAGCGCAATAAAAATGCAGATAAAAGAGAAAAATAACGTCTTACCTTTTTAAGTTCACGCCTTGTGTCCTGTTTTGCCCTCTGTCCTGGCACAGAGAAGGCAGCGCTAAATGGCGTCTCTCCTTCCTCCCCTCATTCCTCCTGCTCTTCTTCCCTCACTTCTTAAGAAAACCTGTCTTGTTTCCAGCCGCTCTCCGATCCTCAAACACACACTGCTCAGACTCCTCTTTCTCTCATAACAGGACCTCATGTGAAGTTGGCATCAGAGTGAAAATGAGGATTTCTATGTGAACGTGCTGTGCACATATGCGTGTGTAATAGACAGAGGGCCATTACTCTACCTTTAGCTCTGAGGATTAGCTGTCATCCCATTAGCTGCCATCCAATCTCTGAACAGTCTGAGTATGTGTGTGTGGTGAAAAGCTAATGAGCATTTTGATTCTGAGTTAAGCTCAGGTCATTGGTCAGAGCAGCCATGTTTCATGTATATTGTTTAGTTTCATGTGTAAAAGTTCATGGCAATCCATCCAACAGCTTGTGAAAGAGTGCACTGAATGTAAACCCCCTGGCGGTGCTTGAGGAAAAGTCAGAGGATCAACAAAGTCAGTAGGATGCATCCCCTTGGTATCGTGGATACATGTACCGAATTTCATGGAAATTCTTTAAATAGTTGTTCAGATTTTCCAGTTAATGTGTTTCTAAATGAATGATGTGGTTAAAAGAGACATTACAGGGGGAGTAGCGTATAAAAAAACAACTAATACCACCATGAAACTTACCCATTCTAGGCAATTAATTTATGTATTACAAGTTTTCATGCACGTTAGCTTTTTGTAAGATATCATACAAACTGTTATGTGAGGATAAGTTAATTTTGGATATCTTCTTTTATCAATGCATATCTCATAAAATACTGTTAACAGCCGTGGAAAAAAAAGACAATTTTCTCCATGTTTTAATGAAAAGAATGTTGTATAAATCAGGCTCTGAATGATAAATGAACAAACCCCTCAGCAAAAACCTTCAGAATATAAATGGGAATCAAACTGGAAGGTTTGGTGTATCTAAGAGCTACTGAAGGGGAGATATCTGACTCAGACTTTGAGAAAGAATTAACCTAATTTAGAGAAAACGTCCTTCTAAGATGTGTATTATAAAATTACGTACAGTTTGAAGACACTACAGGTCAATAGGGTAAACATAAAAATAAATAAAAAAATATCACCATGAAACTTCCCCATTGGATGACTTACATTAAGGCAATTTTTATTTGTATTACAAGTTTTCTAAAATGTCATGTTCAAATATGTAACAGTGGCATTATTTAACGGTAACATCTGGTGAATTTAGGAGAAATCTTAAGATACAAAAAGACAAAGTAGTAGAATAATCACCTAAATGTATATTTTAGATGTTTTCTTCCCACTAGTCTGAAATGTTGTGCGAATTAATGAATGTTATAGTTGCAAAATAGTTCAATAATTGACTCGGGCAAGTTCTTTGCCGGTAGTGTCTCCCCTTAAAGCGAGATAACGACATGACATGGTGAGAATCATCCAGCTGCTCTCCAGGGTCACATCACTTCACGGCTAAACAGGCCAACAACAAGAGACTCGCACGTTAATAACTAATGCTACAAAAGTAGCTTCAGACTGTCCGACTGAGGAATAATCATGGCAGGTAAGCGGTGCACTGCATTACATCCATATATTTGACAGACGTCTGGGTTTAATTCCCCTGTGAATGTGTGTGTTTGTTCAGACCAGGTGTTACTGCTTGCTGTTGGAGTGTCTGTGGGTCTCCTGTTGCTGCTGCTTGGTCTGATCGTGTATTACCTGTGGAGGAGGAAGAGGGAGAAGAAGAGTCGTAGTCAATACGAGGAGCTGCTCTCCACAGGGCCTCCAGTACCGGCATGCTCTGCTCCGGTGATCCAGGTGTCTCAGGACTCCTTGGCCACGTCAGTACCACGAAATAAACATGCACACAGTCCTACATATTATCGAGTTTTATGTGGAACAGTACAAAAGTTATATTTTCCCAGTTATTCATTTACATACAGATTTTTGAAGCACTTTTTTTTGCCTTTTTGATCAGATAGTTTACAGTCAAGTGCTAATGGGAAAGGAGACGAGATAAGAGCAGGTTTGACTCTGTGAGAAAAGAAAGAAGAAGGATGAACAGTAGTAATAACGATAATAGACATGCACAACAGGCATAAAGACTCATAAATATCAGTTACAAAGGATGTGTTGCATATTGTTTAATGAAAAAAAGAATTCTTCAAGACTATTTTTACAGCACAATAGAACCCGATGACCTAAGATGATGTACTACTCTACTTCTATAGATAGATTTATATAGATATATAATGGGGCAAGGCCGCTCTCAGCTTTATAGACAAGCTGGAGAACTTTAAAGTCTAAGTGCATATACTTGAGCCAATAATGTAGTGATTTGAGGATAGGTGTAAAACGCTCTGTTTTTAATTAATTAATTGTGTGTGTGTGTGTGTGTGTGTGTGTGTGTGTGTGTGTGTGTGTGTGTGTGTGTGTGTGTGTGAGAAAGGCCTCGTGAGATCCCTTTCACCTTGCCTCCTCGCTTCACGACACAAAACCACGGTGAGCTGAAAAATGAAGAGGAGAAGGAAGAGCAGGAGGAGATGAAGATGGAGGCCCAGAGGGACATACTAGCTCATCGTGGGTCACTCTCAGTAAGGAGTAGGTCATCACTGCCTTTATTTGACAGCATGTCTAGATGGGTATCGTCCTTTACATTAAAGTCATTGGAAACCTAAATTCAAGGATAATTCTGGTGCTAACTGATGTGATTTACTTCCTATGCTGTTGTTAGGATGGTACCCGGTGGGCACGGTGCTGGCCGGTCTCTACGCTGTCCCTCCTCTCAACGAGGTGGTGGCACCTCCTCCGGGCATGGCCACCCGTCTCTGCTTCTCTGTGGAGTACCGACACAGCAGCGAGCAGCTCATGGTCTCCTTGCTCCGCCTCGGCAACCTCCCTCCCCGCTTCCACGGCAACGTCACGCTGGTGGAGCTGCGGCGTCTCCCTGACGACCGGCGGCCCCGCCAGGCCAAGGCCCGGGGCACGGGGCCCGACCCGGAGTTCAACGACTGCTTTGTTTTCCAGGCGAGGACACGGACGTTAGCACACGGCGGAATGAATGAATGCAACCAGAGGCAACAAAAGAGCAATTTGTATCTCACACACTTCCTGTACGCCCCCCCCCCCGCACCCCCCCCCCCACAGGTGTCGGGTGTGTGCGTGCCTCAGAGCACCCTGAGCGTGTGCGTGCTGAGCGTGGAGCAAGACGGCAGGCGCCACGCGGTGGGCAGGGTGCTGTTTCCTCTGGAGGGGGAGCTCGGTCAGGCTGGCAGGGTGCTCTGGAGGGACCTGGAGACAGAGGACCACGCACAGGTACCAGTGGTGCAATGGGATGAAGTACTTTTACTCAAGTACTGTTGTTGACTCTAGATTTGAAGTACTTGTACTAAACTTTAATATTTCCATTTAATGCAACTTTACACTTTTACTTTACTACAGTTTTACTTACTTTTCACCATGTTTCCAAATTTTTAAATTGAATGTTTGTGATAAACTGAAGAAGGAAGTTTTTTATTGTGTGTTGAGAAACTTCTCTACTTCTTTAGTAAATTAACTTTTTAAAAAGCCTGTTGGATTTGTAATCACAAAGCTGCAAAGACCCGTGATTCTTACAGGACATGTGATGACATATACACATTGCTGTAGATTAAACTTCTCAATAGTAAATAAAGGAGTTAAAATTAGCACAACCTTAAAAATCTACAGCAGTAAAATACAACATGCACACTAATGCAGCAGTAATATTAATCAAAAAACATAATGTATAATAATTTTCTGCATGAGTACTTTTACTTTGATACTCGACACATGTTTAGCTAATAACGTAATATATATATAATACCACTAAACTTTTTAAGTGAGGTTTTGAATGCAGGACTTTTACTTGTAATAGAGTAGGGCTGGGCAATATATAAATATGGTATCGATATTGTGATATGAGACTATATATCGGCTTGGATTTGGAATATTGTCGTAATATGATATTCGTGTTGTCTTTTCCTGGTTTTAAAGGCTGCATTACAGAAAAGTGATGTCATTTTCGGTTCCAACGAGACAGTTCTAGCTGTTCTATTATTTATTTACCAACTAAGTCATATATATCCGCATTACTGACGATTATTTATCAGAAATCTTATTTTGTAAATATTTTTTCAAGAACATCTGGATTTCTTTTCTTTTTTTCTTCTCTATATCGCCCAGTGCTTTGGGAGAGTATTTTCACAATGTTGTATTCATACTTTTACTGAAGTAAAGGATCTTCCACCACTGACCGGTACACACAGAAACACACGGGATGTCTACACGAGCACAGAATTAAAATAATGTTGTCATCTCTAATCCGCGTCAGTGTTCGGAGCTGGGTGATTTGCAGGTTTCCCTCAGCTACAGTCCGTCTCTGCAGCGCCTCTCGGTGCTCGTTCTGAGGGCTCGAGGCCTACAGCTGCTCACAGATGCGGGTCAGTCCTTTCAGGTTAAAAGCTTGTGGATGTGTGTCCGTGCATGCGCTGGTCATGTGACGTCTTCACAGTTTCGAAAATACGAAACAAATACTGCTTAAGTCTCAGCCAAGTCGCTTTGCATCCGTGTGTTTCCCCAGGTGTGTGCGTCCAGGTGAGCTTACAGATACACACTCAGGTGGTGAAGGTGAAGCGCAGCTGCGTGGTGAAAAGTCCGAACGACCCCTATTTCCACCACAGGATGACCTTTAAACTGCGCTCGCAGCACCTGGACGAGGCCTGTCTGAGGTTTGAGCTGCAGCAGCCAAACGCGCTCCGCTCAGGTGAAAGGGGTTAACTCAATGTGTTTGCTATATATCTGATGTCCTGCTACATAAACTTCAGGATTCAATCAGCTGTGTGTTGACCGCCGCTCTGCTCCGTCCGTATTGTTCTCCCAGAGCCTGCGGCCCTGCTGGGACTGCTGGTGTTGGGCCCCTTCATGTACGCCCGGGGCCGACAGCTGCAGCACTGGATGGACATGGTCAACACACCACAGGAGCCGGTTGAACTGTGGCACGGACTGGGCAGGGCCACTTAAACGCATTAAAACCTTGTCTCGAAGGGGCCGAAAACAGATGCACAGTCCTCAGAAACAACTTTAAAATGTAGTTTTTTTCACATATTTAAAAAAAACAAACATTATCTCTAAAATTATTTTGTCTAATCCAGAACCAGATCCTTTAATAATCACCCTCACCTGAATCATACGTGAACCTTTCTACAACTTAAAATCTTTTTTATTACCTAAAATTGTACTCACATGTGGGAAGAAGACTACCTTCTCAACCATTAATGTGGATGTACTTCTTTATTAATATCTAAACAACGAGAGAAGATTTGACAAGTTTCTTTTCTTTCTTTTTTTTTTAAACAAGCTGAATTTTGCGACCACTAATTAAGTATCTTGCAGCTTGAAATTGGAAGATAATTAATATTTTACACCTTTGTAACATTTCACAGTATCATTCATTCAAATATGCATAAAATATTTAATGGGTGGAATAAAGTGACAGAGTGAGATTATCGAGACATTTTCTTTTTCAGTGTCATTATTGCTGTTTCTTGAATTATTTTACATCACATCTTTTGGGTTTATAATTTAGAAACTGAACAACTGTATCAAAGTCATCCGTTTGAACTGAGCGTCAATGAAAATATGGTTAAAACAGCATTAAATATGAATGTAGATTGGGGAGGAAACTAGGAACGTCCATGAGGGAAAAATAAATAAAATTTGGAAGAAGAAGACAAGACAGTAAAAGACTGGTTTAATTTGACAGGGTTCTACGGGGTTCTACAGGGTTAGTGCTGTTGGGAGACACATTATATTTTAACAAATATTCTTTATTTAATTAATTAATTTTATTAAATTTAGTTATGTGTCTATATCCAGTGGAGGAATGTAACTAAGTACATTTACTCAAATGTTGTCTGCATTTTACATACATTTTATGTATTTAAGTAGAATTTACTTTAAAGTACTTTACTTGAGTTGTTCCATTTTCTGCTATTTTATACCTCTACTTCACCACATTTAGCTTACAACTGTAGTAACTAGTTACTTCGCAGGTCAAGATGTAATATGAGTCACATGTAATCAATTTACAAAATATTAATAGTAAAATAGTCATTCTTATAAATTAAACTATATACCAGTATATTACATAGGTAAAGTAGTTGACAGAATTAAAATGCTGCTTATGTAATTGCATCAATAATAATTTTCCAATATAGAATATATATATATAACTCTGAGTAGGGTCTTTTGCAAAAGGAGTACTTTTACTTTTAATACTTTAAGTCCGTTGTTATATAATACTTCTTTACTTTTACCTGAGAGTTTGAATGCAGGACTTGTAATGGAGTATTTGTATACTGTGGTATTACTACATTTACTTGAGTAAAACATCTCGATACTTTTATATCTATTTTTTAAAGGCATTAAATCATCTTCTTGATGTTGTCCATGAGGCGGCGCCCTCTACTTTTATCAGCGCATGCGCAGTTCACACCCCCCGAGTGTTGAAGCGGAAGTGTAAGAAGCCGATGGACGTGGAGCTGATTTAAACATTGTTACCGGTTATATCGGTGTTTCCATCTGGTTTTAACACCATGAAGATAAACGAGAACACTTTACTGGAGGGAAACAAAGTCGTGCTGGTTCCTTACGATGCAAAGCACGTGCCCAGGTAATACCGACAGCTGCTGCGAGACGCACGAGAGCATCGGTACATTTATTAATTAAGTAATCAATTTCTTTAATGTGTTCCTCTGCTGATGTTTTTTTTATTGTTTGCAGTGTTTGGCTTCATGTTTAAATATGCTGATTGGATTCCTTAATAAAGGTTTACCTTCTTTCTAATTATTTTTTAACAAATAAAGTCTAGTACTGTACTTAAGTACAACTTTAGGTATTTTAACTTTACATGACCAGTTGTAATGAATACTACTCCTCTACATTTATCTGACAGCTTTAGTCATTAACTTACCTTTCAGATTTAGATAATTAAAACTAAATATAAATCAGCTAATAAGTTATAATGTATTATTCTAGGTTTAGCTACCCTGCAGCCTGCAGAGTGTTTGACATTAGTCCCACCTTTACCCCTGCAGTATTAAAGTACATGCTTCACTAATTATAATCCAGTGATGATGTATAAATTATTCATAAATGGGCCATTCTGCATAGTGAGTACTGAGACTTTTGGTAAATTCTGTATCTGTATTTTGATGCTAATATTTTTGTACTTTACCTGAAGTAAGATTGTAAATACATTACTTGTAACAGAGGATTAATAATAAATAAAGACTGCGTAAAACGTTATCCATCCTGCCCTCAGGCTGCATTTCTGAAATCTGACTATTAGTCAGATCTAAATCATAATTGAAGTCTATCTTATTGAACGTATCAAACCTGGCCGGGGATAAAAAGTGTTCTCAGTTGTCATGAAGATGATGAAAAATGTATTTAAATCCATCGGAGCACATCAAGACCTCTCGTTCACTGACCGACCTTGTCTTGATTACATGAAGGACTTCAGCGCTGTCCGTGTCTTGTATCTGCGTGCTTCAGGTATCATGAGTGGATGAAGTCTCCTGAGCTGCAGCAGCTGACCGCTTCAGAGCCGCTGACCCTGGAACAGGAGTACGACATGCAGAGGAGCTGGAGGGAGGACGATGACAGTAAGCGGCCATCTTCCTGCAATGTGCACACAGAAAATAACGCTTTCATTCCTTATATACGTTTTAACAAACATGCTTTTGCCCGTAACTTTTAACCGGTTTTCCACAGATACGATATGAAAATAAGAGATCACATAGTCCTGAGGTCATAGACATGTAAAATATTTTGACGTTTACTTCTGGAAAAAGCTGTTTCGTTATTATAATCTGTTTTTTTTCCAGAGTGCACGTTCATCATCTTGGCCAAGCAGCGGTGGGCAGACAGCAGCGTAGAAGAGGAGCAGTGCATGGTGGGAGATGTCAACATCTTCCTGACCGACCCCACAGACCCAACTCTGGCTGAGCTGGAGATCATGATAGCGGGTGACGCCCGACGTGTTATCCAAAAGCAAAAAAAGCATTATAAAACATCTGCAATCAACCGTTCCACACGTTAACCGTTTATCTCTCAGTTTCAAATCTGCACTTGTTTTGTATTTTTCATCCTCTGGTACTTACGAACTTTCTTGTTTGTGAACAGAGCCGAGTCACAGAGGCAAAGGCATCGGGAGAGAGGTGACGCACATGATGATGAGCTACGGTGAGCATCTTATACAGCAGAGGGACAGAACGTTGAAGCCACTGTGTTGAATTTAAACTTTTCTCACTTTGGTGCCTGGTTTCAGACCTCTTGAATTCTCTTTCAAGTAGCTCTCGTGTCGTGCTGGTTTGTCGGCTGTATTCACAGTAGCAACCGAAGAATTGCTACGTAAACGTACAACAACGGTGGACGAGATCGACGCAGCTGATTAAGAGTCGACTCACAGAAACAACTCTTACATCGTCACATTTCTCTGATTTTCAGGAACAACATCTTCTCAACAGAAATCTGACACAAGCATGAAATCCCCCCTGAATTTTCAGCAAACAAAAACTTTGTTGAGAAGAATTTGGAAGATGCTTTAATCACATGAAAACTCTACACATAGTGCCTTTTTGAAATAGTTTGAGATGATGGTGATCTTGTCTTCCACCAGGAGTCACCAAACTAGGGGTCAAAAAGTTTGAAGCGAAAATTGGGCTGAACAACCAGGTCAGCATCGCCATGTTCAAGAAACTCCACTTCCAGGAGGTAATAAGATCACGTGACCTCACCGCGTGAGACGACGACCCCAGAGTACACAACGCTTTGTGAGCGAGCGCAAACCGCCGTCCTCGTGTCTCTTGCAGGCGTCGGTGTGTGAGGTGTTCAAAGAGATGACCCTCGAGATGACGGTGGACGAGTCCGTTCGGACGAGGCTGCTGGAGGACACGGCCGACGTGAAGGAGAGAGACTACCGACAGACGTGCAGCAGCAGACGGGAACTCGTTTCACAGTGAAGCTGTGACGGAGAGCGTTCCTCACGATGAAGGAAAAGCTGAGCTGAGAACTGGTGTGTGTGTGTGTGCTTCGAACCTTTCAGACTTTTACACACATCTGCAGAGGTGGGAGGTCGATTTACTCAAGTACAATTTGGAGGTTCTGGTTGTTTTTTTTTGTCAGTATTTTAATTTTGGCTTTATATTCTTTTTTTTCCCCACACTGCTACGTTTCAGGGGGAAATACTGGGCTTTTCACGTTAATTCATCCGACAGCTGGAGTTACTAGTTTCACTGTTGTGTTCAGATACTCCTGCATGTGATGCTCTCCACACGACTTGCCCTCATTCAGCCACAAGAGCGTTGGTGAGCTCCGGCATTGACGCTGGGAGGTTTTCCCCCGTCTTTCCTTTTTCTGTCTCTTTCATTCCTCTCTGATCGGGTTACACGACACTCTGCTCTTCTTTTTAATCCCTACGTTTTTTTTTTTTCCTCGGATACGTCGGCACATTTTACTGACGATACTTGAGTAAAAATTCTGACTGTGAAACTTCTACTTGTGGAGCATTTCTTTCCGTTTCGGTATTGCAACTTTTTGGCGATGAGTCTTCCACAACTGTAGAGATTAAACAAAGAAGGTGTTAATTAGTGAGCCTTAGAGGTGCTGGTAGGTACTTTTGCATGAATATCTTCTTGTTTCTAGTGTGTGTTAGTTATATTTGAATTGGCATTCAGTTGAAAACACAAAACCTCATGATTTAGTTTGAGTAAACCATTTTAGGATCCTTAAATCGCAGCGACCACGGAACTGTAAAATGAATGAACATAAAAAGGTGGAAGGCAAGTTTGTGCCTCTTTACATTTGGTTCAATATAACGTAGGCTTATTCTGGGAGTGAACTCCAAACATTTACAGAAGAGACACAAACCATTCAATTTCGTTTTTAGTTATTTTGTTTTCTGAACAAAAGCCGTGTGCTCGTTAAAAGGCTCAACAAAGTTGACTAAAACATTTATGTGCAGAATAAATCCTGTAGGAAAGAGTAACATTTCTATTTTCTGAGGCCTAAACACATCTTATACATCACATCAAACCCTCACATGTCTCATGTTCCTCCTAATTGCCACATTAGTCTGCTGCGCTTCTCAAAATGTTCGCCCTCAAAACCGGAAGGCTGCTTGTTTAGATCAAATGCCTGCAGGAGCTTAATGGAGCAGCTTTCACATCGCACCGCATGACCCCAAATGTGATCACTTATAATTCTAACTTCTTGTATCCTATCAAACCTCAGTGTGCTATTTCCTCCTAATACAGTCAAGTGATTTAAATAATTATTTTGCAAGAGAGAGATAATTGTTTTGGGGCATCCAGCATGTAGTTTAGGTTTTAAGCTCCATTCTTTATTATTTATTTATTGATAAACAATCCAAGCTGTCAAAATCCAGGTGAGAGAATTAGGTGAGTCAGCTATACTTTGACTTTTTTCAACATAATATACTATGACTTTTCTTTCAGACATGCTATCTTTTTTTTTTTTCTTTTTTTACATACTATAATTGTATTTTTTTTTTTGACATGGTAACTATGACTTTTTTTTTTTTTTAAACTTTCTTCGTCATACTATACTATGACTTTACAATTAATTTTTTCCTCATAGTATACTCTGTGATAATGTGCAATACATTTCTTAATTTTCATCCATTTTGCTCAACATACAGGGGATGCATGACTGAGTTTTTTTACACCTACAATGCTTTGACTTTTCATGACTTTTTCAAAACTTTTTGGAACACTATATGACTCAATTACTTTCTTTTATGAATTATATACCATGATTTTTTTAATACATTTTTCTTAATGCTATACTATGACTCAAGGTTTTATCGACATACTATATTTTGACTTTAATTACTTTTTTTGACAAACTATACTGACAGCTTTGACTTTTTTCAACAATATATAATGACTTTCATTTTGACATGCTGTACTCAGGCTTTTTTATTACTTCACAATATACAAAACTGGGACTTTCTTTCAACATAATGTAATATGACTTTATGCAAAATCACTTTTTTTATATTTTTTGTGACATACTAAACTATGCCTTTTTAAATCTATCTTTATGGCATACTATAACACTTTTGCATGATATTTTTTTGTGACATACTATACTAAACTTACTTTTTTATGACATTACTTTTCCCTCTACATGAAGGGACAGAAGGCTCTACTTCCTGCAGAAGTTCAGAGGCTTCAAGAAGCCCCATTGGAAAGGCTGGCTCAGTGACGGGAGGTAGAAGCTGGTTGAGAAGAGGAGCGTCTTCAGCCAAAGACTCAACCCCGAAGAGGTTCCACTGAGCGGCACAGGAGATCCTGCCGATCGCCATCAGACTTCACTCTGTTGCAGCGTGGCCATCGGACCGGGTGGCTGCTGAGGTCCTACTGGACTCTGACACCGGCTCAAATGTACTCACCCCTGCGTTCTCTGTGATAATGTGCAATACATTTTCTTAATTTCATCTATTTTGCTCAACATACATGCATGCACATGTTTGAAGGCATACTTTTTTTGACTTAGGTTTTTATGTTAGTACCTGTCTTTTTTTTTTTTTTTTACTATTGGTTCAGTGTGGTTTTTATCATGTACTGTTGCTGACGTGTGAATTTCCCCACAGTTATGAATAAAGTATCAATCCAACATAAATTTGTTTTACTTTTTACTATGTTTTTTGGCATACTATACCATTACATGTCTTTCCTGTTTTAGAAATACACTGACTTTTTGAAATATTGCTTTTTTTTTTTCTTTTTTTTTTCCCCCAATTACTATACTATGACTTTTCTTTCACAGTTTGACATACAAAGACTTCTTTTTTTACTTCTTCTTTCTTAACATAATATTTGATGATTTTTATTTTACTTTTTTCGACATACAATACCAGGACTTTAACATACTATACTAAGACTTCTTTTTTCCTTATTTCCTGATATAAATCCTATTTGGGCTACTTTTAGGCTGTATTTTATGAAGGCAAAGCTCAGTTTTCTTTTGTGATGACAAAATTAAAGATGGAGTTTTAAAAAGAAAGGATGAAGAAAAAATTAAGAGAAAGCTTAATTTAGTACGTGCTGATTAATTACTTTGCAAAATCAAAATACACATTTTAGTCATTGTCGATTAATCCGTTTTGTTAAATTAAGTCCTAACTCCAGGATTCTAGTTTTGTTATAAAAACAGACACAATGTTCAAGTATTTCTTGCAGTGCATAGCCATTTATTAACGCGAACAATGTTTGAGAGCATGGACGAAGCTGTACAAGAACCACAGCAGCAAAGGTAGCCCCGACAAATTAAAACAAGTTGCATTTCAAAAGAAAAAAAAAAAAAAAAGATAAATAATCTGCCAGTTGCTTTTAATTTTTTAAGTTTAGAGATTACAAGAAGAGAGGCATTTCAGATATTGGATCACTAGTTCAATATCAGCACTTGGTCCTTATTACGCCATATGATTTAGGGAATTTGAGCTTGAGTAAAGTTAAATACAGTAATCACTGCACTCTCAAAAATAAAGTAAATATCCCCATAACTAAACATGTAAACTACATCACATTACAGATACACTTTTTGCTGCATTTTTTTGTACTTTTCTTCCGTGCAGTGTGTGCAGTATCCAACTATATGGTGTCATAACCGTTTATCCAATCTACGTCACACTTGGCTGGTGTATCGCTGGGGACCCAAGGACGTGCAGTGTCAATATTAATAAACCTTGAATAAGCAAGCCAACAGCGCTCTGCAGAGCAGCGGGGGGAGGAGCTTCAGGGCATGTTGTCGTAGTACTAGTTAAAAATCAATTTGCAGACTCCTGACACTTGGTACAGGTGTGTAATCCATCCATCACAGTGAGCATCAAGTGTGGATTATATTTGTGTTGAGGTTTCAGTATTTTTGTGTGGTAACGTTTTTTAGGTGCACATTTGGGTTAAAATGTCCTGTTACAGTAATTCTAGACTTGATGTTGACTTTGATGGATGCAATGTCTTAAGAAAGTTACAAGAGTTTCCTAATTATTTCTCTGATTTTACAGAAATGAATGGAAAACAATGGGTGTAGGGAAAGAAGGAAAAATATATCCAAAAGGCCTCAAACACAACAGCATGATTTTTTAAATGCATCTCTGTAATGTAGACAGTATTTCTAGCAAAAGGGGGATGATCTTTTAAAACAGTTTGTGAACTGGGAAGGGTGGACATAAGAGCCTGACTGATTCTGGATTATTGAAGCCAATATTTGAGATATCATTTTAACATAAATTTGAGCTGAAACGATTAGTCAATTAATCGATTTGTCAATTGACAGAAAAATGATATAACTATATTTGTAAATCAATTCATCATTACAGTGAGCTGGTCATTTAGCTTTGAAAAACTATGTGTTTCTAAATGACCTCAATGATATCTTTGGCATTTCTGGACTGCTGGAAAATAGCTGACATTGACTCACAGGATACTTTTAGATCTGTGATATATTAAAGATCCACTCGATGCCAGACATGTGTGTATTAGCTGTGAGATTGAGCTGGTTTGACTGATTTAAGACTATAAAGAGAGAGGAGGCCACAGACAACTGAGCTCTACATTCATACGGCCTTCACTGCACATGCTCAGACTGCCACATCTAACTCTGGCTTATGCAAAACTCTGACTGGCAGTTAACGTGTGACTCGACACTCCAGTGCAGCACAGACAGGGCCACCTGACTTTTCACTGAACATCTCTCAAATACACCCCACGTAATGCACCAAAACACAAACCTGGTCAAAGTGCAAAACATGTTTGATGGGGAGAAATTCAAGAAGAGGAGTCTTTTTCTTAAAAACAGACTGCAGTACAAAGAGGGTGCAAGCGACAACAATTCCATAGGAATTTAAAAAGATTTTAACACATCTGTCCGTCCCCCTTTGTCTAACTGTACAGACTTTCCACCTCCCAGCACCAGAAACAGGGTGAGGGGATGCAGGGTTGCCCATCTTAATGATATTTATGATTTCAGCATATTAAAAAAACAAAAAAACCCAGATGGGAGAGGAAAACCTGCAGCTCTGGAAGTTGATGGGCAGCAGATGAGGGTTTAGTTCTTAGACGCTTGTGTAGATTCAAGAAACTCCTTTGCTGCAGACGACAGATTTTGCACCAGCTGTCTGACCACGCCCTCCTGCTCTTTGGCCCAGGATAAGCCGTCGTCCACGGCGACGTTGACGGGCACACACACAGCTTCCTTCTTCAGGTCGGTCAGCCTGCAGGCGGCGGCGACTCCGGCCAATCCCAGTAGCAGCAGGAGGAGGAGCTTGAACATCAGGCCGAGGAGCGAACGTTGAGGTTTGGCCTTCGCTTCCACAGCCGCCTTTTTATCTGCTGAGATGAAGCGAGAGTGGGTGACATTAGAACAACTCCTAAAACACTAAAAACAAACCCTTAAAGAACTTTAGCCGGGCTTTTCATCAACCAAGTACACAACAGATCCTGGGATCAGGGACAGTTCAACAACTGATATCCGAGAGTCAGCTGCCAAACAACAACATTGCCAATGCAAAATAAATATATATATATATAAATAAATAAATAAATAAATATATATATATATATATATAAAACATTGCACTCCATGAATCGTACCTTAACGTGGATTGTCGTGATTTATGTTGTCGGGGCATAGCCCCTGGTAGGGTCTCCCCCGGTCGGGAGCCTAGGTTCAAACCCGATGATTGCAGCCACGGATAGGCACCTCGCCGACGGACACCCTCCCGACAGACCCGGGAGGGTGGCAGCGTTGGTGGCGGGCCCATGGGGGGTGGCTCAGCCCGAGAACATAAGCTCTCAATTTACGGGGTCTACGTTCGCCCTCACCTATGGTCACGAGGTCGTGACGAAAGAACGAGGTCTCGGTAAAGCGGCGAAATAGTTTCTCCGTAGGGTGGCCGGGCTCAGCCTTAGAGATAGGGTAGGCTCGTGGGAGAGTTGAGCTATCCCGTATCGAAGGGTCAGCTGAGGTGGTTCGGGCATCTATCAGGATGCCTCCTGGCGCCTCCCGTTAGAGGTTTTCAGGACGCCCAACTGGTAGGAGGCCCCGGGAGACCAGGACACGTGGAGGGATTATATCTCCCAGCTGGCCTGGGAAGCCGGGATCCCCAGAACGAGCTGGACGTGTTGGGTGAGGGGGCCTGGGTCCGGGCTGCTGCCCCGGACCGACCCGGATAGGGAGGAATGGATGGATGGTGTGCATCTTACAAAATCCATTCGTTTTCAATTGATTTTTCAACATCATAGCTTATGAATGTGATGCTTTATTGGCAACTTGAATGCATCAGTCCGATCCACTAAATTAAGATTATCTTCCCACCACAACGATAACTTCCGGCTTAAACTACCTCTCACGGGCTGAATCAGTTGTGAGTGGAAGTTTAACTTGGTAAAAGAAAGACATGAAACATCCCTTTAAGAGGTGCATCACCCAGACCTGTAGACTCACCTGCTGCCTGTCCGTTCTTTTTCTTCTTCTCCTCGTTCTTCTTCTTCTGTTGTTCGCGCGCAGCCACGGCCGCCATCTGAGCGTTGTATTCTTTCCTCCGCTTCTCCTTCTCCTCCGCCTTCTCCCGTTTGCGAGCCTCCTTCTCTTTGGCCTCCCGCTCCCTCTGCTTCACCTCCCTCTTCCTCTCTTGCTCTGATGGAGGGATGCGTTGAGAAGAGATGCAGTCAGACATTAATAAAATTGTATTTCTGGTTTCCTGCCATCAATAAAATGCCCTTCATCCTCAGCAGATAAAACTCCTATAAGACTACAAAAGCAAATTACTATCTCGGCCTACTTATCAAGTTGAGAGCCAGAGAAATGGAAATCAATATATTAGTCTGAGTCAATATTATTTTCTGTATGATACTTCCAAAAATGAATAATAACTTTGTATAGCAGAGCTGTATTATTTTCTTCTTTCTCAAGACCCCTTTAGGTTGGGAGCAGCTGGACTAAACTGTACTGTACATAAAGTACTTCAAACTAGCTCCATCTTGACCTGCGACATAAATTAAATGCTGCTTACATGTTAATGCATGAGTATTTATGATCTAATGTAATTAATTAATTAATTAATATATATATATATATAAAAAATAAATAATAATAAATAAATAAATAAATATGAATAAATATAAATAAATAAATATAAATAAATAAATAAAAATAAATAAATAAATAAAAATAAATAAATATAAAAAATAATAAATATAAATAAATAAATATAAAAAAATAATAATTATATTATTAATATATGTATTATAATAATAATACATCAGTCACAGAGGAGGAACAATAACTTTTAAATGCCGGACTTAGACTTGTTTTTTCACATTGATGCATTACTTTTACTTAAGTAAAGGCTCCGAGTACTTCTTCCAGCTCTAGTAATTGACATTGTGTTACACACTTTGATCAAGAGGTTTGATGTGATATCTGAGTTTCAGCTGTTTTGTTTGAATCAAAAACTAGCTGATTAAAAAGTATGAAGCAAGACCACAAATCTGACCAGACATTCGATGCCAGTTTTCAGTACTGTGTCAAAAAACAATTGTGGTTTGATATCTAGCCCTTTTGAATAAAATGCAGTTAATCTGCAGAAATTATTTTGAGGCTCAAATAAAAAAGAGGATTCTTAACCTTTTTCCCTCAAAAGGCGTTTCTCTCGTGCGCGATCAACCTCGTCCTGAAGCTCTCTCATGTGCTGCAGAACCTGGAACACAATCTCCTTCAGTCATTCTTCGCTTCAAGAAAAGTTTCAAGAGCAATGTTGCCAAAGCGACGCCTGCCTCACCTTGGTGGCACACTGTTTGCACTGCTTCTCATCCAGACAGTCTCCGGCTGCTTTAGCCAGGGTGGCCTCCAGCGGGTTGTCCTTCAGATCCAACCACTTCAGATTCTGAGAACAAACAACACTGGTTATCAGTTAGGGCTGGCTAATAATTCAATACGATGGTAAATGGACCCGTACTCGCTTTTCTAGTCTCCCGACCTCTCAAAGCGCTTTAACACTACATGACATCATTCACCCAATCAAACACTGATGGGAGGGGCTAAGGTGCCACCTGCCCATCAGGAGCAGCTAACATTCACACACGCTGTAGGGGGCAATTTGGGGTTAAGTGTCTTGCCCAAGGACACTGGGACACAATTTACTCTCAATCGGATCAAATATCGAGACGTTGTTATGAAATCATATAATCGAGATATCGTGATACACGGTTAAATTGTCTAAATTGATAACAAGCACATACCAATTCAAATTTCTCAGAAGATCGTATTATTTTGGACTAAAGTTCTTAATTCAATGAGAAAATACTAAGTACTTTTAATCTGTCAAGTAATTAATTATTATTTCATATGGACTATTCATTTATTGAACATGAACATACTATACCGTGATATATACCTTAATAGAGATATGAAATTACTTATATCGTGATAGAAGATTTATATCATCCATCCTTAGTATTGATCTTCTCATCTAACTCTCGGCAAGAAAGTCAATAAGCGCATAAAAATCACAATCTATTTTTTTTATCAGGGGCAGACATGATAAGTTAATTTTTCCAAACTTATGGTTTCCAATTAAAAAAAATTATTTTTTTCAGAAAAGGACACCTGATAGAGAATAGTGTTGTGGGTGACCTCTAATAAAGCATTGCAGCAGATAAACACAGTTTCGCCACTGAACAACAGGTGAACTTTACAATCAACAGAATTTTATATTACTACGATATATATTTACTATTCGATCAGCTTCATTGACTAACTGAAGTATAAACACATCATAGCAGCTGGACAGCATCAGTGTTGATATTACAGACATTGATGTTGCAGCTTCATGTTGCAGGATCAGTAAATATAAATGTAACACGAGTGCTCGTGTGTCTGGTACCCACCCTGAGCTGAGAGACGCTGACAGGCAGGACAGTCAGCTTGTTGTTGTACAGGTCCAGATGTTGAAGGCTGGTCAGGTTCCCCAGGTCATCTGGCAGACAGGTCAGCTGGTTTTTACTCAGATCCACCTTCACCAGGTGGGTCAGGTTGCAGAACTCTGGCTACAAGAAGGAAACCGAGTCAAAGAAATAAAAACCCGTGTTAGTGACGGTGACAACGTTGGTAAATCTGCAGGTAAAGTTTAAGGTCAGCAGGCTGAGAAAGAAGGTCACAATCACGCCGTAATCCCAGAGTTTTCTGGGGTGAGATGATGTAAGAGACCAATTCCTCCATTATGACTTTTCCTAATAATTGTACAGTCACGTCCGAACATGTATATATTCAAATACCACATTATGAATGTGTCTCAAAGGGGTTTAAAACATACAACACCCTCTTCCCTTCAGACTCTTGATTCAGACAAAGAAAACTCCACAAAAGACGAGGAGAAATCCTTCTTCTGGGATGGAAAAAGTAACGTGATTCATATTGATCCTCACTTAATTTAGACTAAAACACCTTAATTTAGTGTTATTAATAAAGAACATTTAAATGTTGCCATAATCTTTGGCAACCTGTGAATTTCCCACTGCTTTTATATTCAACATAATGAAAAAGCCAGAAAGACAAGAACCTGAATTTAAATCAGCCTCTGTGTCAACATCCCTTATTTTTCAGACCACAGGTACATAAAACAAGAAGTAGTAGTTGGATCATTTAAATGTATCGCTTAACTTTGACAGCCATCATGATTTAGCACATTAATGTATCCTTTAAAAACCCTCAATACAACTGAAAGTTTAATTTCCAACCTAGGGTCCAAAGGATCCCCAGATACATATGAGGGGTTACGAAATAATCAAAAGGGATAAGAAAGAAAAGGATTTAATGTCATGTGACCTCTTGACTTTGGATACATGTACCTCTTCAGGCCTCTAAAGATCCTTAAAACTAAACAATCAGAGGATGTATCATCACTCGATGGATGAACTGCCCACAACTCATTCCCACACTGAAAACATGTACAAAACAAATGCGCATTACTTTGTGTGAAGGGGTCACCAATAGATTTGAGGGGTAACATGGTGTATTTTAGTGCACAATGTTTGTACTTACAGGAAGGGAGGTGATGTTGTTGCAGGACAAGTCCACAACAGTTGCTTTGGTGAATAAAGCCTGTTATAAATCACAGCATGGGGTCAGTTTGAATGCACACAGTAAATGTACATTTAATAACAATTTTAACCAAGAAACGTGCAGCCACATTTCACAAGTGAAAGCATATTCACGTGATGCTATGTGAATGTTTAATTAACATCAACACCAGGTACAGAGGGGGACGAGTCACTCACCAGCTCTCTGACTGGCACCTCGGTGAGGTTGCTCAGGCTCAGGTCCACTTCATTACCGCTGATTTTATCCTTCAGGTTCAGCACTTTGCTGTTTTTACTCATTCTGGTGTCCGAGGTAAAGTCTGCAGGAAACACGCTGCAGATTTAACGTGGCAAATAGACACCGACGCGAAGGAATTCGTGACACATTGTAACAGTTGGTGCTGCAGAGAGCAGGAAACCAGCTCCCTCTTTAAGGTTTCACACGGTTTGCTCACCTGTTCTTGCAGCGGGGACACAACCGTGCTGCAGGGGGACACACGGAGGGAGTAAAACGAGCGCTCCCAACTTCTTAACGTGGAGAAAGTTAGCGGAAAAGCTCTGAGACGTTGGTAAGTATGTGGTGTTTTTCTTTTTTTGGCAGCACTGACTGCCTCAATGAAAATCCACGTCACTGATTGAAAGACAGCGCGGAGACGTGGAAGCGAGCAGCGCCACCTGCAGCCCCGGAGGACCTGTAGCGGAACAACACGTAGATACATATAAATATACAATTCAAGTCAGTATAAAAATAAAAAAATAAAATAATATGCATGCATGTACATATACACAGCTCCATGCCACTTCTTGTAATCAACCAGTATAAATATATGGCATTGTGTATATTTTGGATTTGCATATTCTATATATTTATATGCACTGTATTCTCACTCCATCCTACTCTGTACGACTGCACAACAATTTCACCAAGTTCTATTTCATCTCTGTCTTTTATCTTTTAATATCTAAACCAGCCATATTCAGCCATGTCACAGTTTGGCATCTAACCAGAAGTGCAAAAAACAATTAAAAGTATCTACAGAGAATAAAATATGCAATATAATTGAATGTTGCATGGGCAGTAAGGGTTAAGAATACACCAGATATACAGTGTGAACATGGTAGGCAATGCAGGTATATATATATATATATATATATATATATATATATATATATATATATGTAACAATTGCACAAAGAAAAACAAGTATTTGACCAAAATGTCTTTGATGAATAATTTGCTCATAAACCAATTAAAATTTCAGTATTTCCAGTTTCGCTCAATGTTTTGGTTTTCTGGCCCTTTAACTTTACTGCTTTGGTTCACTCTAACCACCCTCACATGCATACAAAGAGAAAACAGAGAGATGTTATTATTTTTTTTCATTTAATTTTATTGAACACATACTTCACCAGGTAAAACCTGTTGAGATCAACCATCTCTTTTACAAAGGTGACCTGGCCAAGACAGCAGACAGTATGCTATCTAAGCATTCATACTCATTCATACCCTGATGGCACAGCCTTCGGGAGCAATTTGGGGTTAAGTGTCTTGCCCAAGGGCACATTGACTTGGACTAGAGGAGCCAGGGATCGAACCGCCAATCTTCTGATTGAGGCTTGATGCTTACTAACGACTAAAAGTCAGGATATCTCAGCCTTTGCTGCAAATATATGTTGATATTTCTTATTTCAACCATCTTTGTGCTGGCAATGTGGTTTAATAGAGCTTAAATATGATTCCTACAGGAACAAATCCAAGCTGTGAGAATATGTGTGATGTGAATTGACTTGCACTTAAGTGCATGCTTCATTGTTTGAATATTTTTTATTTTAAATTGTACATATTTTTATGTTTTTGGGTGGATTATAAGGATTGCCCACATAGTAGTATAGTAAAGGTATATTTATGGAGGACTACATGCGACTTGCATGCATTGTTTGTGCTTATGACATCAAAAACAAATATGTCCAACCCTTGATGGCATTTTAAACCGTGTTTCCCCTGCATGGCTCTGCTCGACTTGACTCATATATTGGTACCAGGTTTTTTTCTATTCTTAGCACCGCCATGTGAAACTGCCATGACATAATCTCCAATGAGACATTCCTTTCATAGAGCGGTTACATCATAATGTTACATCCTGGTACAAAACACACAGGCATCGTAGCTTCAGAGAGACGTCACTTACACACATTTTGAGTGTGTACTCTTTCTAATTACATATTTTCACAGTAATATAAAGTTTTACGACAAAACGCAACTTTCTTGATGTGCAAAATTATATTTTAAATTGACAAACATCATATGTGTGTGGGAAACGCGGCTTCAGTTTACTAGAATATTACAATACAACTACAACATGTGTTTGATGTGAACAACTGTTTGATGTGTAAAACATGCAAATGGAACTTGCAAAAACACTGAATGATTAAAAACTACCTGTACAGGAAAATACACCTTTGATCATGAGCTTTGCTAAGGCAGCAGAACAAGAAACGAAGAGTTGAGATGAGGTATATCTAAGCTAGGTGGGAGTTGAATGTAAGATTTGTGGTAAGTGACACCAAAGTTGAGGGCAGAGGCTTTATAATCACCACCTCTTCGACTTGTTGTCACTCATAAGATGGATAAGCATAATGGTCTGCACTAGTCCAACTGAAAAACATATAATATAAAAACACACTGGCAGCTATGATATAGAAAATGAAGAAAACTTTGTTGATTGTTTTAACCATTCTGGTCCAGTAGCCAGGCTTCATTTCTTCCTTCCTGCTGTTGAGGAGCAGAGTCAATGTTTTCACCGCCTCACTCAGCTCATCAGAGTCAGACTCCTCCGTCAGTTGGCTGCTGCTACCCTGAACAATGAGTTAAATAAACTGAGGTTAAATATTGTGAATATATCAACACGGCTGTTGCATTTTAAATTGACATTTTTGTTTCAGTTAAAATATGAAAACTATCGAGCAATGCTGGGGTTTCTTCAACCTTATAAGCCCCAATTCAAGTAGACTCATTGATAATAAGATGCACATACAGTGTCATCCATTATAATCATGGACATATAAACTTAGAGGGTATTATTCCAACTATACACCATCAAAATCTCATATATGATCCAATAAAAGATGTAATTTCTTAATTTTCTTATAAAACTAAATTTGCGAGCAAAATGACATCTTCAGTGAGATTTGTGCAAACAAGGGAGGAAGAAAACAAACCAGAATTACAGCTTCTTGTAAAATACGAGGGGATAAACATATTATATACTTAATTAGGTCATGAAAAAATGCTGAAACAGTTGTGGAAACTGACTTTTCCATATTTGTCCCCACAGTCGTCACTCAGGCTTTGGTCTTTAACTACCTCATTGTCTTGAGATGCCGAGTCTTTCTCCATCAGATGCATCACCAAAATTGTCTCCAGGAGGCTCAGCATCATCAAAGTAAAACTCCCAATGCAGTAGACCGCTGAAGGGACAAACCACACAAATAACCACACATTGAATTAGTACATGTGCTGTTTCTGCTCATAGGAAGTGCAGTACAATAAAGTAATGATTCAGAACTTCTTTACCTATAAGTGGAATCCTATCTGAAGAGGAAGGCAGAATTTCATTGAGAATAAGCTGCATCACAGTGACAGCAAGCAGCACAGTGACCTTGAAGCTGAGCTTCTCGCCCCCGTTGTCTGAGATCAGGAAGGAGGCCAAGTCCAGACACAAGAAGAACAGGATCGGTAGCAAGAAGTTGACGATGTAGAGGGCAGACCGCCTCTTCATGGTGATCTGTGAAATTATGTTCAAGGGTCAGTTTAAATTGTATCAAATGCTTAACTGACGTACAGGTATGTAGTACACAACAAGAACAACATCAAGGTAACCCGGCCCTACCTGCCCCTGTCTACAACAGTGGTGCAGGAAGCACAACAACTAGAGAAGATGCATTGTCTATGTCCATCTGAAATGTCATAGTGTTAAGTCAAACACCGTAACATTTTCTTTAGGGAGGACCCTCAAGTTACCCTACACAAACATGAAAAAGCTTAATATCGAGACCTCTGTGTGGTGCAAGAGATAGAATAAATGCTTCTTGCAAATTGCACCAGTTAAATAAACAAAAAGCAATATAAAATATGAGGGTGGTATATGATTGGTGTGTGGTAGGAGGCAGACAATCCGCATATATTTCTGGTTCTGGACCTTTGCCAATCACATACCTGTATAAAGACTCACAAAATTGAAATACATCAGTAAAGTACTTCTACTTACTTGAGACACACAGAGGTGGAAATGAAAATGTAATATATACTTTCCACCTCTTTGTGTGTCTGTATCCACAGATACTTACAGCGTAAACCAAAATGCTTTGTGTGAAGCCAACATTGTTGACAGTTCTGTTGTTGATGACCATGTCCAAGAACTGCCACTCGGACTGGGTCCGCATTATCTTGCGAGACCAATCTGTGTTCCATGAGCCACCTAAGTTAACAAGCTCTACATCCTTATCTGAAATGGGAGATAAAAAAAAAAAAAAAAAACTAACTGTAAGGTTTCCTTGCAGGTTAACAAAGGAAGATATGGTATGTGTGTTCAGGTGACAATAAACTGTAAAACAACACATAGGAATTTATACATTTTCTAAACGCAACAGGTTACGGGCTCACTAGAGTGTATGATGGACTTGAAAGAGAGTTCGCATCTCTGAACGTCGAAGGGAAATTTGTAAACTTGCATCTTGCAGGTGCTGACCACCACCATGTCATTTCTAGTTATGACCCAACCGGTACTATTCAGGATGAGATACGGACTTGGAAGGGTCCTGTCCTTCTCTGTCCTGTATGAGAACAAACACAAATACGTTTAACTGAATTTCACACAATGTATTATCTATGATACTATACGACATGATGTAAAAAAAATTCTAAAAGTGCAATGAACTAAAAACCACCAAACAGTAAAACTGCAATATCTCTGGTTCAACACTGGTTGGGGTCATTTGTTGCATGTTATAACGGACAAAGTCATAATTTCTCCCATTGTTTCTTTAAATATAGCAAACACCAACACAAGTATGAACGTATATCTTATCTGCTTGTTCCCACATTTGTACAATGAAGCTCACACGGGTTAAAATATTTGGCATCACTTCATAATACAGTTTGCTAATCCTGCTAATCCAGGGGTAGGAACGGACAATGGCAAATGTAGACGATGTAAACTATATATACAGTACCAGTCAAGAGTTTGACACAAACAAAAACAAAACAATGAACCCGCCTTTACAGTGCACAGACAGATGACCAACAGAAAGTCTAAGAAAAACAAGATGACAAGACTAGTTAGGTATCATATAATTCATTTTTGTTTATGTAATTAAAATAATTGCAAATAAGCAAAACGTTTCAGTTTTTGTAATTTCTAAACAGTGACATGACGCTTGTGTGGATTTGTGAGGGTGAGAGCATGCACCTACATTCAAACTTACATCTCTTCAATAGTTAGATCTGGCTTCCACAATAAATGCATAGGAAGATAAATCTGTGAAATACCACAGAAGTCATCAGGATTCCAGGAAAGGTCGTCACCCTGCCACCACTACGAGAAAAAACAGGGGTGAAATGTGTTTAAACAGGTTGTGGAAATTCATTTAATCAAAAAGTGCATTCTTCCTCAGAGAGAACTCACCGCATCAATCCAAATGTAAGAAATAAATTTCTGGTCCTTCTCGTTCTATGAGCAAAGAAATATTTTCAGACAACAAATTCAGTTAAGTTTATCAAGTTACAACAAGCATGTAAAGTATTCTTATGACACAGTTTTGAGTCGGGGTGGGAAGCACATAGTAGCTCACAATACAATGCTATCACAGTGCTTTGCCCACGATATCGATGATAACACAATATCAGGTTTAACAAATGGTGTAAAGAAGTCCTTGGGCATACAATCATATAAATGAGAACAAAAAATATTGCTGACGAGTCCAGTAGTATGCAAAATTTGCCATGGACAGACAGACAGAGATGCACATACACACACGCACAGGCACAACTGAACACATACTCTTCTCCCAGGCTTACACTTGGCGGAGACAATAAACAACCTTCACACAACAAACAAAACAAATGGGGGGTCACGTGATGCAGCGAAGCTAGGTAGACGCTGGCCCACAGGCTCTTCAAACAAATCCATTTTAAAATATTTTAAAACACCGGCTGGTGGGCCTAGATTCTCGCTTCCAAAAACTAAGTAAAGAAAATGACTTTTTATTGGAGAAAGTTGACCAGCTGGAAAACTACAGCCGACGCAACAATATACGTGTCGTTAACCTGAATGAAAACTGCGACGGAAATGATCTTGTGAACTTTCTTACTAATTGGATCCCAGCCACTCTCGGACGAGAGCATTTCACTGAGCCGCTGGTCATGGAGCGAGCACACCGAGCGCCTACACAGCGTCCACCTGCAGACCAGAGGCCGAGACATGTACTGATACGTCTGCTTAAATACCAAGACCGGGACAAAATCCTGCGCATTGTCTCACAGAGGTCCAAAGAGAACCGCGGCCCCGTCATGTACGAAGATAAGCCGGTATTGTTTTTTGCTGACCTGAGCGCCAGCTTGATGAAACGCAGAAAGGAGTTCGACCAAGTTAAGAGGGAGCTTCGATCCAAGGACGTCCCGTTTGCCCTGCTTCATCCTGCGACACTGAGGATCACGCTTCCCGATGGAAGAAGAAAATTCTTCAAAACACCAAAATAAGCGGCGGCATTCCTGCGCGACTCCCCGGAACGAACATAACGGACCAGACGGTTTCATCCACCTGTTGGTTTCATCCACCTGTTGGTTCTGTCCAACAGGTGGATGAAATCAATGAAACCAACAGGTGGATGAAACCAATGAAACCAACAGGTGGATGAAACCAACAGGTGGATGAAACCAATGAAACCAACAGGTGGATGAAACCCAGATACGCAGCGGCAGCTCTCAGGAGCTGTCTATCATTAGCACTACCATCACTATTGTTTTGCTAAAGATGTTGAGATAAAGTAAGTGATGGCAGCAATTCAAGTTTAACTTTACTTCTGATAGATCGGTTTCACGTTAACCCACCCTGTTTGCATTCAAACTATTTCAGAAAAGGGTGTTTTCAGCGTTTATTATAACTTCTTGTTACACTTAAAAATGGATACTATACATATTGTAAAAATCTTTCTCAGACAGAGCCTCGGGCTGGTTTGTATGTTATTGAACCAGTCAGATATCTCATACTTGACAAGTGCAAAGTGCACAACCCAGTTTGATAGGGAAGATGGTGTCAAATGTTCAGGATTAGGCACTTGGGGGGAAGAGGGGTGGGTTAAGGGGTTTGTTTTCTTGTTTAATGTCGGTGCTTTGGTTTATCTTTTTTTCTTTTATCACAGGAGATACACTGGCTATTGCACAGTGAATTTACAAAGAGGCTAAGACACTGATGTCCACACTTAGTATTAATGAATAGGGTAATTAAGTTTGTTAGCTTTAATGTGAATGGGCTAAATGGACCTGTTAAAAGGAAGAGCGTTTTGACACACCTTAAAAAACTGCAAACAGATATCGCTTTTTTACAAGAGACCCATCTTACCACACAGGAGCATAAAAAGCTGAGAAGAGAATGGGTAGGACACGTATTATCATCATCATTTAGCTCGAAAGCCAGGGGGGTTGCTATTTTAATAAATAAAAACATTCCAGTGACAATTGGAGAAACTATAATTGATCCGTCAGGCCGCTATGTCCTAGTTAATTGCCAAATGTACTCTGAACCCTGGACACTGTTAAACTTATACGTACCCAACTATGATGATGAATCCTTTATTCAAGATATTTTTTGAAGGTATCAGGGGGACAACAAAACATACTTGTAGGAGGCAACTTTCATTTTTGCTTAGATTCTATATTAGATAAGTCAGCCACAACAACATCCAAAACAAAAGCAGCCAAAACTATCATATCATTTATGAAAGATCTAAACCTGACTGATGTGTGGCGACAGATGCACCCTCAAACTAGAGACTATTCCTTTTACTCCTGCCCCCACAACTCTCACACCAGGATCGACCTATTCTTATTGTCAACACAGCTAATTCATAGAACACTAGAATCTGAATATTTATCTAGGATACTGTCTGATCATTCACCTTTGACCCTATCTATTTTAATGCCAGAAAAAACAGCAAACCAATATAGATGACCAGATAAAATTGTTTTGTGAGACAAATTGTGCCTCCTCCCCCAATAGTTTCATATTATGGGACACGCTGAAAACGTATCTAAGAGGACAAATAATATCTTATACAAAGGGTATCAAAAAGAAATATATGGCAGAGGTAAATGAGCTAGAAGTATATATTTTGAAATTGGAAAAGGAGTTTCAACAATCTGGGTCTAAAGAACTTTACCAACGGCTAGTTAACAATAAACTGAAATACAATACATTACATACCTATAAAGTTGAAAAAAACATTTTAAGGACCAAACAAAAATATTATGAATTGGGAGAGAAAGCTCACAAAATTCTGTCCTGGCAACTGAGAACAGAGGAAAGCTCAAGGACAATTAATACAATTCAAACTGAAACGGGTGCAATCTCACACAACCCAACAGAAATTAACAACGCATTCAAACAGTTTTATACAAATCTATATACATCAGAATCGCCAGAGGATCTATCTAAGATTGATGAATTTCTGTCCACTATTGAATTGCCGAAACTCAGCCACGAAGACCAAAAGAATCTTGATTTGCCCTTCACCCAGAAAGAAATCGAAAAGGCCATATGCTCACTACAATCCAATAAATCACCAGGAGAGGATGGTTTCCCCCCTGAATTCTACAAAGAATTTAAGGACTTACTCACCCCCCTCATAATGGATGTGATTAATTTAGCATCCAAAACTCAAACCCTTCCTGAATCATTCTCCACTGCCATAATTACTGTGATTCACAAAAAAAATAGGGATCCATTAAAGTGTTCCTCTTTTCGACCCATTTCCTTATTGAATTCAGATTATAAATTGATTTCCAAAGCCCTGGCTAACAGGCTTGGCCAACATTTGCCAAAATTAATAAACCCAGACCAAAGCGGCTTTATTTTGAAATGCTCATCAGCCAACAACTTGTGCAGACTCTTCAATATTATCCCTCTAACAAAATCTAAAACTGAACCGAGTGTAGCTGTAGCATTAGATGCTGAAAAGGCCTTTGATAGGCTAGAGTGGCCGTATTTATTCAAAGTTTTGGAAAAGTTTGGATTTGGCCATTTGTTTATCAATTGGGTGAAAACACTTTACCATAAACCCAGAGCCAAAATTACCACAAATGGACAGACTTCGACAGCATTCCTTTTGAGTAGATCGAGTCGACAGGGTTGTCCTCTGTCTCCAGGACTCTTTGTCCTGGCTATTGAACCACTTGCTGAAGCAATTAGACGGGATCCAGATATAAAAGGGTTCAGAGTGGACCAAACAAATCATAAAATTAATCTCCTGGCAGATGATGTAATTCTGTATATAACAGACCCAGTTAACTCTCTCACTAAATTACAGACGCTACTAAACACCTATGTTGCTATTTCAGGATACAAGGTCAATTTGGAAAAAAGTGAAATTATCCCTCTCACGAACTTCGATCACACTGAATACCAACAAACAACCCCATTTAAGTGGCTCCTGAATATTAAATATCTAGGAATAATTATCGATAATGATCTTAAAAATTTGTACAAACTTAACTACCTCCCGTTGCTGAGTAAAATCGAGCACGACCTACGCAGATGGATGAATCTACCCATTACTCTAATTGGTCGAATAAACTGTGTGAAAATGAATATTCTCCCGAGATTGCAGTATCTTTTCCAGTCCTTACCCATTCCATTACCTCAAACCTTTTTTAAAACCCTCAACAAACATGTTAGGCAGTTTTTATGGAACTGTAAAACGCCAGGGGTGTCAATGGAAAAATTAACATGGGATTATAATCTAGGATGTTTTCGACTACCCAATTTAAAAAAATATTATTTAGCAGCCCAAATGCGATATATTTCGTCATTTTTTGAGAGTGATGCTGCCCCCTCTTGGATACAAATTGGACTTCATCCTCTGAAAGAAGAAACTTCCAGTGACTTTATTTATAAATGGAACTCCAAAACCATATCCAACAGGACGGACAATCCTATTTTCAATCATTTTATTAAAATATGGTATGAAGTTCACAAAAATCTTGGACTGAATATGAGACTGTCATCAAAAACACCTTTAAGACAAAATGAACTTGTGCCCATGACTCTAAATAACAAGATTCCGGAGACTTGGCATGACAGAGGAATCCAGCATCTCGAAGATTGCTTTGATAAAGGACTTCTCATGTCTTTTGAAGAACTGAAGAGAAAGTATGACTTGTCCAGTAGAACTTTCTTTTGTTACCTCCAGTTAAGATCTTTCTTGAGAACCAACCCGGGCCCTGCAATGACTCTACCAGTGTTAACTAATGTGGAAAAATTGCTTCATGAGGGAAATATGTACAAATTTATTTCTAAAATGTACTCCATGTTGCTGAATGAGGGCCCCAAACCAGGATTACACAGATCCAGGACGAGATGGGAATCAGACTTGAATATAACAATTGATGAACAACTCTAGTCAGATTTGTGTCAGAACAGCTCGTCAGCAACAGTTAATGCCCGGTACAGACTTGTGCATTATAAATTTCTTCATCAACTGTACCTCACTCCACAGAAGCTACATAAATCCAAACCTGAATTGTCAGAAATGTGTTTCAGATGTGGTATAGAGGTTGGCTCCTTCCTACACTGTACCTGGCTTTGCACAAAGGTGAGGGCCTTTTGGTATGACTTTTGTAATGCCTTAACTAAGATCACAGGGGTTACCTTTCCAATAGATCCTGAGCTATGTTTACTGGGAAACTTCACAACTCTCAATAGTTCTTTAACGAAGCTCCAAGTTAAACTTGCAGAGATTGCTTTATGTGTGGCCAGGAAATGTATAGCAATGACGTGGAAGTCTGATTCCCCCACTCCCATCGACAGATGGTTTGTGGAAATGAACAGTTGTATCCCTCTTGAAAAGATTACATATAGTCTCAGGAAGAAATGAAAATCTGGTAGCCTTATTTGGAATACATGGGTACAACACTAACAGTACCATAGGACTGTAACTACTTGGAGCTCTGAGTTACAATATACACTGTCATTGCGGTTATCTCTTTGTGCTGCGTCACCCTATGCACCGACTTTAATTTTAATTTTAATTTAATTTTAATTTTTGTTTGGGTGGGGGGAATTATTTATTTACTTACTTACTTACTTACTTACTTTATTTATTTACTTTATTTTATTTTATTTACTTGTGTATTTTTTCTTTCCTAACTTGGAATGTAATTTTCTGTAATGTTTAATGTACTGTGCTCTGTATGCTCTGCACGTTCTCTTGCATTGTTAAAATATTTGAAAAATAAAATATTCCAAAAAACAAACAAAACAAAACCTTTAAGATGTGGACGTCATGGAGTAGCTGCTAGTGAGCGGCGCCATTTTTATAATATCCATTTGTCCTTTTACATGATTTCACGATTTCCTGTTATGTTACAAGCAAACACAGAAACGGAGCTAATATAACTTCCTTGACAGGAAATTATAATTGTAATTTATAATTATAAGCAACCACTTACCACATCTAGAATGGCGTAGAGTAGTGCATCCAGGTAAACTTGTGTGGGAGATTCAGCATTACCAGGCCGGGACATGGAGTACAGCTCATTATTTATGGTCACATTCAGGTGCTTCAAAACGTCCCGATGCCTGCAGTCACGATCGGAGGAGTTCCCATCCACGGCTAAAACATCACAACACATTCTCTATGAGAGAGTTTAGTCTTGAAAGGAAAGAAGTTAGGAAATGTGATGCTCTTAATTTTTCCCTTAAATTAGAACTCCACCCATGTTTGAGATATGTTCTCAACTATTTGCTATTTAGAAAAAAAATTATTTACTGCTTTTGAATTAATAAAATTAATTTGATTATCTCCAGCCCCAATATATACCAGCCTCCTCTGCGACGGAGGAGTTCTGCACGGCTTCTTAACAGTGGGATTGTTTGGAATGATAGACCTCCATTTTTCATGCTTCACCGTCGGAAAGCTGTATCACCAGCGTAGCTACATAGTTACTGAAATCTACCCCATGCAGATAGGTGATGTCTGACTCTGATTTGAGAAACAAATTGGATTTGCCTGCAGTTGTGAACTTAGTCTTTGCCTTGACTTTCAATCATTAAATATTAATCCAGCTCATTAATATCTGCAGTAATATATAGTAACTATGGTTGAGCAAACCATTATAAAATGGGCGTTGGCTGGCATATAGTTGAGCACTACTCAACCACTAAATGAATTTGGGCATTTTTACCGTACGCTGAGTCTAAATAGATACTCCATCTGAGATCCAGAATTACCACAGAATGCATGTTGCTAAAATAATGGCTAGCAGCACTCAGAACTGCGTCTGAAAACCATATTCAGTTGCAGCAATTTAAAAGCTCTTTCAGAATACACATATATTCAGTTGCCAGTTGTTTACAGCTAAAATAAACCCAGTGTAATACACATCCCTGCAATAAATGCTGCCACTGTACCGTGGCAGCGCTACCTTGTGATACTGTTGGGTTGTATTGCATTATACTGAGAATTGTATCTCATTCAACCTCTAGTGGTATCTAGCCATTCAAATAGTTTTGAGTTTAAATCTCCAGGTTTTGAGAAATCTGTCTCTGAGGAGGAAGGAATCTCTTTTGTGGTGCTCACAGCAGACACAGAGATACACATGAACACACGCACGCACAAACACGACTGAACACATAATCTCCTCCCAGGCTTACACTTGGCAGATATAATAAACAATGTTAACAAAACAAACTAAACTAAATCTATTAGATGGGGACGGCATGGAATAGCTGCTAGTGGGCAGCGCCTTTTTTATAATATCCTGTTGTCCTGTTACATGATTTTGCAATTTCCTGTGACAGAGCCAATATTATGTTACCACTTACCACATATAGAATTGAATAGAGTAGTGCATCCAGGTAAACCTGTGTGGGAGAATAAATCCATGAGGAAAAGAAAAACCTTACCATAGAGAAGGAGCAGAAAAATGAAGCCAGCAAGCATCTTGAGTGTGAATAAGTGTGAATAATAATTCTGTCTATAGAGATGGTATATAGAGCAAATGTGCTGTTCAGAAATATCACCCAACGCTTATCTTCACAGGGAAAGAGGGCTGGGCAAACTGAATGACCAACCCTTTGTTTTATTCATCTCAATCGCCTAAGGCAGCAGTTCACAACCAGATGTACTCCAGGCTGTACTTCAGCATATGCAAGAGAATACTGTACGTGACATTTTTTAAAGGGTACCTTAGTTAATTTCACAAAATTAATTGTAATTTGGTGAAAAATTAAATAAGGAGTTCCGATTGCCTACTAGTTTAGGCACATGCTGTACATCTACTGTCATCGCAAAGTCCCAGGTCAATACCGTCAAAATTGACCCTTTGCAAAACCCCGCCCTCCACTGCTGCTGTCAGAGCTATGTTACCATGGAGCCCACACTGTCACTAACTGCACTCCCTGCATAAATATCATACATTTTTGGGAAAAACCAAAAGACTAATTCAGAGAAAAGCAGACAGAAGGGTTTACAGTATGTCTTTGAAGGATTTATCCAGGATGCAGTGAAAACACGTTAAAAAGATCAAGATAGAAGCTAAAGCCTTTAGGTCTTTATTTACTTTTACAATCATTAAAAAGCAAAGGCAGCATGTGTAGGCATTCAGTATACCTTCAGTAGCTAGCTTAGCATTGAAGTGCTAACGTAAGTGAATTATGTTCAAACATACTCTGCTCATGTTAGCTCCAAAGTTTTTTACGTAGAAAGGTATTTTTATTCAAGTTGGAAATCAGAAATATAATCAGAAAGTATCAGAAAATTATCAGTTAGAATGTAAAATATTACTTCCCATCTAGAATGGCATACAGCAGTAACTCCAGGTCATGGAATACAGCTCAAGTTGTTTAAAATATCCTGACAGCTGTTCACATTATCAGAGGACACATTCACTATGAGAGAGATCTTAAACAGAAATAAATACAGAAACTATGCATTAAATTATAACTTCAGAGCCCTTCCTGCATGTGTTGTTCAGATAGACACTGCTTCTCAATTTAGCTCATGAAGTTTATTATTTCCCATCAGTCTTTCAGTATTAGTCCATAGTAAACACCAGCTCACAAATATCTGCAACAATATCTGGTACTTGTGGTGTAGATGGATGATGGCAGGCAGGCATTTGGAGCAGCTCAGCTTCTCAACCATTAAATTATTTTTTTTACTATCTAATAGCTCTCCATTTGAGAGCCATCTCTTATACACCACCAAATGAATAACAATAAAAATATGGCCAGCAGCACTTAAACCTGAAAACCTGATTCACTTAATGAGCAGTTGAACAGTTATCCCAGAATTGTGCCTTCATATGTCCCTCTTTAATGAAATAATATGCTATAACATCAGTTTGCCCAACCCCCCCGCCCCCCAAAAAAAACAAAAATAAAACCATTGTTTTCCATGTAGCTCTCGCTATAGAGTTTGAGGTTTATCTGTCCAGATATTGAGATATATTTCTCTGAGATTTCCACTTCTATTTCCACTCAATGGAGGTTGATGGATATTATTTTGTGGCACTCCCAGTATGAAGCATTTTTGTAACTGAAATTATCAAGGGAATTGGGTTGTGAGCTTGGGAAGATGCCATCCAACGTCCTTCGTTCTGCATTTATACACAAAATAGCTTGATATGAATCTTAAAAGACATACATTTTAATATATCTTAATATGTATTTGATACATAGCTCTGAAATGAACACCTGTGAACTGCAGCATAACTTGCTGTTAGTCATCAGAAAGAAATTCCTTTTGATTTTTTTTTATGTGTTGGTTCAAGTCAGTGCAAACCCTTAACGGCCTATAAAGAGTAACCATAGATAATTTATGTATTTGGTCCAGACCAATGGAACTGAACTACAGGTGTGAACATAGATGTCACGGTTTGGGGTTGTAGGTGGTCACTTCTTGTCTTACTTTGAAGAGTTCCCTGTCTTGTGTTTCCCCGGGTCCCTTCACTTCCTGTCCTTGTGATTGTCTGATTGAATCCTCCTGTGTCTGATCACCTGCACCTGCACCTCCCTGTGTATTTAAGCCTCGTTTGTCTTGTGCCTCCTTGTCTGTATGTCTGGTTTCGTTGGCTGTTGTGGCCTGTGTTCCTGGTCCCGTGTTGTTCTCGCCTGTGAGTGTAGTATATTTTGCTCTTATAAGGCATGAAGATAGCATACGTGAAGAGGCCCGGGACTTTGGAAGGTCGGATCCACTGTTGATGTTACACACCTGGGGCCCGCTGGGTGACCCCTCTGGGGAGTGTTTTTGGCCTTGAGGATGAAGGAGTGTGCATGCATATGTCCGAAACATATATTTCATTGGGGGCCCTGTTTATGACGTCATTTTATCCTCAAGTCTGGGGCGTAAACAACATCCATATGTAAGTGATCGGGAGAGCCCCGACGGGGAGAGTTCTGTTCGACTTTGGGACTCTCCGGGTGTTCATGACGCCCGTCTTGACATATGTTGCTTGTTTGTAATAAACTTCATTATACCAGCAAGAACAGTGTCCGCGGAGATTCCTTCATCATCACTCCAACATCACTGTCGCTTGAAATATACGACATGAGTAATTAAAGCATTTTGCTCAAACCACCGTGTCATCATGAGTCTGCGCTTAGATCCTGCCTCCGCCTTTTCACTGGTCGTGACAATAGACTACAGATGTGTTAATGTCCGTGTTAAATGGAGCTTTGTCTTAATCCTTTTTTTTTCCTCACGACTCATCTTGTGCGTTGTTCCACATTGAAAAGATAACTAAAAACAGTCCGGCCACTGTGACATAGGAAATGAAGAAAACTTTGTTTTAGTCACCCTGGTCCAGTAGCTGGGCTTCCCTTCTTCCTTCCTGCTGTTGAGGAGCAGATTCAGTGATTTCTCCACCTCCTTCAGCTCATCTGAGAGCTTCTCCAATCCACTGGACTCCTCCATCAGCTGGCTGCTGTTGCTCGGCAGAAGTGATTTAGCAGACTGGTAATTAATGAAATTATGGACCATAAAAGCTGGCAAACTGCGACATTTGACCTTCCTGTTTGGTGTCCGTTCTGATGAGGATAAGTGTGTTTAAGGGTTGGTTCATCCAAATCATAAACAGACCTATTTTCTCACTTACACTGAGTGGTACTTGTCTTGCAGATAATTAAGGGGTTGGTTTTGAGTTACCCATCTCTGAGATTCTTGCCTCCTTCCAATACAGCAGGTGTGAATGGTGTTTTGTTCAATGTTTGTTTGAAAAACCTAATCGAAAAAAAATCTAGAGCAACATTTCTTAGTTGTTGTAGTATATTCAAAATTATGTATTATAAGTTGTCCGTGAGTGTTAAAATCAAAGCAATACGATATAACAGTTGCAGAAGCAAACTGAAAAACAAAAGATTGAGTTGAGATCCACAGGTTTGTAGAATGTATGCTTAATCTCACCTCAATCGTAGTTGTGCAAGATGACTTTTCCCTGTTTGTCCCCACAGTCCTCACTCAGGCTTTGGATTTTATCTCCCTCGTTGTCTTGACATGCAGAGTCTTTAGCCATCAGATGCATCACCAAAATTGTCTCCAAGAGGCTCAGCATCATCAAACCAAACATCCCAATACAGTACACCGCTGAAGGAAGAAGGCATCATCATTAATGTGGACAAATAACTACAAGTTGAATCAGTATTCACAAAATTTCCATTGCACATTAAAATGTTGTTAAACTATGAGTAACAGCTCTGAGAACACACATTTTAAATCATATCAACATTTTATTTTGAAATTCTAAAATGTGATTAAAAAAAGAAGAACTATGGTTATTAAACCAGACTTACTAAATAAATATTTTCTCATTTAGTTCTGTTGAGTTTTTAATGTTTTTGAGATCTCTGCGTACTCTGGGTATTATATATTATTTCCATGCACACACATTGACTGCTTGCACCACATGATTAAGTGCATCTGCAGATAGGTTGTAGTTTTAGTTTGAACTAGTTTTGAGATATATTTCTCTCTGAGATGTTTGCCCTAAAACAATAGAGGTGAATGAGATTTTGTTTGTGGAGCTCACAGCACTTTAAAATTACAGAAAAATCACCAGCATTGTCAGGAACAGTGTCCTGATGCTGAATGATCCCCAAACCACATTGTGGATAGATTTTGGAAATAGATATTGCTTGTAATATTAATATTTTTAGTTGTTTATTATGCTGTATTACAAACAAAACTCCATCCATTTCAATTGTATTGGGGTGGTAACATAAATATCACACCTGCACACATCATACAGAATTGTTCCAGCTTACCTCAAGAAAATACATCATGATATAAATATTAAAGTTATCTTCAAGTTTTCTGCAAGAATCTAGACAACCTATGAGAGCACGTACGATACAGAAATACTTTATTGAAGATGTAGATATATAAAACTCCATAAATAAGACAACATGAAATTTCTCAAACCATTAAAGAAAATACACATGTACATGTCTTCAAAGAATTGTACATTTGGAATATAGTATGCATGCTGAGTATGATGGATGAACAAACAAAAATCCTTATATTACCAGTGGACATTGACTACATTAAAGGCGTAAGAGGTTGCCCCTCTATTTTTGAGACTCAAGACAAATATTAAAATATATAAAAGAGTAATTGGTTGAAATAAACCATTCCCAAATCCCAGTATAATCCATAAAAAAATCCATTTTTGAAATTCTGATTAAAATGCTTCAACAATGACACCTGCAGGATAGGCAAGAAAGTGATTAAGGGCTCCTGCTGTCCTCCCTTAGGGCGAGACCTCTTCTATCAAGTTAATGTAATTTTTGTCATGCAAATCTGTGATTGGCCAAAAAACGTAAAATTACGCTCAAAGGGAGGACGTCCTCCTTTGTCGTCGTTACCAATCAACAACCAGAATACAATATTAACATTGTGGTGGTCCAGTGAGGATTTCCAAATGGCATCTACAATTCTCTACCTCTGTATAGTAAAATACAAACTGTCAGTTCAGCAAAACCAGAGACACTTTGGCGATATGGTACATCATACAGTAGAATATCAGAAAAGTAATTATGACGTGCAAATTGTGATCCGACGCAGGTGGAGGGGGTTGGTGAGAAAGAGGGTTCTTTAATTTATCGATACCATGTGCACGTCCTTTCTGTAAAATAATTAGAACTGTTCGTCAAAGGTTCAAATAACATAATGATAATACATAATGAATTAAACATAATTTGAATGTTTTTTTGCATGCAGTTTGACAGCTAAAATCGAGAACATGTTTGCCCTGTTTAAGATATCGATATTAATAATAGTAATCAGTTGATTGGGGCTGCTCAGTAATGAGCGCAATGAATGTCCATGTTAATTGGAGCAATCACTTAACAACCGGACGAGCACTAATCATTTCCTGGTTTGATCCAGAGTAAAAAGAGAACAATTAAAAACGCAATGGCAGCTATGACATAGGAAATGAAGAAAACAATGTTTAATATTTTAGCCACTCTGGTCCAGTAGCCAGGCTGCCGTTCCTTCTTCCTTCTGTTAAAGACCTGAGTCAGTGTTTTCTCCACCTCCTTCAGCTCATCTGAGACCTTTTCCAAATCAATGGACTCCTCAGTCGTTTGGATGCTGTTGTCCTGCAGAAGTGGTTTAGTACATTGGTGATTGATGAGATTATGGACCGTAAAATATTGCAAGCTGCTACATTTGATATTCTGTTTTTCTGTCCATTGTGATATGATTAAAAGGGTTGGTTAATCCAAATTAGTCCTTCAACAGTTTTTATACTTTCTTATTTTTTGTTTGTTTTGCTTTTTTAATTTGGATGAACAGACCTTTTTTAAATGCTACACAATCCTCACCTCTTTGGCCACCGACAGTTGTTCAGACGGAGTTTCGTCAACAGACCCTTTGCAGACCCTAGCACAGGGAGTCCATTTCTTCAACTCTGAAACAACACGTTTGATTCAATGACAATAGATAATGTAGAGTTGAATCAGATGTCTGTAGAATGTATGCTTTATTTCACTTGTACAACAGTTAGCTTGGCCAACTTTGTCCCCAAAGTCCTCACTCAGGCTTTGGTCTTCATCTGCTTCATTGTCTTGGGACGCCGAGTCTTTCTCCAAGAGATGCAACACCAAAATCGTCTCCAGGAGGCTCAGCATCATCAAACCAAAAATCCCAATGCAGTAGACCGCTGAAGGAAGAAGGCATCATCATTCATGTGGACAAATAACCACACATTGAATCAGTATAATTATGTAATGTTCCTGCTCTTGTGAAGTGTAGGCCAATTAAAGGTAAGACTCTGACCCTCCTTACATATAAGAGGAATCTTGTCTGAAGAGGAAGGCAGAATTTCATTGAGAATAAGCTGCATCACAGTGACGGCAAGTAGCACAGTGACTTTGAAGCTGAGCTTCTCGCCCCCTTTGTCTGGGATCAGAAAGGAGGTCAAGTCCAGACACAAGAAGAACAGGATCGGTAGCAAGAAGTTGGCGATGTAGAGGGTAGACCGCCTCTTCATGGTGATCTGTGAAATGATGTTCAAGGGTCAGTCGACGTTTACGTTTGTCAAAGGCTAAACCCAATCAACTTCAGGTACAACAAGGTAATCCGACAAAACCTGCCCATGTCTTCAACAGTGGAGAAAAAAGCACTCGAGTTGTTTATTAGGTAAAAGTAGTAATGAAATAAGAAGAGTAGAATTATACATTCAGATTTCTGCTCAAGGAAACAAACAGGGAAATAAACTTAAGTACCCAAAGTAAAAGTAATCATTGGGAAGATGATCAGAGTCTCTGGAAACCATGTATCTTTAAATTTACAAATCATATATTTAGATCAATTCAAGCTAGAAAAGGAGGAAAGAAAGAACTAAAAGTAGAAGGAAGAAAGGAAACAAATACAGGGAAAAGAAGAAAATTAAAGAAATGGTACAGACGGAGGTAAACAAAGAAAGACGAAATGTAATTGTTGAGTTTTTAGAGATTTCTTGATCTATTTTCTTGGCTGCACTACAACTAGGGCTCCAATAGTTTTTCATTTTCTTGAATTTGAAATATGCTTTTTCACCCTAGGAGTTTTCTTGTCAGGGGCAATAGCTCCTGGTAGCGTCACCTTCGGTGATCACCTACCTACCAGATCTACGGTGGGGCCTGACTGTTGTATGGGCTTATGCACCAAACAGCTGTTTGGAGTATCCAAACTTATTTGAGTCTCTGGGTGGGATCCTGGAGAGGGTGCTATCTGAATCACAACTTACTTAGTCTTCTTTTTATCTATCACTTAGTTTTCCTATATTTTGGTCTTGACAAAGATTTAATAATTGATGTGTTCTCTACATTTTCCACATATTATGTGATAGCGAGGCGGCCGTAGAACATTTATTTCCCACCTCTGTGTGTGTCTATATCCAGAGAGATACTTACAGTGTAAACCAACATGCTTTGTGAGATGCCAAAATTCCCTGCAGTTATGTTGTTGATGTTCATGTCGATGAACAGCCACTCGGACTGTGCTAACTTCTTCTGAGACCACCATACGTTCCATGTTGAGTCACTGTACATTTTCAACGTTACATGATTATCTGAGGTGGGAAATAAAAAAATTATAAACTGTAAGGTTTCCTTGCAGGTTAACAAAGGATTGTATGGTATGTGTGTTCAGGTGACAAGAAACTGTCAAAGTTATTAAAGCACACACATTCAAACTCAAACAGACATGAGAACACATCAACAACACATAGGAATTTACAAAACTTTGAACACAACAGGTTAAGGGCTCACCAGAGTGTATGATGGACTTGAAAGACAGGTTGCATCTCTGAACGTCGAAGGGAAATTTGTAAATTTCCATCGGGCAGGTGCTGACCACCACCATGTCGGTCCTAAGAAAGACATTTCCGGACGTGGAAAGGCTGAGATAAGGACTCGAAAGAGCCTTATTCTTCTCTGTCCTGTATGAGAACAAACACAAATGCTTTTAACTGAATTTCACATGTTTTCTCTATAATATTATACAATATAACAAGTAGGAACCACCAAACCATGTAAATGCAATATCACTGGTTCAACCCTGCACAATACAGCTTGCAAATTACAATGTAAATATTCTGTGCATATGGGGAACCAATTTAATAATGAGCAGCTACTGGTAGGAAAGGGAAGAAAGAAAATAAAGGAGTAACGAGTTTGAAATTAGGAAGGACCTTGAAACAAATTACTCTAAATACTTTTTAAAGCAAGACTAGTAACTTATAAAAGAAGAAATTACAGTCTTCCTTTTACAGATGAAAACCTAAATTCATAAGCAACAAAATAACTTAATTCAATATACTCTGTGTTTGCTTCTACAGTCTGGTCTGGTATGACCGGTACAGTATCTCATGGTGGCTAATATTGATATTAGTCAGTTTGCTGACTTTATGACTCTTCTCTACTTGTGATACTGTTACAATATGCTTTAGCATTGCACTTTTTTTACTTGTAGTCACGGTGGCTGCTGTTTAGCTAAAGTTACTGTCACACTATTCACACCACAGTCCCCCACGCATATTAAATAATTACAGTGAACAGACAGGTGACCAACACAAAGGTAAAACAAGGTGGCAAAACCAATATTCTGGGGAACTTGGTTAGTTACAGTATAATTAATTATAAAACAAATTACTCTACTAGTGTCTAAAATGGTTAAAACTATGTGATTCCTTTGGAATAAAACAAAAAGATCTGGCAAAAGCATATTCAACATTATGGAAAAGGTATGGCTGATAATAAACTTTAAAATTCTGTGCTATTGCAACAGTAATGTTTGGGGTAGAAGACTGAAAAGGATTGTTATAAGTTACATGAATTTGCTGAAAAGACAATACAGGTCTCCCTCGAAAAAGAGATTTTTAATCTCAATGGGACTTATCTGGTTAAATAAAGGTTTAAAAAAAAGAATACGTGCTTCTTTCAGCCGATCACAACTGTGAGAAGAGGACCAGCTTAGCTTATGTCTCTGTACAATAGCTCCGATGTGGAAAGGAGCCAAACTATGTGTAGCATTTTCAGTTAGTGAACCAAAATGACTTTTTTGAGGTTAAATGGACAAAATACAATATAAAATATAGTACAGTAACTTCCATTGTGCACACACATGAAAGGGGGGAACGATAGTGGAGACCAAAACCTTTCAATCCCAAACCACCTTTGAGTATCAGTAAGAGACAAAGAGACGCTACCTGGTCTCACATTACATATTGTGCTGTAATTAACTTCAAATGAAAACCTCAGTAGCTGCACTCACAAAATACTTTTTATTATTAGCTTTCAAACTAAATCAAGATCCCTGAACACAATAATATTCAATATAACAATGAACTTTAACATGTTACCTATTGCACTATTGTACTTGTATACTGTATATATATATAGACATTTTCACCAATTCACTCACACAGTTAAAATACAACACATTTATGCAATCAATATTATTGTTAATAAACAAAACATGTTTTCGTATCTAAATATGTTTCTGTGTTTTCTAAACAGCAGCATGATGCTCCACCACCAGTTACTGTTGTGGGCATATATAGATTTGTAAGGATGAGAGTATGCACATTCAAACTTACATCTCTTCAATACTTAGATCTGGCGTCCACAGTACATTCATAGGAGGATGAATCTTATAAATACCACAGAAATCTTCAGAATTCCAAATCATGTCCTCATCGTCCCACCACTACAGAGGAAAACAAGGGAAAGTGCATTGAAACAGAAGACATTTGAGTTTCCCAAAAAAAGTGAGAGGTGTGAATTAGTTCAATCAAAATGTGCTTTTTTTTATCAGAGAGAACTCACCGAATCAACCCAAAGGTAGGAAACAAATTGCTGGTCCTTCTCGTTCTATGAGAAAACAAATATGTGTAAAAAAATGTCCAGCCAGACATCCTGGCAACTTTCATAAAACTGAGCACAAATTCAGTGGTACTACAAGTTTCTAAAAGTTTGCAAACATCAGATTTCAGAAGACAGTTTTTAACAGGTCCACCAGATCAGTCAGATACTATGAGGAAATGGATTTAATTCTCCAATTTGGCAACCAATTCTAAGAAAACTGTATGAAATACAAATATTTGAGGGCAAAACAGTTCTGCAAAAGATTTAAAATACCAAAAAATATCTGTACCTCCTCACGAATAGAGTGAATTAAATAATAGATAAATAAAATAACTTAAAAGCTCAGCATAGAGCAGAATGTCCAGGGTTACTGATGTGTACTAATGTGAGGCAAAATTATAAAGTTCTTCATAAATGGCCACATGGTGAAGCTTTAAACACAGAAATATATTTACTTGCTCTTTGGCCTATGGACTAAGTTTCCAGTAGATTCAATGTGGTTTTGTAATATCCTGTTACATCACACACAAACAGTGAATTGGAACTAATAAAACCTCCTCGACAAGAAATTTAAATTTAAATTTTTAATCATAAGCAACCACTCACCACATCTAGAATGGAAAAGAGCAGTACATCTAGGGTGACCTTCGTGGGCGCTGAATCATCACCAGGCCGCATCATGGAGTTTTCATTGTTTTCTTTCAGGTCCAAGTGCTTTAAAACAGCCCGATGGGAGCAGTTACTGTTCTTGGCTTCCACATATTCATCAAAACCTTTAAGACATATTCTCCATGAGAAGGTTTAGTCTTAATAGTCAAGAAATCAGGAAATTTAATTCTTTTAATTTTTTCTTTAATTTTGACCTTCAGATCGTTGAGTTACGTTCTGTCAGCCATGTACGTACCTCTCACATATTCCCGATTGTTCGTCTTTTGAAACTTTAGATGTTCTGAGAAATTGTGGGTACTTCCAACTGATGAAAAAAAGGGCACAGGTTCTAGCTGATTCAATTGCACAAGTCTATTGTGTTATCTTTTAACAAAAGCTCTCTCAGAACACAAAATAAACTTTTGTATTTTGAGATAGCCTTTGCTAAAAGGTTTTGACATACGTTTTTTTCCTTTGAAAAAATAATATGAGTAAACCAAAATTTTCCAATAAATATTTTGTTTAGTGGAGCTCACAGCTCTGTAAAATGACAATTGAATATTTCAACAGCATTATTCAGGAACAGTGTCCCCATTATGTTGAATTATCCACTTACCACACTGAAAAGCTTTAGGAACAAGATATTGCTTGTAGTATTTGTATTTTTAGTCACATTTTTTATTCTGTATCTTAAACAAAACTCCATTCACCTCAATTGTACTAGGGTGGCAAAATATATTTCCCACTTGCATACATCATACAGAATTGTTCCATCTTACCTGCGACAAGGAGGAGAAAGAAGAAACCTGCCAACATCATGACCTGAGATCTGCACAGTTGATGAGCCGCCCTCTCCTCTGTGTTCTCTGGAAATGTCTGTTGCGGTAATAATAACCCCCTCTTGCACTGGAAGAGGGACGGGCAAATTTTATGACCAACCCTTTGTTTTTGTATTATTATCTCAGTCAAATAATAGAAACACACACGCGATGCAATAAAAGCTCCCAGGAATTGCTAGTATCTTCCACATTTAGTCGCCTGTTGAAAGAACGAAGTGCAATGCAGTTATTGAATCTGAAAGGAATCTTATGTCAAGCATAAACTAACAAACTAGAGTTTATATTTATTTACAACTAATCTCAGGTGTGACTGGTTACTGCTCCAAGCTCTCCCTTCTCTTTCATAATATTTTTACTCCTCTTTTACCACTTAACATTATGTTCCTCACAATCACTGCTTTTGTTACATTTGCAAAGTGGAGGGAGTTTCCAGAATAATGAGACAAAACCATAGGTTTAACCCATGAACAATTGGTAAATAATAGAGCTGTAGCAAATCTTTTATTCTTTGTTTTTGTCGTAATTAAAAAAAACAAGTGGCTGTACTCAGGCACATCGATGCTTCCAGCTGAATGCTAACATAAGTATGCCAGCATGCTCACGATGACATTATGAACATGCTCTATACAAAATTTGAAATGTAAAATTCAGCGGTGGCAGCGAGCTAGTTACTTTAGGTGTGTTTCTACTCAAACGTCCATCATGAGACAGCAGTCTCTTCCACAGTAGCTTCTACAGCTTAGAACATTAAGTAAAGTAAAATCACAAACACTGTAATTCCACTTCATGAACATGAACGTTTTTTTTCGTCAAGTAGAACAGAAATTAAGTAAAACAATTAGGGAGTTCTCACAAGTCACCAAAAAGACAATGGTCCCCACAACTGACAAATACACACGCATGTGTGTTTGTATAAGGAGAAAAGGAGACTTTGTTCTTTATTTGTACAATACAGTGAGTCTCATATACAATTTCAAAGTCAAGATTGGACATACAACAGAGCACAGAACTGCTCTATAAAATAAATAATGTATGTAAGATTTACTGTAGGGTGAAGCAAACAGCGTTAACTACATTGCACTGCATTTCCTCAAAATAACAAACAGAGTGATCTTAAAGTTTCCTGCAATAATCTAGACAACCTGTGATACATAAGATTGTGCATATTGCACGCTAAAGACATGCAAAAATCAAATGTCATATTAGTGTACTAAAATTTTACAACACAACCAGACTCAGCCATACTGTGTATTAGCTTTAAATATTGATGTAACACAGAGTTAAACATGCAAACAGTAGTTGCAAAATAGTGAACCACCAAGTACATATTTCTGCATATGCTTTGCCATATAAATAAATCAATATTTAAAACATTAAATGTACTATAAAATGTCACCAAGCCTCAAGTGTGGAAACAGACAACAGGTAGGGTCAGTATCATATCGAATGAACAGAACATGTTCCCTTGTTGAAATACAGTATGTTGGGGAAGTGATGTGTTGAAGTTTCAATCTTATGTCAAAGAGTGAAACGTGTCTCCGCTCGGTCACTGACAGTCAGATAGGACAGATGGACTAACTGGAAACACATATACACAGAAGCACATAGCAATGTGCAGTCCTCTCTTTATGTAGCAATAACCATCCCTATGCATTGTTCCATTTAAAAAAGATAATAATTAAAAACAGACTGACCACTGTTATATAGAAAATAAAGAAATATTTGTTGACTTTTTTAGCCACTGTGGTCCAGTAGCCGGGCTTCTCCTCTTCCTTCCTGTTGTTAAGGAGCAGCGACAGTGTTTTCTCTACCTCTCTCAGCTCATCTGAGAGCTTCTCCAAGGCATGGTACTCTTCTATCAGTGTGCTGCTATTGCCCTGCAAAAATGGTTCAGTAGACTGGTTTATACAAGTATGGAACATTATCAGTGGATATAGATCAGACAATTTGTGTCCATTGTGGTTAAAATGCAACCCGATTCTAACCTCTTTGGCCACAGGCAGCAGTTCAGATGGAGTTTCACCAGTAGAGTCATCATAGACACACCCACATTGAGTCCATTCGTGCACCTCTGAAAGGACAGTTTTTCCCAAATTGAAATAATGTGATTAATAAGAATGTACAAATCAGGGAAAATGACTAAAAGACACAATAACAACAGTCAAATGAATAGAAGAACTGCTTCTGTGCCTCTGCAATGGGTTGCACCAGCTTGAGTGTAAAGTCCTTCCGAGAGTAACAGCATTATTTGGTTATTTAGTCTAAAGTTACTGACATGACGTTTTGTAATTTAAGGTATTCAAATGATTCCTAGTTTACATCATAATTAAAAAAGGTTTTCAAACAAGCGTTGGATCAGATTGTCGACCATGTTCCATATTGGCTTCCTCTTCTTCGCTTGAAACTACAGTATTCAAGTCATAGTTTTGTCAGTTGAATTAGTCAGCTAATACCTGCCACAGTTCCACATGGCAGATATAAAAAATATTTTTGGGAGAACTAATCTCTTAATAAAGACTAATAACTAGCTGGTGCAACTGGCTCCTGGTCTTACCTCCGTGAGAGTTTTGGAAATTGGCCTTGCCTCGCTTGTTACCGCCCCCTCTCCGGCTTTTATCTGCCTCGTTGTCTTTGGATGCTTGGGAGTCTTTCTCCATCAGATGCATCACAAATATTGTCTCCACGAGGCTCAACAGCATCAGAGCAAAAATCCCAATGCAGTAGAGCGCTGGGGAGGCAAGCAGCATCATTAATGTGGACAAACAACTACTCAGTTCAAACAAAGGAATAACTCCGAGCTTCTTTACCTATAAGAGGAATTCTGTTTGAAGTAGCAGGCAGAATTTCATTCAGAATAAGTTGTAACACTGTGACAGCAAGCAGCACAGTGACCTTGAAGCTGAGCTTCTCGCCCCCGTTGTCTGAGATCATGAAGGAGGCTAAGTCCAGACCCAAGAAGAACAGGAGGGGTATCAAGAAGTTGACAATGTAGAGGATAGACCGCCTCTTCATGGTGATCTGTGAAAAGATGTTTGTGTCAGATTTCCAGATCTGGGAAAGTCAGCGTGAAATGCTATGTAGTACCAAATTTGCAAAATTAAGGTAATCTAATCTGCAACAACAAACAAACAAAACAGAGTACAGTGGAAGAGTAGATGCACCGCACTCAAATTTCTACTGGAGTAAAAAGCATTAAAATTATTTCATATATTTTCAGATCAGTTAAAGAAGGAAAAAGGAAAGAAATGAAGGTGAAAAAGAGAAAGGAGGGAAAGAAACAGGAATTAAATAAGCAACAATTGGTAGACAGGAAGACAAAAGACAGAAAGATATAAATTGAAATCTGCACAACTATCTAAATCTCTACTTAAATACCTTCTCCCCATCTACATCTGTATCTAGCTATACGTACAGTGTAAATAACCATGTCTTGGCCGACAATATCACTGGCGTTCTTGGTGGTAACTGTCATGTTGATGAACAGCCATTCGTACTGGGTCCGCATCACCTCACGAGACCACTCTGTGGCCTCTGAAGAGTTGTCGCTGGCCTGGAGCCGAATGTCTCTTGCTGAGGTGGGAGAGAAAAGAGCTGTAATGTTGTTTTAGTTGCGATAACAAAGGAAGGATTGGATGATAAGTGGTGGAATCTGGTGGTGTGTGGTGGAGGCAGTGAGCTGGTGCAAGTTTGGTTCATAGCCAAGCCAGTAGGGGCAAACCCAGGATGAGCAACACGAGACATGTCTTCATACTGTAGAGAAGACGGAAGCACAAGCTAGAAAGCTATTTTGGTTTACAGTTCAAAGTCTGAGGCTCTTGTTGTGACGGGTGGCAGGTTGCCGTTTGACTTTGACCGAGTATAGAATAGAATGGGAAGTTGCACGTATTTTTTTTTTTGGTCAATGCAGTCCATTGCTGAAGCCCCTGCATTACAGTGAAATAAAAGTTCTATCGTTACAAAAGAAATTATGCGCAACAAACATCAACAACCATCTTTCAGCCAGGAGGCCGCTGTTCGTTCCCCATGTGAAACGAGAAGTAAATGTTGATTTAATTGTCATGTAACGTGCATAATGTAGTTGGATATCATGTAGTTCCATGGATATTTTAACCCAAACGACTATCTTTTCCTAAACCTAACAAAGAAGTTTAGATTCCTTTGAAGATGGAAGTTTATTTTTTAAAGATTTTACTCCCATAGCGAGCGGAAATTGACACGCGTTGCTGGCTTTCGTAGGAAAACGCACCGTTTGAATGACGATACATTGAACAGATTCAACTTTTTTTCTGGACCTCTGTTTGTGTTTGTGTTTCTTTCTTTTTTGGGAGCTCCACTGTGTCAACGCAGTAAGACACACTTAGCGAAGCCATCTCCACTCCCCATCACAGTCAATGAAAATAAAGCGAAAATACAGCAACTACACAAAATAGTCCCATATTCAGTAATTAAGGCCGACCTTCCCACTGTCACTCTTATCACAAGAAAAGATTTATTTTCTATCTACGTAGACAGTGAAACAACAGCGCTGAGACTGGTTAATGCTCAAACAGAAAGCACAAAGTATTTTTTTGCACTGACTCAACCAGTTACATTGATTAAAATATATCGATGCATTTCCATCTTGATGTTCACACACACACACACACACACACACACCAGTTCTTATGCACCAAACTGGCATTAATGTCACAGTAAACTCTTGTAAACACAAACACACTCACCAGTGTGTATGACAGACTTGAAGGAGAGGTTGCATCTCTGTATGTCGAAGGGGAATTGGTAAATGTGCATCCTGCAGGTGCTGACCAGGACCTGGTCGTTCTGGACTTCAACATCACCTTTATCATTGATGGTGAGATAAGGACTCGGAGGGGCTTTGTCCTTCTCTGTCCTGTATGAGGACACAGAGAAATGCGAACACAAAAACAGATGACGATTTCTTCAGGGCGCTTTAAAAACTACAGATGCACCGATTTCGATCCAATACCAGTGCTCTGTTTTTCTCAATACTCAAAAACTGTATGCCTTACTATGGGGAACTCACTGAAATAATTTCTATGCACGGTAACTTGAGGGCAAAATTTTGCTTTTCGTTTAAAAACTAAGTTGGCACCTTAATGTGACTAAATGAAAGTAACCGATTGTGTAAAACCAAATTTCATGATAATATTGACAAATAAACAGTATTTAATGTGGACCGGTCACGTTGCTGATACCAGATCAGGTTAGTTTATCGGCATAGATTGGATTAAAAACCTTATGCTTTAAACTGCATTTCACAGGTATTCTGTACTACAAAGCTAAATCTACTAAATGTTGAAAATAATAATAATAATAACAAAAAATGATTGTATGCAATACATTAAAATCCTTGTTGGTTTTTAGTTAAATATATAAATAATTAACTTTGTATTAGTCACCCATAACATATTTGTCAACCTTTACTTTGTGATACAGTACATTGGTGGAATTCAAAATATGTATTAATTATTTAATTGAAAGTTGATCACAAAAAAGAAAAAGATTATACCACGGAAGCCAAGAATGGCCAAGTTAATTATTTTGTGATCTTGAGAAAACAAGCTTCTTTTTTTTAATGCCGTTATCAGACTTATGTCAATCTTGAACACAGACTATAAATTGGCAGAAACTGTGTTGCGTCTTTCTCCGAGAGATAACATTCAGATCAGTCCTTGTCAAACTCACTACTATTATTTTAACTTTATTCTGGATTAACATACATGTTATGGCTTTAAATATTTAACCAGAAATGATTTAACCATGTGAGCCTAAAGCTGAGCTGCCCAGCACCCTGTGGTGCTGATCAGGCTACTGTTCGTACTCACTCACTCACCTTTACCTCCACATCCAACTACGGTGACGAATGATCTCGAAAAATTAACTTTTTGTTGTGTTATGGTAACGGTTTGATGACTTTGTTTTCTCAAGATAATGGCATTAAATATGTGAATTATAGATTTTTCGTGCAAAGTGTAATTGGTTAATATCAGTACGTGAGATGCACTTTTCCATCCAATGCTATCCTCTACTATTCTCCAGTCTGATGTCATTAGTTTCAGAAGAAGAGGACGCAACAAGGTGACATCCTTAAAAGAGCGCCAGTCAAATCTGAAACGATGGACAACTATGTGGAAAACGTGATGTAAATACTGCATTTGTTTGTTTTATGTATTAATATGAGGAATGTTAAGGTCTCCTCATCGGTCCACACATACCTGACGTTTTCATCAGTGAACTGGAAGTCTGATTTGCATTTTTTAATTGATGTGCAAACTTTTCCACCACAGCCAACTGTAAAAAAATGTTTTGCAATAATTCAACTTTATTGTTTACATTTTTATACTTTCACTCAGGTTTTTGTGCACAAATCAGAAAATATGCATAAAAACAGGTGCTTGGAAAGGTGCCTTGTATGTGGATCTGTTAAAAAACAAAGCGCTCTTAAAATGAACATAAGTGAGGAGAATTTGGAAATGTGATATGAATGTTCGTTTCCTTAATTTTGCATTTACACTAGAATCGATTAAATACATTCGTCAATTATAAAATAAAATCAATAAATGCACTGCGCACTGTGTGTTCATTCACTTACATCTCTTCAATAGTGAGATCCGGCTTCCACAGAATGTCAGAAGGAAGAGAAACATTATTGATTCCACAAAACTGATTTGGATCCCAGGAAATGTATTCATTGTGCCACCTCTGCAGAGGAAAACAAGTCAAAAACAGGAATATAATGGAAAAATGAGAGAAAGAGACACAATAAATTCAAAAGAACTCACCATGACAGTCCAAACATAAGGGATGAATTTCTGGTCTTTTTCAACCTGTGAACAAAGAAAGTGTGAAAATGTGTCCAACCAGAGCAACACTCCAAACAAGACATGTCAAATCTAAACTAGAAACCTCTCAGGGAGCCCATACTGTACCTCAGACGCCTCACAATGCTCTGAATTAATAGATTAGAATGTTTTAATATGGATTTGCAATAAACATACATAAATGATCTGCAAAAGTCCCGCAGAGAATACCTAAAATAAATAGTGTAAATATCTCTGTGAAATCCAAAAAGTGTGGTTCGGTTTAAGTCAAACCTGCAGTAACTGCACTCTGGCTGGGCTCAGACACACTTAAACAGCTAAACAAAGCAAGAAAGCATTATCAAGTTAAAACCGGTGAGATATAGCTGTAAAGCTTCATTTATTCATTTATTTTTTATATCTGACTCTAAAAAAATATATAATTTAGGATTAAACATATTTGTGATGTAATTGAGTTTATTGTAAACACATATATTAAAGGCCGTATCTAAATCTTTATTATTATTATTATTACATCTATATAAGTTAAAGGTTTAATTTTTTAGCCAAAAGAGACATGAAATGAAGGAATCAAACCAGCTCTACATATATTTTACAGTTTTCCTGGCCAGTTGGAGTATCTTAAACCTTTTATTTTAAAACGTTATGGCAGTTTACTTCAACAATTTGTCAGCTGAAAGAAATATAGAAAGTTGACGTGGCCTATTCGGACAAATAGTAATTATCAACTTTAATCACTTACCACATCCAGAATGGCGTATAGCAGAACTTCCAGGGATACCAATGTGGGGCGCTTGTAGTTTTTAACGGGGCGTGTCATTGAATACAACTCGTTGCTTTGGGTCAGATTCAGGTGATTTAAAACATCCTGATAACTGCAGTGAAGCTCAGAGTACACCCCATCTACAGCAGAAACAGACATCATTCTCTATGACAGAAGGAAACACTTATCAAACTTCTATTTTAGATTAGATTGTCTTATGTTTGGCTGGCTGGCTTGGAAATGTATCGTTTGTGCTTTAATTGCGTATAATTTAGAAGAAATGACAAATACTAGCCTCTGTGGGTAGGTATGCATCGCTTCTGATTCTATTAGCAAACCATAAAAAACACGAGCTCAGAAATATCTGAAGAAACATTCAGTGCTCACAGGCGCTGAAGGAACATAATGAGATGGGCGTTGGCAGAACTGGGTTTGATCTCATCAGTCCACTAATCAATTCAAATGGAGCATTTTTGCAGTGATTTGTGCCTTTTGTGGCCCAAATGAGCATTGTTCAAATCAAAGCACAATTTGTATCTTAAAACATTAGGTTTAAAAACCTAATTATGTTAGAAAACGTTTATTTTCTTTCAGTGTTTCTATAATAAGCGATTTAAATTAAAATATTAAAAACTAAATACATTTTTAATATAGATAAGCTTCCTTTTGCTTGGTTTTTATACTCTTTAATTCACATTTGTCAACAGGAAACACCTCAGACTGGAAGCATCGTTTCTTCATTCCTTCACTACAGACATCAAGCAGACACATGCCAATTACAAAAACAACCGTAAAACTCATGATAGCTTTCCAAGCTTTTTAATATTTTCAAAGTTTAAAAAGACAAAAGATTTGTTTTTGAATTATCAAGCCACAGGAATGTCCAGGAAATGAGTTTAGCCTTTATCCAACCTCCAGGAGATGCCGAACATTGTCCAAGCTTACCTGTGAGGAAGAGCAGAAAGAGGAAACCAGTGAGCATCATGACTGCAACACCTGTGAGAGTCCAAAGTCAGTGAGACGTCTGGACAGTATTGTGTATCCCGTCCTCACAGTGTAATAAAACCACCGTCTGATGTTGGAAGAAGGCTGGGCAAACTGAATCCCTGATTATTTATGTCTTCATTTTAAAAATGTCATTAGTCCAAGAGCCAGACAGTGGTCACTCCCACAGTGGTCATTACATCATGTTTTAGTGGTCTTTTGGGGAGGAATAAAAGGCTCGGAGGCCTCCGGTGGAGACAAAATGGGCTGTAATGATGTTTTATGGTAAAAGTAAGTACAGTTACTGCAACTGATCTTGCACTCACATCCAGGTGGAAAATACATTTGTCAGTATGTTGTTATAACATGGTTTTATATTGTGTTATTAATATAAATTATCCTCCTAATTGATGTTTAATTACATTACATGTCTGTTAACACACTCTTTGACACAATTTATATGTAATGTATATGTAATCTATGTATATATTCTATATTCTTGCCGTGGATAACCTGCTGCTGTAACACAATTTGGGATGAATAAAGCACATCCAACTATCAATCTATCCATCCATCCATCCATCAACAAGCATCATATTAGAGAGTAAGGTTATGGGTGATATAGTGTTGTTAGATGTTTTACATTTTGGAGCAGCCATTAAAGTGAAATCATTACTTTCTGTCAGTTTTTTTTTAATCATCAACATTGATGTCACTCATACTATTAAGAAGAATGTGAAAATTCAAAGCTCACCGTCTTCAAAAATTAGATCTCACTACCTTGTGGCGGCACCAAGACAGCCAGAGGATGCTGTTGGGATCAAATCTGCTGAAGGAAGTAAGGGACATACGGAAACTGAGAGAACTACTAAATAACTTGCTGGACATGTTTAATTCCATGCAGAGGGCATCTGGTGGACAGGAAGTGAAGGACAATGAACGTAGTTCAGGAAGTGGGAAAGTGGCCGGCAGGAGAGAATGACATTAGCGAAAACTACAGCTGAGGGGAATGCCATTCCTTTTGAAGGCATTTGGTCAAAACTCTGCCTACAGGCCTGATTGATCAGGTTGAGGAACTGTTTTGTTCCTCAGTCTATCAGAGTTGGGTTTATCTAAGTAGGCCTCAGTGTACCTGGATCGAACACTGAATGTAAAAGAGAGAAATTAAATTGTTTGCACTGCATCCACTTTTCGTATTGTCTGATTTGGTATACGTTTGTAGTATGGGTTTGTAGTTTGGTTAAATGTGTTTTATATTTATGTGAAACAGTGTATGTCTTGAGACACAAGACACATTTTAAATAAACTATTGGACAATATGACATTTTTAACTGATGACGTTAAAAAAGAAGGTGAAAGGATCACCAACATTATTGGAATTCATCCTGACGGGAACATGTCTGAACAATGTCACGGTAATTCAAATAACTATTGAGACATTTCACTCTGGACCAACGTGATGGACCGACTGACATTGACAGCCATAGAGAAAAATCCGTCCGTCAGGAGATCATAAAAGTGATCAGGACACATCACCTGGGACACGAACACACACAACATCTTTTCATGTTATGTTTGCACAATGTTCAAACAACACGCTATTTCACATTAATCATGCACTGAAAGAATAGATGATGGAGCTTCACCTGTCACCACGTCAGGATAATATTTGCTTATCATTTCTCTTAATAGTATAAAGACGGTTGTGTGTACTTTAATAAAGAAGGTAAATAAAGAAGTTATTCATCTTCTAAACAAATACAAGGCATGTAGCATCAGTACATATCAAGGTATTCAATTAATTAATGTTGAACAGCTAGCTCGGGAACCTCTACTGCTCCCAGCCAAGAAGTCTAGCATGTCACCAGCCGCAAATCCACAATGCTTTTTTTTATACTCACAAATTAAACAAACGATATATAACATGTAAATGAGCTGCAGGCAGGTGGATTTTGTTTTGCTTTGCTTGAGGCACAGCCAAGCTAATCAGATTTGTGTTAGTTTTTGCATATCCTTTCACAAACTGCATGGCAACCATCTCATAAATTTAGAGGTCTGGTTACCAGAGCAATTCTCTAGAAATTGAAAACAGTGATTCCACTAAACTGAGCGAGGTCCCATGAGCTGTGTTTATTGTTCTACATCTGCAGTAAGTTAAAAGGTAAATTAGCAGCAGAATAAAAGCTTGATACATATAAAATACTTAAAATGGCGTGTTGTTTCATGACCTATGACATTATCGTTTGCGAGAGACTATTATTTTGCAATTTAGTGTCATACAAACTAAATTTCAAATTAATCCAATAAACCGTCTTGGAGGAGCTCGAAAAAGTTAGCATAAAATACAGGAAAAACACGCAAAATTCAAAATAGATATCTTCTGGTTGGGCAGAGTTAATTCAAACCAATGTCAAATATTTCAGAATGATTAGAGCAACGTTTGTATCAAATTTAGGAAATATCAGAGACACTTTGGCTTCGGCTATGGAGCCGCCTGGTGTTAAGGTTGAATGGAAAAAGCTCCTAAAAGGAAACAGTTTTATAGTAATTTATGATATGTGTGCCTAAACCATTTTTATAATTACAGTGTGTTGAAACTAATTCATAATTACCGTATGCTTAAATTGTATTATGGTTACCGTGTGTAAATTATGCCACGGCAGTTAGATACAATGCATGGCGGCAGTTGGGCAACGAGGAGACAGACGGACGAAGACTTGCGAGGAGGATAAAAGGACTCGCGTATCGATGTGACGGGACTTCTGGGGCGCACAGACGGATCGTTGCGCCAGACGTCGGCGTGGCGTGACGCGTGCACGAGTTACGCAGCAAGACAAGAGAGAGGAGAGGACCTGTTGCGTGGTTCTGTTCCATAGGACAGTTTTTTCATATAGTGTATTTAAGGTGTAATTGCTTTCATTTGAAGTAAATACTTTTTTACTTAAACTTCGAACCACCATTCGGCTTTGTTTATTAGCGGATTCCTCATTGGGGCTCGGCCTCTTTGTCGTGCGTCTCAAGTGATACATTCTTCCGAGAAAGGATGATATTCCTCACACTGGCCACATCCAAGCCCATTAAATCGAAGTGTATATCAGTTTGACGATGGGTGCAAAGTTTTATGAGTTTGTGAGCGTCGATCCCAAATGGTTCACTTTTTGTTGGGCAAACTCTTTAAATACTGAAATCTGTTCAGAGTGATGGCAGCAAATCTCATGAACATGAAGGCACCTTTATCCCAACCCGGTTTTTAGAATGCATAACAAGTTATTGAAGTGGATTATTCTTTTACCGATATGTTTAATTGATTATTAATCATCGTCGTTTATCACATTCTTTGTTGACACAAGTGTCAGATTAGGGTGTAAGGTTACAGTTAATATAGAGTAGTGAGATCAATATTTGCATTAGAAGGCTTCCATTCAAGTGAAATAATTACTTAATGACTCTGTTTTGTTTTTTAGCCCGGGAGAGCTGAGCACAATGGTGCAGATTAGATTACCTTAACTTTGCAAATTTGGTACTACATAGCATTTCACGCTGCCTTTCCCAGATGTGCAAAAGTAGGAACATCTGAACCATCTGACACAAACATCCTTTCACAGATCACCATGAAGAGGCGGTCTATCCTCTACATTGTCAACTTCTTGATACCCCTCCCGTTCTTCTTGGGTCTGGACTTGGCCTCCTTCCTGATCTCAGACAACGGGGGTGAGAAGCTCAGCTTCAAGGTCACTGTGCTGCTTGCTGTCACAGTGTTACAACTTATTCTGAATGAAATTCTGCCTGCTACTTCAAACAGAATTCCTCTTGTAGGTAAAGAAGCTCGGAGTTATTCCATTGTTTGGACTGAGTAGTTGTTTGTCCACATTAATGATGCTGCTTCCCTCCCCAGCGCAGTGTGTATATGTGTATCCAGTTAGTCCATCTGTCCTATCTGACTGTCAGTGACCGAGCGGAGACACGTTTCACTCTTTGACATAAGATTGAAACTTCAACGCATCACTTCCCCAACATACTGTATTTCAACAAGGGAACATGTTCTGTTCATTCGATATGATACTGACCCTACCTGTTGTCTGTTTCCACACTTGAGGCTTGGTGACATTTTATAGTATATTTAATGTTTTACATATTGATTTATTTCAAATGACCTAAGCATTGCAAACAAAGTCTAATGACAACATTGGTAATTCTGTCATTGTGTTCATTTGCGGTCATTGACGACTACACTAACTTTCACACAACAAACACCGACCTATCCTAACTGCTGGTTCTGATGGTGGTTTTCTTTTACCACATCTTGCTCTGCTGGAAGATGTTCATTTATAAAAGCCTTGTTTTCCACACACTTGTTTTGGCAAAGCATATGCAGAAATATGTACTTGGTGGTTCACTATTTTGCAACTACTGTTTGCATGTTTAACTCTGTGTTACATCAATATTTAAAGCTAATACACAGTATGGCTGAGTCTGGTTGTGTTGTAAAATTCTAGTACACTAATATGACATTTGATTTTTGCATGTCTTTAGCGTGCAATACGCACAATCTTATATATCACAGGTTGTCTAGATTATTGCAGGAAACTTTAAGATCACTCTGTTTGTTATTTTGAGGAAATGCAGTGCAATGTAGTTAACGCTGTTTGCTTCACCCTACAGTAAATCTTACATACATTATTTATTTTGTAGAGCAGTTCTGTGCTCTGTTGTATGTCCAATCTTGACTTTGAAATTGTATATGAGACTCACTGTATCATACAAATAAAGAACAAAGTCTCCTTTTCTCCTTATACAAACACACACGTGTGTATTTGTCAGTTGTGGGGACCATTGTCTTTTTGGTGACTTGTGAGAACTCCCTAATTGTTTTACTTAATTTCTGTTCTACTTGACGAAAAAAAACGTTCATGTTCATGAAGTGGAATTACAGTGTTTGTGATTTTACTTTACTTAATGTTCTAAGCTGTAGAAGCTACTGTGGAAGAGACTGCTGTCTCATGATGGACGTTTGAGTAGAAACACACCTAAAGTAACTAGCTCGCTGCCACCGCTGAATTTTACATTTCAAATTTTGTATAGAGCATGTTCATAATGTCATCGTGAGCATGCTGGCATACTTATGTTAGCATTCAGCTGGAAGCATCGATGTGCCTGAGTACAGCCACTTGTTTTTTTTAATTACGACAAAAACAAAGAATAAAAGATTTGCTACAGCTCTATTATTTACCAATTGTTCATGGGTTAAACCTATGGTTTTGTCTCATTATTCTGGAAACTCCCTCCACTTTGCAAATGTAACAAAAGCAGTGATTGTGAGGAACATAATGTTAAGTGGTAAAAGAGGAGTAAAAATATTATGAAAGAGAAGGGAGAGCTTGGAGCAGTAACCAGTCACACCTGAGATTAGTTGTAAATAAATATAAACTCTAGTTTGTTAGTTTATGCTTGACATAAGATTCCTTTCAGATTCAACACCTGCATTGCACTTCGTTCTTTCAACAGGCGACTAAATGTGGAAGATGCTAGCAATTCCTGGGAGCTTTTATTGCATCGGGTGTGTTTCTATTATTTGACTGAGATAATAATACAAAAACAAAGGGTTGGTCATAAAATTTGCCCGTCCCTTCTTCCAGTGCAAGAGGGGGTTATTATTACCGCAACAGACATTTCCAGAGAACACAGAGGAGAGGGCGGCTCATCAACTGTGCAGATCTCAGGTCATGATGTTGGCAGGTTTCTTCTTTCTCCTCCTCGTCGCAGGTAAGATGGAACAATTCTGTATGATGTATGCAAGTGGGAAATATATTTTGCCACCCTAATATAATTGAGGTGAATGGAGTTTTGTTTAAGATACAGAATAAAAAATGTGACTAAAAATACAAATACTACAAGCAATAAAAAATCTTGTTCACTTTTCAGTGTGGTAAGTGGATAATTCAACATAATGGGGACACTGTTCCTGAATAATGCTGTTAAAATATTCAATTGTCATTTTACAGAGCTGTGAGCTCCACTAAACAAAATATTTATTGAACAATTTTGGTTTACTCATTATTTTTTCAAAGGAAAAAAACGTATGTCAAAACCTTTTAGCAAAGGCTATCTCAAAATACAAAAGTTTATTTTGTGTTCTGAGAGAGCTTTTGTTAAAAGATAACACAATAGACTTGTGCAATTGAATCAGCTAGAACCTGTGCCCTTTTTTTCATCAGTTGGAAGTACCCACAATTTCTCAGAATATCTAAAGTCTCCAAAGAAGGACATTGGGGATGTGAGAGGTACGTACATGGCTGACAGAATGTAACTCAACGATCTGAAGGTCAAAATTAAAGAAAAAATGATAAGCATTACATTTCCTGATTTCTTGACTATTAAGACTAAACTTTCTCATAGAGAATATGTCTTAAAGGTTTTGATGAATATAGGAAAGCCAAGAACAGTAAATGCTCCCATCGGGCTGTTTCAAATTACTTGGACCTGAAAGAAAACAATGAAAACTCCATGATGCGGCCTGGTGATGATTCAGCGCCCACGAAGGTCACCCTAGATGTACTGCTCTTTTCCATTCTAGATGTGGTGAGTGGTTGCTTATGATTAAAAATTTAAATTTAAATTTCTTGTCGAGGAGGTTATATTAGTTCCAATTCACTGTTTGTGTGTGATGTAACAGGATATTACAAAACCATATTGAATCTACTGGAAACTTAGTCCATAGGCCAAAGAGCAAGTAAATATATTTCTGTGTTTAAAGCTTCACCATGTGGCCATTTATGAAGAACTTTATAATTTTGCCTCACATTAGTACACATCAGTAACCCTGGACATTCTGCTCTATGCTGAGCTTTTAAGTTATTTTATTTATCTATTATTTAATTCACTCTATTCGTGAGGAGATACAGATATTTTTTGGTATTTAAAATTTTTTGCAGAACTATTTTGCCCTCAAATATTTGTATTTCATACAGTTTTCTTAGAATTGGTTGCCAAATTGGAGAATTAAATCCATTTCCTCATAGTATCTGACTGATCTGGTGGACCTGTTAAAAACTGTCTTCTGAAATCTGATGTTTGCAAACTTTTAGAAACTTGTAGTACCACTGAATTTGTGCTCAGTTTTATGAAAGTTGCCAGGATGTCTGGCTGGACATTTTTTTACACATATTTGTTTTCTTATAGAACGAGAAGGACCAGCAATTAGTTTCCTACCTTTGGGTTGATTCGGTGAGTTCTCTCTGATAAAAAAAAAGCACATTTTGATTGAACTAATTCACACCTCTCACTTTTTTGGGGAAACTCAAATGTCTTCTGTTTCAATGCACTTTCCCTTGTTTTCCTCTGTAGTGGTGGGACGATGAGGACATGATTTGGAATTCTGAAGATTTCTGTGGTATTTATAAGATTCATCCTCCTATGAATGTACTGTGGACGCCAGATCTAAGTATTGAAGAGATGTAAGTTTGAATGTGCGTACTCTCATCCTTACAAATCTATATATGCCCACAACAGTAACTGGTGGTGGAGCATCATGCTGCTGTTTAGAAAACACAGAAACATATTTAGATACGAAAACATGTTTTGTTTATTAACAATAATATTGATTGCATAAATGTGTTGTATTTTAACTGTGTGAGTGAATTGGTGAAAATGTCTATCTATATATACAGTATACAAGTACAATAGTGCAATAGGTAACATGTTAAAGTTCATTGTTATATTGAATATTATTGTGTTCAGGGATCTTGATTTAGTTTGAGAGCTAATAATAAAAAGTATTTTGTGAGTGCAGCTACTGAGGTTTTCATTTGAAGTTAACTACAGCACAATATGTAATGTGAGACCAGGTAGCGTCTCTTTGTCTCTTACTGATACTCAGAGGTGGTTTGGGATTGAAAGGTTTTGGTCTCCACTATCGTTCCCCCCTTTCATGTGTGTGCACAATGGAAGTTACTGTACTATATTTTATATTGTATTTTGTCCATTTAACCTCAAAAAAGTTATTTTGGTTCACTAACTGAAAATGCTACACATAGTTTGGCTCCTTTCCACATCGGAGCTATTGTACAGAGACATAAGCTAAGCTGGTCCTCTTCTCACAGTTGTGATCGGCTGAAAGAAGCACGTATTCTTTTTTTTAAACCTTTATTTAACCAGATAAGTCCCATTGAGATTAGAAATCTCTTTTTCGAGGGAGACCTGTATTGTCTTTTCAGCAAATTCATGTAACTTATAACAATCCTTTTCAGTCTTCTACCCCAAACATTACTGTTGCAATAGCACAGAATTTTAAAGTTTATTATCAGCCATACCTTTTCCATAATGTTGAATATGCTTTTGCCAGATTTTTTTGTTTTATTCCCCAGGAATCACATAGTTTTAACCATTTTAGACACTAGTAGAGTAATTTGTTTTATAATTAATTATACCGTAACTAACCAAGTTCCCCAGAATATTGGTTTTGCCACCTTGTTTTACCTTTGTGTTGGTCACCTGTCTGTTCACTGTAATTATTTAATATGCGTGGGGGACTGTAGTGTGAATAGTGTGACAGTAACTTTAGCTAAACAGCAGCCACCGTGGCTACAAGTAAAAAATTTGCAATGCTAAAGCATATTGTAACAGTATCACAAGTAGAGAAGAGTCATAAAGTCAACAAACTGACTAATATCAATATTAGCCACCATGAGATACTGTACCGGTCATACCAGACCAGACTGTAGAAGCAAACACAGAGTATATTGAATTAAGTTATTTTGTTGCTTATGAATTTAGGTTTTCATCTGTAAAAGGAAGACTGTAATTTCTTCTTTTATAAGTTACTAGTCTTGCTTTAAAAAGTATTTAGAGTAATTTGTTTCAAGGTCCTTCCTAATTTCAAACTTGTTACTCCTTTATTTTCTTTCTTCCCTTTCCTACCAGTAGCTGCTCATTATTAAATTGGTTCCCCATATGCACAGAATATTTACATTGTAATTTGCAAGCTGTATTGTGCAGGGTTGAACCAGTGATATTGCATTTACATGGTTTGGTGGTTCCTACTTGTTATATTGTATAGTATTATAGAGAAAACATGTGAAATTCAGTTAAAAGCATTTGTGTTTGTTCTCATACAGGACAGAGAAGAATAAGGCTCTTTCGAGTCCTTATCTCAGCCTTTCCACGTCCGGAAATGTCTTTCTTAGGACCGACATGGTGGTGGTCAGCACCTGCCCGATGGAAATTTACAAATTTCCCTTCGACGTTCAGAGATGCAACCTGTCTTTCAAGTCCATCATACACTCTGGTGAGCCCTTAACCTGTTGTGTTCAAAGTTTTGTAAATTCCTATGTGTTGTTGATGTGTTCTCATGTCTGTTTGAGTTTGAATGTGTGTGCTTTAATAACTTTGACAGTTTCTTGTCACCTGAACACACATACCATACAATCCTTTGTTAACCTGCAAGGAAACCTTACAGTTTATAATTTTTTTATTTCCCACCTCAGATAATCATATAACGTTGAAAATGTACAGTGACTCAACATGGACCGTATGGTGGTCTCAGAAGAAGTTAGCACAGTCCGAGTGGCTGTTCATCGACATGAACATCAACAACATAACTGCAGGGAATTTTGGCATCTCACAAAGCATGTTGGTTTACACTGTAAGTATCTCTCTGGATATAGACACACACAGAGGTGGGAAATAAATGTTCTACGGCCGCCTCGCTATCACATAATACGTGGAAAATGTAGAGAACACATCAATTATTAAATCTTTGTCAAGACCAAAATATAGGAAAACTAAGTGATAGATAAAAAGAAGACTAAGTAAGTTGTGATTCAGATAGCACCCTCTCCAGGATCCCACCCAGAGACTCAAATAAGTTTGGATACTCCAAACAGCTGTTTGGTGCATAAGCCCATACAACAGTCAGGCCCCACCGTAGATCTGGTAGGTAGGTGATCACCGAAGGTGACGCTACCAGGAGCTATTGCCCCTGACAACAAAACTCCTAGGGTGAAAAAGCATATTTCAAATTCAAGAAAATGAAAAACTATTGGAGCCCTAGTTGTAGTGCGGCCAAGAAAATAGATCAAGAAATCTCTAAAAACTCAACAATTACATTTCGTCTTTCTTTGTTTACCTCCGTCTGTACCATTTCTTTAATTTTCTTCTTTTCCCTGTATTTGTTTCCTTTCTTCCTTCTACTTTTAGTTCTTTCTTTCCTCCTTTTCTAGCTTGAATTGATCTAAATATATGATTTGTAAATTTAAAGATACATGGTTTCCAGAGACTCTGATCATCTTCCCAATGATTACTTTTACTTTGGGTACTTAAGTTTATTTCCCTGTTTGTTTCCTTGAGCAGAAATCTGAATGTATAATTCTACTCTTCTTATTTCATTACTACTTTTACCTAATAAACAACTCGAGTGCTTTTTTCTCCACTGTTGAAGACATGGGCAGGTTTTGTCGGATTACCTTGTTGTACCTGAAGTTGATTGGGTTTAGCCTTTGACAAACGTAAACGTCGACTGACCCTTGAACATCATTTCACAGATCACCATGAAGAGGCGGTCTACCCTCTACATCGCCAACTTCTTGCTACCGATCCTGTTCTTATTGTGTCTGGACTTGACCTCCTTTCTGATCCCAGACAACGGGGGCGAGAAGCTCAGCTTCAAAGTCACTGTGCTACTTGCCGTCACTGTGATGCAGCTTATTCTCAATGAAATTCTGCCTTCCTCTACAGACAAGATTCCTCTTATATGTAAGGAGGGTCAGAGTCTTACCTTTAATTGGTCTACACTTCACAAGAGCAGGAACGTTACATAATTATACTGATTCAATGTGTGGTTATTTGTCCACATGAATGATGATGCCTTCTTCCTTCAGCGGTCTACTGCATTGGGATTTTTGGTTTGATGATGCTGAGCCTCCTGGAGACGATTTTGGTGTTGCATCTCTTGGAGAAAGACTCGGCGTCCCAAGACAATGAAGCAGATGAAGACCAAAGCCTGAGTGAGGACTTTGGGGACAAAGTTGGCCAAGCTAACTGTTGTACAAGTGAAATAAAGCATACATTCTACAGACATCTGATTCAACTCTACATTATCTATTGTCATTGAATCAAACGTGTTGTTTCAGAGTTGAAGAAATGGACTCCCTGTGCTAGGGTCTGCAAAGGGTCTGTTGACGAAACTCCGTCTGAACAACTGTCGGTGGCCAAAGAGGTGAGGATTGTGTAGCATTTAAAAAAGGTCTGTTCATCCAAATTAAAAAAGCAAAACAAACAAAAAATAAGAAAGTATAAAAACTGTTGAAGGACTAATTTGGATTAACCAACCCTTTTAATCATATCACAATGGACAGAAAAACAGAATATCAAATGTAGCAGCTTGCAATATTTTACGGTCCATAATCTCATCAATCACCAATGTACTAAACCACTTCTGCAGGACAACAGCATCCAAACGACTGAGGAGTCCATTGATTTGGAAAAGGTCTCAGATGAGCTGAAGGAGGTGGAGAAAACACTGACTCAGGTCTTTAACAGAAGGAAGAAGGAACGGCAGCCTGGCTACTGGACCAGAGTGGCTAAAATATTAAACATTGTTTTCTTCATTTCCTATGCCATAGCTGCCATTGCGTTTTTAATTGTTCTCTTTTTACTCTGGATCAAACCAGGAAATGATTAGTGCTCGTCCGGTTGTTAAGTGATTACTCCAATTAACATGGACATTCATTGCGCTCATTACTGAGCAGCCCCAATCAACTGATTACTATTATTAATATCGATATCTTAAACTGGGCAAACACGTTCTCGATTTTAGCTGTCAAACTGCATGCAAAAAAACATTCAAATTATGTTTAATTCATTATGTATTATCATTATGTTATTTAAACCTTTGACGAACAGTTCTAATTATTTTACAGAAAGGACGTGCACATGGTATCGATAAATTAAAGAACCCTCGTTCTCACCAACCCCCTCCACCTGCGTCGGATCACAATTTGCATGTCATAATTACTTTTCTGATATTCTACTGTATGATGTACCATATCGCCAAAGTGTCTCTGGTTTTGCTGAACTGACAGTTTGTATTTTACTATACAGAGGTAGAGAATTGTAGATGCCATTTGGAAATCCTCACTGGACCACCGCAATGTTAATATTGTATTCTGGTTGTTGATTGGTAACGACGACAAAGGAGGACGTCCTCCCTTTGAGCGTAATTTTACGTTTTTTGGCCAATCACAGATTTGCATGACAAAAATTACATTAACTTGATAGAAGAGGTCTCGCCCTAAGGGAGGACAGCAGGAGCCCTTAATCACTTTCTTGCCTATCCTGCAGGTGTCATTGTTGAAGCATTTTAATCAGAATTTCAATAATGGATTTTTTTATAGATTATACTGGGATTTGGGAATGGTTTATTTCAACCAATTACTCTTTTATATATTTTAATCTTTGTCTTGCGTCTCAAAAATAGAGGGGCAACCTCTTACGCCTTTAATGTAGTCAATGTCCACTGGTAATATAAGGATTTTTGTTTGTTCATCCATCATACTCAGCATGCATACTATATTCCAAATGTACAATTCTTTGAAGACATGTACATGTGTATTTTCTTTAATGGTTTGAGAAATTTCATGTTGTCTTATTTATGGAGTTTTATATATCTACATCTTCAATAAAGTATTTCTGTATCGTACATGCTCTCACAGGTTGTCTAGATTCTTGCAGAAAACTTGAAGATAACTTTAATATTTATGTCATGAATGTGTTTTCTTCTGAGGAAATGCAATGTAGTTAATGATATTTGCTTCAGTCATGTCTGCTGCGGGAGTAACTATGTCTACGGATGGATGTAAGGGTAGAAACATCTAAAGTAGCAACTAGAGCACCTCAGCTGACTGACATACATTTTCTATGGAGTTGTGAATTGGGAGGAGTTATATCGGACTAATAAATTGAAAGCTTTACATTTCTGGTATGATTTTATATACATTTGGTGGTTTCAGCTCCACTAGTGATGTGGCTCAGTGGATGAAAAGTAATCCTAATGACTTAATGATCCCCTGACTTTTTTTCTTGTGCCAACATATTGTTGACATTTGTGGTTTTGATTGAAATGTCTCAAAAACTATTGGAAATTTCTCAGGGTGAATTGTGATAGACTTATCCTCTAGCGCCATAATGAGGTCAAAACTTTTATTTGTTTAATACTTTGGATGATCAAACACTTGCAAAACCATCATCTCCATCTGTACGTTGCTGGAAGTGCAGGCTAACTCAATAAACTAAGATGGTGAACATTGTAAACGTTATCTTCATACTGAGAGGCTGTTATATCCACTGCTGCTAGTACTCGTAATTTTTCAGCATTATTCTGTATATTCTCATTATGTGATTAATTTATGTCATATGCATTGAATGTGTTGTAACTCTGTTATGCATTCTGTACATGACACTATTGTACTTCTGTCCATCGGGGAGAGGATCTTCTCTGTTGCTCTCCTAAGGTTTCTTCCTTTTTGGAGGTGGGGGGAGTTTTCTGATCAGAGGGTCCTGGGACAAGGATGTCGTATGTGTACAGATTGTAAACCTCTGAGAAAAATTTGTAATTTGTGATTTTGGGCTATATATAAAATAAATTTAATTGAATTTAATTGTGAGCATGATAATCTGACATTAGAATTTAGCTCAAAGCTGCATAAGTGCAGCATCACAGAGCCAACATGACTGCAGACCGCTCACATTCATTACAACACAAACAAGAATTCTGACTTTGCTAAGCTCCGATTTGTGCCGTTCACAATTATTTAAACTGTGGCCATATAATCCATAGTATTGTTTAATCATCCTGGAGATGGTCTTTTGGCAAAATTCTTCCAGAAACCTTCTACTTTGCAACTGTATCAAAGATGATCTTGAGGAACACATGTTTGGTGTTAATAGGAACTGGGAGAGCTGGACACGGCAACCAGTCTCACCTGATATTAGTTTCATATGTTGTTAATAATCTTAATTGTAGTTTGTTAGTTTATGCTTGACACAAGACTCAGTGGAAGCAGGAATTTCAAAAGCTTTTGGGTTTGATAGTGAAATTGATCTGTTTACAGGCGACTAAGTGTCGAGGATGTTGAGGTTCCTGGTGCTTACTTGCATTAGGCGTGTTTCTGTCATGAGACTGAGATTAAAAATCTAAACAAAACCAAAGGGTGGGTCATTATTAAATCCTCCCGTCCTTCTTCCAGTAAAAGGTAGTGATACTATTACTGCGACAAACATTTCCAGACAGCAGAGGACAGGAATGCTCATCGACTAAGCAGCTCTCTCAGTCATGATGCTTGTATGTTTCTTCTTTCTGCTCCTCGTCACAGGTAAGCTGGAACAATTCTGTATGATGTATGCAGGTGTGATATTTATTTTACCACCCCAATACAATTGAAATGAATGAAGTTTTGTTTATAATACAGCATAATAAACAACTAAAAATATTAATATTACAAGCAATATCTATTTCCAAAATCTATCCACAATGTGGTTTGGGGATCATTCAGCATCAGGACACTGTTCCTGACAATGCTGGTGATTTCTTTGCAATTTTAAAGTGCTGTGAGCTCCACAAACAAAATCTCATTCACCTCTATTGTTTTAGGGCAAACATCTCAGAGAGAAATATATCTCAAAACTAGTTCAAACTAAAACTACAACCTATCTGCAGATGCAGTTAATCATGTGGTACAAGCAGTCAATGTGTGTGCATGGAAATAATATATAATGCCCAGAGTACGCAGAGATCTCAAAAACATTAAAAACTCAACAGAACTAAATGAGAAAATATTTATTTAGTAAGTCTGGTTTAATAACCATAGTTCTTTTTTTATCACATTTTAGGATTTCAAAATAAAATGTTGATATGATTTAAAATGTGTGTTCTCAGAGCTATTACTCATAGTTTAACAACATTTTAATGTGCAATGGAAATCCCCTGCGCAGCCAGAATCCACGACTTTTATGTTCATTCTGTGCGGATCAAGTTTGATTTGGTCTAGTGACAATTTCCCACAACGATGGCCAAAGTGCAAAACCTCCTACCTGCAAAATGAACCAGGAAAAGTGGGAATAACCTCCTATCTGCACTTTGTATATACATTTTTTTAAATTTTGTATTATGTATTGGGTATCCTTAACAAATAGCATTCTGCAAGAAAACTGTTTTTCTTTCTATTCTCAAAAAATTGCATTTTTCAGATGCTTTTCAGAGGTTTTTCTCTTCGGCCATCGATATGTTTATTTGATATCCGCATCCTCAACAATGTTGACAAAAAGAAAGAAAGGCAGTTACTTTGTGCAATTCTACTAGAAACACAAAGTGGTTTGTTCTGAAATATGTAGTGCTTAGATTGGTTTTACTAACTGCTACACATCTAACACATACACGCTGTATAAGCCTATGACACCAGTTTGGTTGTATTATAAAGTTCTAGTAATATATATTCTTTGATATGTAATATGCACAATTCCAATGTTCAGTGAGTACATCAAATACATATTAAGATATATTAAAATGTATGTCTTTTAAGATTCATATCAAGCTATTTTGTGTATAAATGCAGAACGAAGGACGTTGGATGGCGTCTTCCCAAGGTCACAACCCAATTCCCTTGATAATTTCAATTACAAAAATGCTTCATACTGGGAGTGCCACAAAATAATATACATCAACCTCCATTGAGTGGAAATAGAAGTGGAAATCTCAGAGAAATATATCTCAATATCTGGACAGATAAACCTCAAACTCTATAGCGAGAGCTACATGGAAAACAATGGTTTTATTTTTGTTTTTTGGGGGGGGTTGGGCAAACTGATGTTATAGCTTATTATTTCATTAAAGAGGGACATATGAAGGCACAATTCTGGGATAACTGTTGTCAACTGCTCATTAAGTGAATCAGGTTTTCAGGTTTAAGTGCTTCTGGCCATAATTTTATTATTCTTCATTTGGTGGTGTATAAGAGATGGCTCTCAAATGGAGAATAATAGATAGTAAAAAAAATAATTTAATGGTTGAGAAGCTGAGCTGCTCCACATGCCTGCCTGCCATCATCCATCTACACCACAAGTACCAGATATTGTTGCAGATATTTGTGAGCTGGTTTTTACTATGGACTAATACTGAAAGACTGATGGGAAATAATAAACTTCATGAGCTAAATTGAGAAGCAGTGTCTATCCGAACAACACATGCAGGAAGGGCTCTGCGGTTATAATTTAACGCATAGTTTCTGTATTTCTTTCTGTTTAAGATCTTTACCTTCAACAATAAACACTATCTCCAGTTGTGCGGGTGTGCTATGGGCCAGAAATACTCCCCTGCATATGCCGACATCAACCTGGCCCATTGGGAGAGAACGGTTTTTCATAAACTCCAGCACAAACCCTTTCTCTACTTCCGGTAACTGGACGACATCTTCGGCCTCTGGGATCACACTGAAGAGCACTTTTACACATTTTTGGACACTTTAAATCTACATCACCCCAAGATCAAACTCAAACATAACCTCCAACACCTTTCAGTCGAATTCCTGGACACCAGGGTCTTCTTCCAAGAATCCAGCGACCAGAGCAAAACCCTGGCCACTAAAGTCCACTTCAAAGACAATGACCGCCACGCCCTCCTTCACAAGTCCAGTTACCACCGCAAACACACCTACAGAGGGCTCATCAAGTCTCAGCTGATCCGGTTACATAGGATCTGCACCCTCCCGGCTCATGTGGAGGAGGCAACCGGCACCCTGTTTGGCACGTTGAGGCTCAGGGGCTACTCGAAGCGCTTCCTCAGAACGATTAAGGTGGAGGTCGCCGACACCTTCATAGGCGGCAACAGCACCCCACAACCACCCGCCCAGTCCCTCGTCCCCCTAATTTTAACATTCTCGGATTGTGTCCACAATTTTTTAAAAACAATTAAACACAATTTCAAGGGGACGAGGGAACACTGCGCTTCGAGGATCGGAGATCGGTTTTATTCGTCTCCCCCACATTTTTAACCCACAAACTAGAATTGGTTTTAATGTGGAACAGGTTCTGCTACCGACAGCTTCCAATGTAGTTTACGCTGTCAGGTGCAGGGCCTGCCACAAGCTATATGTGGGGGAGACGGGCAACCAACTGCACCTGAGAATCAAGCAGCACTTTTACATGATCAATAGTGGAATGGTACTACCGTCCTATATGCACATTTTAAACTCCATGGCTTACACGTTCTCCAGAGTGTGGGCCTGGAGGGCAACAGGCGGTGGAGCACGGCCCAGCGACAAGCAGCGGAGAGGAGATGGATCCACAGACTGGGTACCATAGACCCTAGTGGGCTAAATGAGAAATATTAATACCCACCCCTCACCCCCTTCCCCTTTTATCAAGGAGCCTCGTCTGCCATACACCAAACCCCTCCCATTTTTTCTTTTCAGCCGTACCTCCACCATGGGATTAATTTATTTTAGATACTAGTCTTATTTATTCAGTTATATATATGCTATTCATTAATAATATTAGTATGCATGCCATTATAGATTAATTTTATGTTGTGTATTTTAAACCTTCTTTGTTAATTTATTCAGTATGTCTTTGTTTATCTTATGTATCTAATATTAATTAATTCCCATTCTTGAGTGACCCTTGTTCCCCCCCCTTCCCTCCCCTTCCCCAGACAGAAGAGGCCCCCTCTTAACTGCTTCTAACCCTAACCCTAACCCTCTAACCCCTAACCCTAACCCCCTAACCCTAACCCTAACCCACCCTTTTTTTTCTTTGTTTGAGCAAATATGACTTAAAGGATAAAGTGGAACAACTGTAGCTTTAACTTTTTCTTCAGTTCAAAGTTTTAATTTGTCCAATATTTTGGTTTATGACCAAATACCTGCTCAACATCAGCATGTGAGAGCATGTTGGATGTTTGCTCCTCCTCCCTCTCCTCTCTCCTGCCACCTCCTCTCACATCCAGCCACTCCCTCCTGCCTTGCAGTGACCCCTTTCCCTCCAGTCCCAGTCACCTGAACTTCCCCGCCCCCATGCTCACCTGTATCCACTTTCCTCATCTGCCCTGTTCATATGTAATTCGCCCTTTTCCGCTCACTTCTTGTCATATCATCAACATTGTCATAGTTGCTTTGTCTTTTAATTCCTTTGCTTTGAGCCTCCGATCCCTCTATCCTGTAATCCTGAACCCTGACACCTGGAACCAGTATCTGTCTGCACCTCTTTCATTTGGACTTCATACCCATGCCAGTAAGCCTATGTATCTACAGATTCTCTATAAATCCCTGAACTCTTCCTGTCTGCATGCGTTTGGGTCGTCCTCCCTTTGTAGTAAGAATCCTCCGACCGTGACAGTTTTGTTTACATAGAAGTGACAAAGCCCTCCAGCAGTTGTAGAAATTATGACAGGAACCAGATCAGGTGACGTTGATTTGGACAATGTCCATATAGAGAGGAGGTGGATCGGTCAACAACACATTGGACTCTTACACAGCTGAAGCAGCTGTTTGGTGTGACGATGATTGTTCCCAAACCACATGTTTATTATTGTAACCATGTGGACGAAGGTTCCCTGACCTCTACAAACCCAAACCACAGCCTTTCCCCTAAATCTAACCAAACCTTAACCGGGGTGTTGTCACATCATAAAACTACATTATAAAGAGCATGCAACAACAATTTAACTGAATTGTTTTGTGTCTATAGACTAACAATCAGTTACTAGAAGAAACAAAGCTGGACTTGATGAATCCCATACAACAATTCTGTCAGAGGAGTTGAGAGAAAAACTGAATTATTGTATTATTTATATGACTTTAATCAGCTAATTAAACACCTGGCTTTAGTAGGGACAACGTTTCTCCGATATTTCCCAAATTTGGTACAAACGTTGCTCTAATCATTCTGACATATTTGACATTGGTTTGAATGAACTCTGCCCAACCAGAAGATATCTATTTTGAATTTTGCGTGTTTTTCCTGTATTTTATGCTAACTTTTTCAAGCTCCTCCTAGACGGTTTAATGGATTAATTTGAAATTTGGTTTGTATGACACTAAATTGCAAAATAATAGTCTCTCTCAAACGATAATGTCATAGGTCATGAAACAACACGCCATTTTAAGTATTTTATATGTATCAAGCTTTTATTCTGCTGCTAATTTACCTTTTAACTTACTGCAGATGTAGAACAATAAACACAGCTCATGGGACCTCGCTCAGTTTAGTGGAATCACTGCTAGACTTCTTGGCTGGGAGCAGTAGAGGTTCCCGAGCTAGCTGTTCAACATTAATTAATTGAATACCTTGATATGTACTGATGCTACATGCCTTGTATTTGTTTAGAAGATGAATAACTTCTTTATTTACCTTCTTTATTAAAGTACACACAACCGTCTTTATACTATTAAGAGAAATGATAAGCAAATATTATCCTGACGTGGTGACAGGTGAAGCTCCATCATCTATTCTTTCAGTGCATGATTAATGTGAAATAGCGTGTTGTTTGAACATTGTGCAAACATAACATGAAAAGATGTTGTGTGTGTTCGTGTCTCAGGATACAGAAGGATTAATCCCCTCAGAATCTGTACGTGTCCTGTGAAGGCATAAGAATTTGTACGTTCATGGTTCCCAGGTGATGTGTCCTGATCACTTTTATGATCTCCTGACTTTTCTTTCTTGGTCCACCGTGAGGTTATTTGAGATTAAACTGATGGGTTGTCGTGAAAATCAGCAATTACAATAACTTTCACAAATCTCAAAATCAAGCAGTTTAATGTGTGTGTGTGTGTGTGTGTGTGTGTGTGTGTGTGTGTGTGTGTCTGTGTGTGTGTGTGTGTGTGTGTGTGTGTGTGTGTGTGTGCGCGCGTGCGTGCAAGCTTGAAACAATTTGAATACATTCAGAAGTAGGAATCAATTTACTTTCTGGGTAAATTTTGTAGGAATTTGGTGTTTTGGACGGATTTTTCTCTATGGCTGTCAATGTCAGTCGGTCCATCACGTTGGTCCAGAGTGAAATGTCTCAATAGTTATTTGAATTACTGTGACATTGTTCAGACAGTCATATTCCCGTTAGGATGAATTGCAACAATATTGGTGATCCCTTAACCTTTTTTTTGACGTCATCAGTTCAAAATCTTAATATTGTCCAATAGTTTATTTAAAATGTGTCTTGTGTCTCAAGACATACACTGTTTCACATAAATATAAAACACATTTAACCAAACAACAAAACCATACTACAAACGTATACCAAATCAGACATTACGAAAAGTGGATGCAGTGCAAACAATTAAATTTCTCTCTTTTACATTAAGTGTTCAATCCAGGTACACTGAGGCCTACTTAGATAAACCCAACTCTGATAGACTGAGGAACAAAACAGTTCCTCAACCTGATCAATCAGGCCTGTAGGCAGAGTTTTGACCAAATGCCTTCAAAAGGAATGGCATTCCCCTCAGCTGTAGTTTTCGCTAATGTCATTCTCTCCTGCCGGCCACTTTCCCACTTCCTGAACTACGTTCATTGTCCTTCACTTCCTGTCCACCAGATGCCCTCTGCATGGAATTAAACATGTCCAGCAAGTTATTTAGTAGTTCTCTCAGTTTCCGTATGTCCCTTACTTCCTTCACCAGATTTGATCCCAACAGCATCCTCTGGCTGTCTTGGTGCCGCCACAAGGTAGTGAGATCTAATTTTTGAAGACGGTGAGCTTTGAATTTTCACATTCTTCTTAAGTCATATTTGCGAAAACGTTCAATATATCCTGATTGTACATGAGACAGGCAACCGTGTAAGTACTTAGGTTCCTCTGCTACATTTAGTGCTCCTAAGGGCATTTGTAAGATTCCACAGCTTCTGAAGTAAAAACAACCCAACTTTTTAAATGTTGATTTTAAACCCTCCAGTGGATGGTAAGTGTCTTAAATAATAAAAAAAAATACGTCAAGGTTATCATTTATTTTATTCAGCCCACAAAAAGATTCCAATATATTTAAAGCGGTCATTGTTTTTCTTTTCTCTTTTTTCAAAATTCCAATTTTTTTACTTAGTTTCTGAGACTGTGAACATGAATTATTCACTACACATTGTATACAATCACATTCAAAGGCAAAGCATTAAACTGGCCTCTGCAGTGACGTTTTCTTCATTGCAAAACGAATCAAGTTTTCATCAGCAGTATAAATCTCAGCACCACACGTCTACAGGATTGTGTAAATACACTTTCAAACTAAATAAAATAGATTCACAACGAGATACTGTAAATACAGAACTTGGCACAACATCTAGATTCTACAGTGATATATTTCCATTATGTGTTGACATAAAGGTGTAACACAAGTATTACAAGGTATTATTTTATATTTCTAAGTGTTCCATGCGATGAAGATGAGGGACAGAAACAGTGACACGATGGTGACGTAGAAAATTAAGAAAGCTCTGTTGATTCTTGCGGCCCAGAGGCCGTACTTCCCTCCTTCCTGTCTGCAGCCGAGGTGCAGATTCAAAGTATTCTGCAGCTCCTTCAGCTCCTCCAGGATCAGCAGTAACGCATTAGACTCTACTGACTGAATGCTGTTGTCAACCTGCACACACCAGGAGTCACAGAGTCATGTTAGACTGGGATTATTCATTATTCATACATTCACGTATTACAAGCCAGGTGGACAAGATCATTGTGTGTATGTTATCTACTTTGTTACAGGCCAAGTCATTAAAACTAAAGGGTTGAATCAGGCCTCTTAGGTTGTTAGGAGGATGTAAATACGTTGATATTTACCATGTTATCACAACAATGTTGACTGAAGCGTAATATTATGCCCTTAAGTGATGAAGATAAACTATAATTGTCTACTGATCTACAAACCATATATATATATATATATATATATATATATATATATATAGCACCATTTTCTTTACAGAATTTCCTGAAAATGGGAATAGATTAACTGCTGTTATGTGATCATTACACATAAAAAATGATCATTGAGTCATTTAAAGTGCGTTTGAATTTGATTTTGAACTTCCTAATGTGTTCAAAACTAGGAGCAACCACTTTTCCCACGTTTCCTTTTGCTTTAACTGAACTTTTATGCAGTGTTGCTTTAGAGTTTACCTACTAAAATAGAATTGATGCTAGAATATATATGTCAGATTGAATAGAACACGATGTACATGAAGCATGTAAGAGACGAAAACCAGACTGTGTGGCGTGATGAGGAGACTGTAATGTTCTTCAAATGACTACATAAAACAAACATAAATGTTTTACATATGTTTTTTGTCTCATTGGCGGTTCCTCTTCTGCAATGGTTTAATGGCACCCAACTACTCCATCAACTGCTTAACCTCAATGAAACAACTCCTAATATTGCCCATGACATAAAGATCCAGCATGATTACATGCACGAGAAACTACACAGTTTTGTCTACCCGTCTTGTGATAATGATGTTTTATTTGAACTGTTAGGTTGTAATAAAATAAAATGACTTACACTGTAAATAAGGAATGTCTATGTATAAATTACGATACTTGAAAAGGATAATTAATAAGGAATAGTGAGCCTTATGGGAAAGAGTATGCGTGAAGAAGGCCACATTGAGTTTTCTAACTTAGACTTTCAGGTATGCATGGAATGAGAAGACGAAGGGGGATGGATACTACAGACACACAAAGGGCAATAAACCAACTCCACTTGAGGGGGATGCTTTGCCAAACTGTGTGTGAGGGGGAGAGATGACATCAAGAGCCATAAAGCCCAGAGGAGGACCATATGGACCAAAGTGACCAATCGGAATGCTGATTCTAGCCATGTGAAACTTTAGCCGCACCATATGTTGTAAAACTGAGCCAATGAGAGGCAACGATGCACATTTTCATTGAACTATATAATCACATGTACTGGTCTGTTCAGAGCTCTCTTAGGTCACCAGCACAGACAGTAACTCTCTCAGGATGCCTTTACAGGCAACTGTTTGGGCCTGTGGACTGCCGTGGCCTATGATCCCCACTGAGATTTTTGCTCTGTTATCACAACGCTTTTCACTTTATTAAATATGCTTTATTATAACTTTCGGTCCAAGAAGTCCTTTGTCTCCCCGGAACTTTTCTCAGAATACAATAGAACCATGTCTATACCTCTTGAGCCACCGGCAGCAATTCATGCTGTTTCTCATCATCAGACGCTTTGCAGATGAACCAACAGCAGGTTTGTATTTTCTCCTCTGAAAACACACAGTAGGTTTGTCAAGAGAGTGGCTGCACAGGAAATATGATTCACAATTATGCTGCATATAAAAAGCACTGGAAAACATAACACAACGTATTCTATTTGATTAAATTCCTGTGACCAAATATAGAAGAGAAAACATCCCCCGTTATAAGTTAATGAGAGTATCAAACAAACCGACAAATGTCAACAGATTTTAATTCATATACAGGGAATTTAGGTTTCAAGGCCAAGAATACCTCAAAATTCTAAACTTAAACTATAAACCAGTAGCAGGAAAATTCCTCCAGACATTTCCATTCAAGGAGCTTCCGATAAGATCTGTCTCTCACCTTTGTTATGGTTCTCGATTCTGACTGTCTCTTGTTTGACCTCCCTGTTGGCCCTCAGTCTGAGATTCTCCTGGGATGCAGAGTCTTTCTCCATAAGATATGTAACCAAGATCGTCTCCAGCAGGCTGAGCAGCATCAGAGCAAAAATCCCAATGCAGTAGGTCGCTGAGAGGAGGAAACAGACAATAACTAGTTTTGGTTTTGGTTTAGTATGTATGAACCATAATCCAGTTAGCAGAATGCCCCTTAAAGCGTGAGTCAGTACCTATGACTGGAGTACTGTTGGACATGGAGGGCAGGATGTCATTCAGGATGAGCATCATTACGGAGATGGCCAACATCACGGTGACTTTGAAGCCCAGTTTCTCTCCTTGATGGTCTGCGATGAAGAAGGAGGCGATGTCCAGAATCAGGAAGAACAGGATGGGTAACAGGAAGTTGGTGACATGAAGGAGGGGCCTCCTCTTCATGGTGAACTAAGAAAAATAGGTTCAAGGGTCAGTCCAAGATCGTACAAATGACAACAGAAATTATGACATCATCGGGGGTTCGAGGCGTCAGGAGTACATTTGTGTGTACTGTGGTGGAAAAACAGTTCAGACCGGGCCAGTTGATGAAGTCTAAACTACTGCTCCACAACTCTATTCTTATTCTATACTTAATACCTATTGGTGTACTGATGATCTTTGAAGAACACACTGGAATCAGACAGAGTTCAATGCAATAGAGTTTATTCTTCAAGCAAAGAACACAACCCGAGTCATTCTCCAGACAATGACGGATTTATTCGTGGCGCTCCCCAAGGTGCTGATCCTTGTGTACAGCCAATAACCTCTTTGTCTAATCATTGAGTTTACCTGTTTCCTGATACCTGTTTCCTACCAAATATTTATATATATATAATTTTAGAATTTTTTTGCTGAATCTTGAATCCCCTTTCACATGTGAGTACCAGAGCAAAGTGTATATTAGTTTTGTTTGTTGTTTTCCATGCTGTAACTTGACGGTATTTTTTGTTTTTTGCAAAGAGAATAAAACTCCTGAAATGCTTCTCCAGTCTCCTGCCTCTCACCTAACTTTGGTCCTCACTGCATTCTTACGGTAACTTCAATTAGATAACTTGAGAGCGTGAATAACGTTATTCCAGAGCACGAATTCAAGATCAGGAATTCTTCAAACTGGCAATATTGTTTAAACAATGTGCGTATCAAACGTATAAATACTGGAGCAAGAATGAAGAAACTTCAGAGCTTGAATGACATAATGTAAGAGCGTGGATTAAGTTAAATTTAAATTATAATTCAAGGGCACAAATACGTAGTCCGCAAAACTGTATTTAATGTTGTATTTATTTGTGTTTGCGACTTAAATAATGCACAATTCATCCAATTTGAACACACAAATTAGAAATTAGTGCTCACAAATGAGTTATTGTGTATCCATAGACTGACCAGTTTTAAAACTAAAACAAGAAAATAATATAATATAATATATATATATATATATATATATATATATATATGTACACATACATACATACGTACAGTGTATATGATATATCTCCTCATTTTATTGCTGGTAATGGACAGATTGAGGAACTCCCACTCTCCCTGAGTCTTTATCAGCTCTTGGGAAAACTCGGTGGCCCAAGTCGAGTTGGACAAAGGAAGGAGACGAATCTCGTCAACTGAGGAGAGAGGGAGAAGGTTTGAGTGAAAGGAGGTGGCGGTAACAACACCGATTCAGCCCGGTACACAGTCATGTACCACACAGTCGTACACCATACTCACAAGAGCGCATAAAAGATCTAATGGAGATGTTGCAGTTCTGTGTGTCGAAGGGGAACTTGTGGACGTCCATTTTACAAGTGCTGACCACCTTCAATACATCTTCAGCAATGACCGTCCCGTTATGGTACACGTACAAGTACGGATTCTGAGGGGAGTCATCCTTCTGTATCCTGAGACACAAACACATACACACACACAAAATATGTTCATGTTGTGTTTGAAAATGATTTAAATTACAAGGTATTTCACATTAATCATTAACTGAATGAATAGAAGATGGAGCTCCTCCTGTCACCACCTGATGATAATGTGTTTGCTTATTATTGCTCTTAATATAAAAGCTGTTGTGCGTTCATAAGATTCAAAGAAATACCTCCCATTCTCCATCAAACCTTTGCTCTCCTTTTGTCCTCTGTTTTCCCATTACCTGTTACACATTTGTTTAGCTGTCCATCAAATCCAATTCCCTTGAAGTTCTCTTTCATTTCTTTTATTTTAGATGACCCGTGGCAATTTCTATCTCACCTTTAAAGGATTACTTCGACAAACATTTTGGGAAATGTGCCCATTTGATTTCTTGCCGCGAGTTAGATGAGAAGATTGATACCAATTTAGCTTAGCTTAACATAAAGCTCCTGCTCCCAGCCAAGAGGTTTTTACACTTATGAATTAAACACGATATATCATTTTAATTAGTGAGCTTTAGAGGAGCTTCAGACGAAGCCAGTCTCGCTGTATACCTCTGTTTCTTGACTTTGTGCTAAGCTAAGCTAAGCAGCTCTCAAATACAGAATGAGAGTGGTATTTTCTCAACTTACTAACTTTAAAATCAGTTTTTGTGGGCTTTTTTTTACACGTATCTTTGAATAAACTACAGTGTATCTGTGTGTGCTGCAGGCTCACATCTCATCGATAAAAAGGTCTGGTTTCCAGAGCATTTCCTTAGGAACTTTAAGCTGAGTGATTCCACAAAACTCTTCAGGGTCCCATGAGATGCGTTCATTCTTCCACACCTGCAGTAAATTAATAGTAAATTACCAGAGAAATAAGAGACAAAGACAAGACAAATTAGAAATAAAATACACAACAACAGGTGACCAAAGACAGTGTAAGCAGGAGAGTCACGGGTGAAAAGTCATTTTGCATTTAAATAATCAAAACTCACCATCGTTACCCAGAGAAAAGGAATAAAAGTTTGCGTTTTCTCAATCTGGGAATAAGCACACATACGCATGTCAGAACAGATCAACTGCATGGCAACATTTAGCAGGTGAATGATACACCAACACAATAGTGCCGCACCTACCACGGCCAGGATGGAAAAGAGGATGATGTCCAGCTCCACCTCGGTGGGCTGCCTGTAGTCCAGAACGGGTCGGGTCATTTTGAACACACTGTTGTCTTTGGTCAGGTTCAAGTAGTCGAATACATCCTGGTAACTACACACTTCCTTAGAGAACGACCCATCTACATTTAAACAGTTATCAGAAAGATGTTTTGTCTTTTGTGTAAACAACTGGAGGTGTTGTGTAGTTTGTGTTGTTGATTTGACTAACGTTAAGCGTATGAGAAAACCCCAGTATATTCTAAAGCCCTGATATTTTATGCATTCATTTGCTTGATTTTTTTCTTTTGCATGATAAAAAAACATTCTTTCCGTTATATTCTAAGCTTGCTGACGCAGAGCAAATAGACTAATCTTCTCTGTACATTCTTCAGATTGTAGATACGATTGTTTGATAAGAGGAGGGCTTCTGGATTTCTGATCATTTTAGGTTTTTCTCCTTTAAATCAAAACTATAAGAATAAACAGCAGTGTGAAGCAGGCAAACCAAAGAAGTCATGGCTTTAATCATTTTTGGTTCAAGCTTTGCACAGTTGCTCTGTGACAACACGCACAGGCTCCACATTCTCAAACACTTTATGAAACAGATACAAACATTGCTGGAATGATGGAAAACACCATTGCAACTAAAGTAAACTAAACCAAAAATGATTTCCAAGGTTCAAACACATAAACACCTCTCAAACATGCTCATGCGTCACAAAGTCTTACCTGGGAAGATGATCAGGAGAAAAGCGAGGTGCATCATATCTATAGCGGTGTGTGTGTTTAAGTGTGTGTGTGTGTGTGTGTGTTTAAGTGTGTGTGTGTGTGTGTGTGTGTGTGTGTGTGTGTGTGTGTGTGTGTGTGCAAGTGTGTTATAGCAGCTCCGTATTGAGTTGGTGTCCCGGCTGTAAGACCAGACCGAATCTGTGATGCTTTGATTCGAGCTGAGGAGGTCTAGGCTAAATTAATGACCTCTGCCTGAAATGAGAAACCCCTCTGTGGTGGTGGTGGGGGCGTGGATGGGCTCAGCTGACGAGGGACAGAGTGGGGAAGTGGTTCAGGGAACGGTGCCGGGAGAGGTTTAATCAGCCTCAGCTGCAGGCAATCGGAAATTGTGTGTCTCCCCTTTTAAAGACTGTAGGAACGGCGAGAGTGGACGAAGCCGGAACCGTTGTGAGAGCACACGGCCACGGAACAGTATCCGCGGCAATTGTGCTTAAAATAAACGCATTGAGAACCCCGATCTGAGTGTGTGACCTTCCTTGTGCTGCCCGAGACTCACGGTAGTGACAGAGACTTGTTACACCCTCCCACAGTGGACAGCAGGAACTGACATTGTAATTGGTTAACAGGCCTTGGTTTCAGGTGAGATTGAAGGTAACAAATGATAAAATAAGAGAAAGGCAGGTGGAGAGGATTCATCCATCTGAAAGGAGACATAATGGGATTTTTTTTTTTAATGGTTTTGTATTTTAATGGACATCTGTTCTCTCATTGGAGTTTATGAACAACTATTGATTATTTTCATACTCGTCGTCCTCGTTTTGTTTGATCAACAGTCCAAAACCCAAAGATATTCAAATGTTTAGCCTATGTATTTATTGGACTTTTAATCTGCGATTAATCGGTAATCAAATTAATTAACAATTCAATTGAGTAAACAAGTAGTTTACTTCTTAAAAGAGTGCGAAATTTATTATTTGTAAATTGCAAGTAAAGCTAAGAGAAATATCTCTTTTCAGCCGCTAAATGCTCCACTACGTTCATCGGCTGCTAGTTGCTAAACTTGTTTGTCTACCAGTTGGTGCTGAGCAAGTAGTACACAGTTGTTTCTCAGGCTTTTTTAGCTGAAAACGTCCTGCTGCAGGCCAAAACCACGCGGATAAGAGCGCTGTCAACAAAAACAATGAGCTGAAAGACGCTAAAACACTTCGTAAAGCTGAAGGGGAATACAGAGTCAGTGATAATTCTCTGTGGGTTGACTTTAAACACAGTAAATTGATCATTAATTTAAAACTGATTGGTGCACTTTTAAAATTAAAATAAATAAAACCAAACTTTCTTGCTTTGTTTTTTTAGTTTTTTTGTCTTGTTTCTTTATTGTAAATTTTGACAATTTTTTTAATAATGTATATAGAGAGACAGGGCTTGCCACATTTTGCTGCTTGCATATAAGATACCTTAAAATAATTACAAAAAACAAATGCAAATAATGCAAAGCAGATGCATTTTAATTTCTTCTGTGGGAAAGATGGTTATTATCCAGTCATTAGAAGTTATTTATACTTGTGGCAGAAATACAAATTGAGCTCTGTGGTGGGAAAAAGCTGCAGAGCAGAGTTTGAAAAATGATTGCATGAAGCAGCGAGGAGAATTTCAGTGACCATGTTCGGAAAAATCTTAGAGCCACGTTTCATCTTCAGCCACATGAACCAAACACAACCATGCGCTGATTAATGAGTCTTTCCCATTTTAAATAAACGTCACATCACTCTGACGATTTAGTTGCAAAAACTTTATTGTCCTTCTGATGTTTTCTTTGACACGTTCACCCATAGTTCTAGAAAAGTGGGGGTTTTGCAGATTCAGGACCCACTCCTCTGATATCATACTGAGACTGGTGCCAGAGAACGGCTTCATCTACACATTCGGACTGTGATCACATGACTGTTTGCCGCTTGGATATAGAAGTGCAATCCTCTTGACCGCAACAGTTCAGGTCAAGGGAATAGGGAGCCAGCCACCGATATATAACACTACAGATGGATATGGTCCGGCTTGGTGTGTATGCAATGATCCATCATCAAGTATTCTACAGAAGGGTGCAGGTTGACCTAGATGTGGAGCGATGAAGAGACTGGGACGTTCCTAAAATTAATACATTAAACAAACATAAAAGGTTTAAATGTCTCCCCCTTTTCTTCTCTGCATAAATTACTCCTAACTGGAGAATCAGCGACACAAACTGTTTATCTTGATGTGCCAAACTCGTATATACTGTATATATATTCGCATGACAGTGGTGGATGAGAACACACATGACTTCACGTTTTCTTTCGCGTATTTTGGGGGAAATTTGCACAAAATGTTCATGGAAACTTGACTAATGTCTAAGATGTGTTCTATGCCACAGTGTTTGATCCCAGACGTTTGTCTCAAGCTCCTCCTACCCAACCACCCTGTGCAGGTTCTGAAAGATCTCTATGAATGGTCATGTTTTTAACATGTTGTTTGACATGTCTCTCACCAAGTCATAGCAGGAGTTTAAGACACCAAGATCTCCTAATGTGACATAGTGACCATCTCCTAGTGAGAGCAGTGATCCTGTATTTATTGTGAGTACAGCTGCGCCTTAATGGGACACTTCCTTGATTTCTTTGTTCCCCCGTGGTGGGCTCAAGTGCTGCTCTGAAAGCAGAATTAATAAATCAATCCATTATTTGCGAAGGACATGGTACTTTTCCTTAAACTGCACAATACGTGGTTGAAGTAGTAATCTATATAGTTGTTGTGACCCAAGATAATAACCCTTTGCACACGTCCACACCGGGCATTACACTGCAGTCCTCATGGCCTGTGATACGGTTCACTTCAGTTAGAAGCAACTGAAAGCCTCGCCAACCAACAACACGGTCCTAACTCACAGTGCACAACAGTCAATATCCACCAAGGATGGAAATTAATTATTGATAGGCCTCGACCACGAAGAATATAAATATTAAGTGATATCAGCAAAGAAAGCTACCTCACTTCAACTATGACTGTGCAAATTGAAAGTATAATAAAATACAATGTAAGTTAGATTCTGAGTTGCGATTGAGAAAGGATGTATGCTGTACATAAAGAGCAAGGATAAAGCAAGCATCACATTTTTAAAGATATTTAGATATTACTGTACTTACTGTATTTGTCTGGGAAAACAATCTTAAATCAAATGGAATCATGATAAACAGATGTGGTTCATGCAAACTACAATACACGGCCCTGATGTCTGATCTACCATCTAACTATAACTCCATACCTAGTCCTCAATGTGCACTGGGCACGACTCCTCATCTGTCCATCCGAAAGAAGGCGAAAGAAGGAAGAGAGGAGAAAGAAAGAGGAGAGGGGTGGGGAGGAGAATGTCCAGGAAGAGACAGTCGAAGATGTGAAGAATGACGAGGGGAAAAGGAGAGAAACAGAGAGATAACAGAACACTTTTACGACACAGAAAGAGAAAACATGTCACACCATCCACCAGAAAAGACCAAAGAGGTGATGTTAGGTTCAAGGTGATGATGATAAGTCAGGGTTTTAGTGGCTGAGAGCTACAAGAAGGATGCAGAGCTAAGCAAGCGAGTTGGAACCCAAAATTGACACCTTTAGCTCTCATCACAGTAACCAGCTGAGTGTCACAAAGCAGGGAGGATGTTCAGGAGAGGACGGGAGGGAAGATGGAAGGGTGTGAGAATGAGTTGCAGATGTTTGACGAAGCGGCTCGGAGCTGGCAGACGCGGAACATGAACTTCAAACTCTGGGATGGACCAGACTTTTTTTCTCTCGCACTCACACAAACAGAAAACAGAAAACACAGCATGCGGAAAGCACTCGTCAGACACACGGTAAGGTGCACTCGTCACACACACACACACGCACACGCACGCACACACACACAGAAACACACACCAGGGCTTCAGCTAAAAGTAGGGAGAGGAGGGAGAGAGTGCACAGCTAACCGGTACTGAAACAAAGCAATGAAGCACCAGAACAACACCAAAGTGTAGGGATGAAGAGAAGAAGGAAGGCTCCAGACCTTCATGCCGGGCATAGATGCTACAAAAACCTCCTCTCTGGTCACTAACTGCGACTAAATGAAACCTCTAATTAGTTTTTCTTGTTTCTTTCTGGCTTTAATGTGCATTAGCATGTTAGCATAGCAAGCACCCTTTCTCTCATCTTCCTCACATGTCCTCGCCTCCTGCGTCCCCCCCCACCTCCCCTCCACCCTCTTTACTCCCCTCACTCTCATGCCCAGTCCTCAGCTCTCATCGGTCCATGTTCGAGAGGTTGCCACTCACCGGCGAATCGGCTGTCGGGAGCCTGCTCATTATCCAACCCCAAAGAGGGCGTGTCACAGAGGGCGACGCCCTGATTGTTATTGGCCAACTCTGGACACCTGCTCCGCCCACCTGCAAGCGAGGGCAAAGGTCAAACAAGAGCAGCCAGGCACAGCAGGGGAGGGAGTGGGACAGGCAGGGTGAGGGGGGGGAGAGGGCAGGGTGTCAGAGGTGGAGGGGTGAGGTTGGCCATGCTGGAACGGCATTAATAAAATAATAAATGAGAGGATTTTTCTGCATTTTTCCACCATGTATCTGACTCAGACATGAGATTTTAAAGGACACCAAAATCAACTGATTCGCTCTGATGCACAGTGTCTTTAGAAGACTTTCTGTAAAGTGAAATGTGTGTGTGTGTGTGTGTGTGTGTGTCCACAGATTCTTAGACACAAAGACTCCTGGTGATTTCCATTTGGTCTGAAGCTTCATGAATTATAACAAATATATTATATTCTATAATCCAGTTGAGCGCATGATTCCAGTGAATCGGACTCAATAAAGATTCAATAAGATTCAATAAGCCAACAAGTGTGATCGGATTCTTGCAAAGGCTCATTTTGCACAATTTAATTAGACAGGATGACATGTACAAAATGCTAAGAGTGTTTACAGAGAAGAGAAGAAAAACAAACGAAGCTCATCTTGCCCTCCAGTTTTCCATCAATACAGCAGGAGAGATTTCTGTCTGTTCTTACTAAGAACCGACAGTTTCGGGCTTTTTTTCAGTTGTACATTAATTTATTGGGTCTTTTGTTTGTACAAAAGGTGGCATAGCATACTTATACCCTTTATTTATTATATATAATAGAATATTAATAATAATATATATTATAATATAGTACAATATAATATAATACAATATCATATTATATAAACATATATCATGATTGAGGTTTTTATCTATATGACCTACTGTTATTTTTAAATATTTGATTTAATCAGATTTACCACACTTAAATTTAGCGTTCACTTTCTCTAGAAACAAAACTAGTCACACTGTAAATTGAAATAATATATAAAACATAAACAGATTTTACGATATATTTTATGGTTTTTTTATGTTAAAATGATCTGCCATGTTGTTTTAAAGTGGCCACTTTGCTACACTCATTCTCTCTTTCTTAGCTCATCACCCAACACGGTGTTTGCTGATACTAAAGCACGACACACTGGAGCGAGAGATCTTCTGATTTTCGGTTCTATTTACTCATTAACTAGGTAAGCCGACAAATGAGACAGAAATATTAACATGAACTGTCTGCATTAGCATTTTTCTGCCTTCTCCAGCATGGCCAGATAACAGATACTGACATGTTTAATTAAGTGCCTCATGCCTGCATCAAGCCTGTGAGCGTGTGCGTGTGTGCGTGTGTGCGTGTGTGCGTGTGTGTGTGTGTGTGCTAATGAGGAGGAGGATGACTGGATGATTGGCAGCTCAGCACAGAGACACAGACGGGGCACATACAGAAGCTGTCTGGCAGCGCTGGTGCAGATGCAAACATAACATCCTACAGCGCATGTGCACATTCAGTCTGTCAGGCAGCACAGGTCCGCTCGTCTCCTAAAGAACTGAAAGGTCATTCGGTAACTCACAGGTACACAGGTAGATTGTTTCAGTCTGGCCCCAGGTGTCACACACGCACATACACACAATCCACAGAGAAACTAATTTACATATACAAGCTTCAAACTGTTGTTTAATGAAGGTGACCTTGTTGTTTTTGCTTCAAGCCTCTCTGGTCATTGACTCACACTCTCTGTACACCACAACACTTTCCCTCTTTCTTTCTCACACACACACACACACACACACACACACACACACACAGACAGACAGACAGACAGACAGACAGACAGACACACACACACACACGCACACACACACACACACGAAGCATGAAGAAGCTTTCCCTTCATGATGCAGCAGCAAAAAAATAATTGTGCCGAGCTTTTTAGAACATAAACACTGAAATGATATGCCTCATACACATACATAAAATCTACAAGCGCGCGCACACACACACACACATACACGTGTACACACAATCATTAATTTAGCGGTGCAAATCATGCAAATGCAAGCCCGTAGCCTGGTGTGCAGCAGAACCTCATCTAAACAACACAGGATGCTGTACAAGCTCATTTCCTGTTGTGAAGGAAAGGGCGCGCCAATCGATTGGACTATGTTGATATTTGTGGCTAATTGCTTCATTACCGGTAATTAAATCCAGCTATGAGGAAACACTGATTGTAAAACATGGGAAGAATTGTCGTATATTTCAAGCGACATATACTACATATTCTAAATAAAAGTCACTCAAATAGACTGTTCACTGTCTGATCTGTCAGCTGTGTAACAGGTCGGGGATGGATCCTCTGAAAGATATCGGGTTGATATCAGTTTGGTCCCTTTCATTACGTTTGTTTACGTGTTATTAGCTGGCTTGCTAATGTTAGCCTTCATTCAGGAATCACTTGGTGAAGCCGCAGAGGCTAAAGTTAAACTAGCTGTCAGTAAATACCTCCGAAGGGGAGGCTGGCTTTTTCCTGAACCACAATGTCTCGTTTTTCATTTTCCACACGTAAAGTTGCTTAAAGTCTGAAAACGATGTTATGGGAATGAAGCAAGAACCTTAAAGTTTGAGCCGTACAGCTGAGCAAAGAGCTGAAACATTTTGGGGTTTTGTCCTTCAAGTTTGGATAAAATAAACTTGCTTATCTGCCAGATTTGGAGGAACTCTTGTCTCTTAAAAAGACAAGGACTGTTTTATTTTGCAGAATCTTTGGGCTGCTGGTGTCTTAAAGGAACCTGGCAGGCAATAGAGGCAATGCAGAACTTCAAAGTCCTTTTCTCAAATAAAGCAGGAGTATTTTTGGATGAAACAGTGATCTTTGCTCTTTGATTTGATCACAGTGTTAGAATCCGATTCGAGGAGCCAGTTCTTGCCACGTCCAGTCCAGTTCTGTGACCACAGAGGAAGACTACACTGGGACTATCAGTGACAACTGGTCCGGAATTTTTGAGTCATTTCAGTATTTTAAGGTCGGTCTTAGGAGCTCAGCCTTCACTGTGAAGTAGACTGAAGTTCTAGTGCACGCATACTGCATGAGAAGCCATTCACTCCAGTTCAGATAGTGCATGTTGAGGTGGTTTCAGCCAGCATCACATGCATTTTGAAAGGGACTGCCCCATCTAGAGGACAACATCTAACATAGAATCCCTTTACTTGAAAGGGTTGTTGTTACTCAGCCATGATTTGAAAAAGTTTACAGACAGCAACAATATCGACCTGTCGGTCCATAATATATAGTTTGTATGAAAAGGTGTGTTTCTTTTTCACATGGCCTGAGAGCAACAAAATGCAAAGGGGGGTGAGAGGTCAGGGGTGAAAGGTGAGGGATGGTCACCATAGTTACCTTTCCCATTAGATGGGAAGGAGCAGTCCTCTTCAGTGACATCGTTTCCCTGGAGAACAGGAAAGAAGCTTTTTTTAGACCTAATAAAAGTTAAAAGATGCATACATAAAATGTGTGTATTACTCACCTCTGAGTCCTGCTCCTCTACTGCCACTGAGTAGTTTTGTTCCTTTGGCTCCTGAGAAAACTCCTGAATGAAAGAAAAGATACAAAGGGAGACAGTCCAACACATTTATAAAACATTTTTGGATCGTACAGCCAATTTTCTCCTCCATCCCCAGATTCCTCACCCCTTCCTGCTGCGACGGTCCTCGGCTCTCCATGGGGGCGTCCTGGTTCTCCTCGCCCTCAGCATCTCCCCCCTCGTCCCCCCCGGGCTCGCCTTCGGCCCCGGCCAGGTAGGACCCTGACATGGAGGACATGGTGTCAGTGCTGATGTGGGAGTGCTGCGAGTGGGACGAGGCCATGGACATCACTGACTGGACCAGGCTGCTGCTCACTGGGTCTGACAGACAGACGGAGACACACATCACGGTCGGGCTCCGGGTCGGAGGACTTTTTATTGTCTGGGTGCCGCGGGTGAGATCTCCACCATTTGTAAAAGAAAGTAGTCCCTACACTCACAAAATTACCAACAGCAGAACACGCACACAGCAGATGATCGCCCTTTCTGAATAGTGGGTGAAATGAAGAAATGTTTTTTTCTATTGTCTCGTTGTCACATTACAGGAATAGTTCTACATTATGGGAAACATGCTTATTCACTTTCTTTTCGGGAATTACATGAAAAAGATCAATAACACTCCCGTGTCTATGCACGTTGCAGTAAGTACGGAGCTAGAGCCTGGAGGTTGGTTAGCCTCGCTTAGCATGAAGCTAACTTGACACTGTCTAAAGTGGATGTCGACTGGTTCCTCTTATGCTCATTAAGTATCTCGTTTGTTTAACCATCGTGTTGTCCTGCTTCTGGCTGTGGACTGTGGGAGTTTGGGTATTGATTTTAAAAACACCCCCTCCCACCTAACCACAGTTCCCTGGTCCTTAAACATGAACCCAATCGCTGTATATTCTCACAATGTTCACAGGTTTTGATGTGTGGACCAAGTTCAATGCGTAAAAAATGCATTGGAAGGCTAACAGTAATTAGGGGGCGGTATCGAGCCGTCTGGCCACGTCCAAACCCATTAAATCGAAGTATATACCAATTTGACGATGGATGCAAAGTGTTTTGAGTTTGTGAGCGTCGATCCCAAATGGTTCACTTTTTGTTGGGCAAACTCTTTAAATACTGAAATCTGTTCAGAGTGATGGCAGTAAATCTCATGAACATGAAGTCATGAAGTTATTGAAGTGGATTATTCTTTTACCGATATGTTTAATTGATGATTAATCATATAAAATGTCGTTTATCACACTCTTTATTGACACAAGTGTCAGATTAGGGTGTAAGGTTACAGTTAATATAGAGTAGTTAGATCAATATTTGCATTTGGAAGCTTCCATTGAAGTGAAATAATTGCTTAATCCGTTTTAGTAATCATCAACTTTGATCTCACTGCTACTGGAAAAGACCATTAAGAGGAATGTTAATTAAAATACAAAGCTGGCCGTCTGCAAAGAGTGGAGCTCACCACCCTGTGGCGGTACAAAGAAACAGCCAGAGGATGCTGATGGGATCAAATCTAGTGAGGAAGTCAGGGACACATTGAAACTGAAAGAACTACAAACTGATATTTTGTATTCCTTGTTAAGGATTAAAATATGTCCAAGTAGCATGTAGTATGATGATGGCATATAAAGAAGTTGCTTTTATGATTTTTCAATCATGTTTTCATTACATTATCAGGATGAATAGCAATAAAATGGATGAACACCAAAAGTGTATTTTCTGTCAACTCTCCTGTCTTCCTCTGTGTTACAGATTGTGAATCTTTAAATTTTTACTTAAAGTACTTTTCTTTTGATCATGTCAACATAAGAACCTCGGGTATTATTTCTCAAACTGACACTTTTTGGTTTTAGTCAAGGGTTTAATCAGCTGATTAAAGTCATATAAATAACACAATAATTTAGTTTTTTTCTCAACTCCTCTGACAGAGTTATTGTATGGGATTCATCAAGTCCAGCTTTGTTTCTTCTAGTAACTGGTTGTTAATCTATAGACACAAAACAATTCAGTTAAATTGTTGTTGCATGCTCTTTATAATGTAGTTTTATGATGTGACAACACCCCGGTTAAGGTTTGGTTAGATTTAGGGGAAAGGCTGTGGTTTGGGTTTGTAGAGGTCAGGGAACCTTCGTCCACATGGTTACAACAATAAACATGTGGTTTGGGAACAATCATCGTCACACCAAAAACATGCTTCAGCTGTGTAAGAGTCCAATGTGTTGTTGACCGATCCACCTCCTCCCTATATGGACATTGTCCAAATCAATGTCACCTGATCTGGTTCCCGTCATAATTTCTACAACTGCTGGAGGGCTTTGTCACTTCAATATAAACAAAACTGTCACGGCCGGAGGATTCTTACTACAAAGGGAGGACGACCCAAACGCATGCAGACAGGAAGAGTTCAGGGATTTATAGAAAAGCTGTAGATACATAGGCTTATTGGCATGGGTATGAAGTCCAAATGAAAGAGGTGCAGACAGATACTGGTTCCAGGTGTCAGGGTTCAGGATTACAGGATACAGGGATCGGAGGCTCAAAGCAAAGGAATTAAAAAACAAAGCAACTATGACAACGTTGATGATATGACAAGAAGTGAGCGGAAAAGGGCGAATTACATATGAACAGGGCAGATGAGGAAAGTGGATACAGGTGAGCATGGGGGCGGGGAAGTTCAGGTGACTGGGACTGGAGGGAAAGGGGTCACTGCAAGGCAAGAGGGAGTGGCTGGATGCGAGAGGAGGTGGTAGGAGAGAGGAGAGGGAGGAAGAGCAAACGTCCAACATGCTCTCACATGCTGATGTTGAGCAGGTATTTGGTCATAAACCAAAATATTGGACAAATTAAAACTTTGAACTGAAGAAAAAGTTAAAGCTACAGCTGTTACACTTTGTCCTTTAAGTCATATTTGCTCAAACAAAGGGAAAAAAAGGGTGGGTTAGGGTTAGGGGTTAGGGTTTAGGGTTAGGGTTAGGGGTTAGGGTTAGCGGGTTAGGGGTTAGGGTTAGGGGATTAGGGTTAGGGTTAGGGGGGTTAGGGTTAGGGGGTTAGGGTTAGGGGGTTAGGGTTATGGTTAGGGTTAGGGTTAGGGTGTAGACATGAACCCACAGGCCCAATCTCAATCTCCACCCTTACGGACTCACGGACTTTGAGGCGTGCTCCCGCGAAGTCCGTGAGGGTTTATGGTTGTCCCATTGTCAAATCGTTGAGTGCTTGAGGGCTCTCTGGCAGACCTTTGAGCTCTTTATGAACCCTTACTGTAAGTCAGCATGATATGCCGACTTTGCCCAAGGGAATTACCCACAATTCATAGCTAAACACGTCGTTACCAATGGAAGCATGGAGCCGTAAAAAAAAAGGTAAACAAAGAGGACGGCACGTGGGTGTTCAGCCCAATAAATTACATTTACAACAACATTAAGGATTAAAGATGGGACATGAGAACACATGAAATCAGAGGAATGCAAGCAGAGATTATATATGTTAAAAATATTTATTCATCAAACATTTCGTTTTGTTATTGAAGCTGTTTTGAAAAAAACAAGTAAATATATAATTTTAATGACGTCTCCTCTCGTGAGGAAAGAGTCTGGAAGACATTCAAATCAGGCAGTAAAAAGTATAAAATAAATACCCACAATTGTACACAATATTTTTTTACGTTTTCATAGTAAAGTGGTATGTTGCAGCAAAGTGCTGTCCCATTCCTATTTACACCATTTCAAGCCCTCACACACTCTCACACTCAACCACTTAACAGGAGACGTCAGTAAGTGTCTGAGGGTTCAGGGTTTGAGGGTTTAGGGTGGAGATTGAGATTGGGCCATAGATCTCCCCACGTAGTCCGACGACTTCGTGGTTGGATAGAGATCTAAGGCAAGGCACGGGCCAGCGCATATCACTCAGAGGCCTTCCATCCGTATGAACTTTGACCCCGTGCGGTTGGATAGAGATCTAAGGCAAGGCACGGGCCAGCGCATATCACTCAGAGGCCTTCCATCCGTATGAACTTTGACCCCGTGCAGGAAAGGAGAGGCTAGTCCAATCCAAGATAAAGGCATGGATAAGAAATAATAATGAAGGTTTTATTCCACTTGGGAAGGTGGTAGGTACTTGTAATAAACCTTGACCAATGCTTTAATCCTAAACTTAGCCAACACCGAATTTGAGCCAATTCGGAGCAAGCAGAGTGGAGTTAGGACGTTTTCACACACCTATACATAGTACTGTCACTGTGACTGGACCAAGCTGTAATTATCCTGGTGTCCACCAGAGGGAGCCATAGCTGCGTCTTCCGGTGTCCACTAGAGGGAGCCAAAGCTGTATTGTGGCAGGGTTAGAGTTAAAGTTAGGGCTATGGTTCCATGGTAAGGTTTAGGCGTATCTAGGCAAACAGTTAAGGTTAGGGCCAGGGCTCCATGGTTAGGTTTAGGTGTTTGTAGGCAAACGGTTAAGATTAGGACTAGCGTTACATAGTTAGGATTAGGCATTGGTAGGCAAACGGTTAAGGTTAGGGCCAGGGTTCCACGGTTAGGTTTAGGCGTTTGTTGGCAAACGGTTAAGGGTTAGGGTTAGGGTTAGGGGTTAGGGTTAGGGTGGAGACATGAACCCATAGATCTCCCCACGTCGTCTGACGACTTCGTGGTTTGATAGAGATCTAAGGCAAGGCACGGGCCAGCGCATATCACTTAGAATACCCCAGCTGTATGGGGTTAGGGTTAGGGGTTAGAGTTAGGGGTTTAGGGTTAGGGATAGGGTTAGGGTTACACTTTATCCTTTAAGTCATATTTGCCCAAACATTCAATATCTCCTGATTGTACATGAGACAGGTAATCTTGGAAGTACTCAGGTTCCTCTGCTTCATTTGGTGCTCCTCAGGGCATTTGTAAGATTCCACAGCTTCTGAAGAAAAACAACCAAAACGACTAACCTTTCCTGCAAATATGGCGAAAACTAAATTGCATCGACTGTAATTCAATGTGTTGAAACATTGAAACGTTTAAGCCTGAGTGATGAGTGTGCACGTGTTGTTGTCTCCTCCTGTTACTGAGTGCATCCACTGCAATAACGCCAGAGTCCCCTTTCTCATGATGTGTTTATGACATAGAGAATATCCGGCTGGCGAGGACGGACGTGATTGGTTTAAAGTCCGAGTGACAGATGAGCTGTGAGGTGAAAGTAGACTGAAACAGGACAAAATGGACCGATCTGTCTGTCTGAGCGGAGTGAGATGATGTGAAATGTTACAGTGTAAAACATATGCCATCAGTGAGGTCAGCGAGGCGGTGACCAAGAGGCAAAGTGAAGGTTTGAACTGGAGGCAGTAAAGTTTAATCTCCTACAATCGATTGTCCGGATTGGATTAAGTGAGATTACATTTGTCTCTATTTGTAGAGCACACACGATTTTGCAGATTGCATCACCAAACACAGCTGCAACCTTCATTTATACAATTACATCAACCTTGTTTTGGCTTTTACTTTAATGCAACTATTGATGTATCTGTATCTGTAGCTGTAGCTGAATACTTTTTAAATGCTGATTTTAAACCCTCCAGTGGATGGTAAGTGTCTTAAATAATAAAAAAAAAACGTCAAGGTTATTATTATTTATTTAATTCAGCCCACAAAAAGATTCCAATATATTTAAAGCGGTCATTGTTTTTCTTTTCTCTTTTTTCAAAATTCAATTTTTTTTTTTTTTTTTCATAGTTTCTGAGACTGTGAACATGGATTATTCACTACACATTGTATACAATCACATTCAAAAGCAAAGCATTAAACTGGCCTCTGCAGTGACGTTTTCTTCATTGTAAAATGAACCAAGTTTTCATCAGCGGTATAAATCTCAGCACCACACGTCTACAGGATTGTGTAAATATACTTTCAAACTAAACAAAATAGATTCACAACGAGATACTGTAAATACAGAACTTGGCACAACTTCTAGATTCTACAGTGATTTATTTCCATTATGTGTTGACATAACGGTGTAATACAAGTATTACAAGGTATTATTTTATATTTCTAAGTTTTCATCAGCAGTATAAATCTCAGCACCACACGTCTACAGGATTGTGTAAACACTTTCAACGAAAGAAACGTTATGTCATTCAAACTAAATGAAATAGATTCACAACGAGATACTGTAAATACAGAACTTGGCACATTACATTACATTTCATTTAGCAGACGCTTTTATCCAAAGCGACTTACAATAAGCATGAACATCAACCATGAGAGTTCAAACCCAGAACAACAAGAATCAAGAGAGTACAATTTCCTTAAGAAAGCCAAACTACCAAGTGCTATAAGTAGGTGCCATTTAAGTGCTAATAAAGAGTACTACGATATATATATTTTTTTTTTTTCATTCCAGGTATAGTCGGAAGAGATGTGTTTTTAGTTTGTGGTGGAAGATGTAGAGACTTTCTGCTGTCCTGATGTCATTGGGGAGCTGATTCCACCATTTAGGAGCCAGGACAGCAAACAGTCGTGGTGTTGTTGAGTGGTTAGCTCAGTGACGGAGCTACAAGCCGATTGGCAGATGCAGAGCGGAGTGAGCGGGCTGGGGTGTAAGGTTTGACCATGTCTTGGATGTAGACTGGACCCGATCTGTTCGCAGCATGGTACGCAAGTACCAATGTTTTGAAACGGATGCGAGCAGCCACAGGTAACCAGTGAAGAGAGCAGAGGAGCGGAGTAGATTGGGTGAATTTAGGAGGTTAAAGAACAGTCGAGCTGCTGCATTCTGGATGAGTTGCAGAGGTCGGATGGCACTAGCAGGTAGACCTGCCAGGAGGGAGTTACGGTAGTCTAGGCGTGAGATAGCCAGAGCCTGAACCAGAACCTGTGCCATCTTCTGGGTGATGATATTTCCATTATGTGTTGACATAAAGGTGTAATACAAGTATTACAAGGTATTATTTTACATTTCTAAGTGTTCCATGCGATGAAGATAAGGGACAGAAACAGTGACACGATGGTGACGTAGAAAATTAAGAAAGCTCTGTTGATTCTTGCGGCCCAGAGGCCGTACTTCCCTCCTTCCTGTCTGCAGCCGAGGTGCAGATTCAAAGTATTCTGCAGCTCCTTCAGCTCCTCCAGGATCAGCAGTAACGCATTAGACTCTACTGACTGAATGCTGTTGTCAACCTGCACACACCAGCAGTCACAGAGTCATGTTAGACTGGGATTATTCATACATTCACGTATTACAAGCCAGGTGGACAATATCATCTTGTGTACGTTATATACTTTGTTAAAGGCCAAGTCATTAAAACTAAAGGGTTGAATCAGGCCTCTTAGGTTGTTAGGAGGATGTAAATACGTTGATATTTACCATGTTATCACAACAATGTTGACTGAAGCGTAATATTATGCACTTAAGTGATGAAGATTAACTGTAATTTCCTACTGATATATATATACGTATATATACATATAGTAGCACAATTTCTTTTTACAGAATTTCCTGAAAATGGGAATAGATACACTTCTCGATCAACTATTGTTATATGAACATTAGCAATATTAGGAGTTGTTTCATTGAGGTTAATGAAACAGTTAATGGTGTAGTTGGGTGCCATTAAACCATTGATTGACTCGAGACCCTAGATTTGACCTGGTAAGACAATACATTTTTTATGTGTAATGACATAAAGCTCCAGCATGATTACATGCACGAGAAACTACACAGTTTTGTCCACTTGTCTTGTGATAATGATGTTTTATTTGAACCATGTATGTACCTCTTTAGCCACCGTCAGCAATTCATGCTGTTTCTCATCATCAGACGCTTTGCAGATGCACCAACAGCAGGTTTGTTTTTTCTCCTCTGAAAACACACAGTAGGTTTGTCAAGAGAGTGGCTGCACAGGAAATATGATTCACAATTTTGCTGCATATAAAAAGCACTGGAAAACATAGTTTGTGTTATTCTATTTTATTACATTCCTGTGACCAAGTATAAAATATAAAACATCCCCAGTTATAAGTTAATAAGAGTATCAAACAAACTGACAAATGTCATCAGATTTTAATTCATATACAGGGAAATTAGGTTTCAAGGCCTAGATTACCTCAAAATTATAAACTTAAAATAGAAACCAGCGGCAGGAAAATTCCTCCAGACATTTCCATTCAAGGAGCTACCGATAAGATCTGTGTCTCACCTTTGTTACAGTTCTCAATTCTGACTGTCTCTTGTTTGACCTCCCTGTTGGCCCTCAGTCTGAGATTCTCCTGGGATGCAGAGTCTTTCTCCATAAGATATGTAACCAAGATCGTCTCCAGCAGGCTGAGCAGCATCAGAGCAAAAATCACGATGCAGTAGGTCGCTGAGAGGAGGAAACAGACAATAACTAGTTTTTGTTTGGGTTTAGTGAGCTCTTGACTGTATAAATCATAATCCAGTTAGCAGAATGCCCCTTAAAGCGTGAGTCAGTACCTATGAGTGGAGTCCTGTTGGACATGGAGGGCAGGATGTCATTCAGGATGAGCAGCAGGACGGAGATGGCCAGCAGCACGGTGACTTTGAAGCCCAGCTTCTCTCCTCGATGGTCTGCGATGAAGAAGGAGGCGAGGTCCAGAATCAGGAAGAACAGGATGGGCAACAGGAAGTTGGTGACATGAAGGAGGGGCCTCCTCTTCATGGTGAACTAAGAAAAATAGGTTCAAAGGTCAGTCCAGGATCGTACAAATGACAACAGAAATTATGACATCATCGGGGGTTCGAGGCGTCAGGAGTACATTTAAAAAAGATTCTTCTTTACTTGTGTATATATACTATGGTGGAAAAACAGTTCAGACCGGGCTAGTTGATGAAGTCTAAACTACTGCTCCACAACTCTTTTCTTATTCTATACTTAATACCTATTGGTGTACTGATGATCTTTGAAGAACACACTGGAATCAGACAGAGTTCAATGCAATAGAGTTTATTCTTCAAGCAAAGAACACAACCCGAGTCATTCTCCGGACAATGATAGATTTATTCTGTGGATGTCATATGGGTTTCAAACATTTAGATATACTTAAACAAATATATATAATCGATGGTGCTAATATGGTAAATCACAATCCAACAGTATGAATAATTTATTTGCTCTTGAATTACTTAATATGTATGCACAAATTAGTAATTAATAAAACGCTTTGTAATCCGAGAGCACAAATTATTTGACCCCAGAGTAACTGACAATATTGTTTAAATTATGTTTTGTGACTTTGCACACCCAAATTAAAATACAAGAGCACAAATCAAATAACTAACTGTCAGGACTGTTCACCGTGGCGCTCCCCAAGGTGCTGATCCTCCTGCAGCAGTGGGAAGGCTTGTGTACAGCCAATAACCTCTTTGTCTAATCATTGAGTTTACCTGTTTCCTGATACCTGTTTCCTACCAAACATATATATACATTTTCTTTTTTTTCTTTTTTTTTTTGCTGAATCTTGAATCCCCTTTCACATGTGAGTACCAGAGCAAAGCGTATATTAGTTTTGTTTGTTGTTTTCTGTGCTGTAGCTTGATGGTATTTTTTGTTTTTTGCAAAGAGAATAAAACTCCTGAAATGCTTCTCCAGTCTCCTGCCTCTCACCTAACTTTGGTCCTCACTGCATTCTTACGGTAACTTCAATTACGAAACTTGAGAGCGTGAATAACGTTATTCCAGAGCACGAATTCAAGATCAGGAATTCTTCAAACTGGCAATATTGTTTAAATAATGTGCGTATCAAACTTATTAATACTGGAACAAAAATGAAGAAACTTCAGAACTTGAATGACATAATGTAAGAGCATGGATTAAGTTAAATTTAAGTTCTAATTCAAGGGCACAAATATGTAGTCCGCAAAACTGTATTTAATGTTGTATTTATTTGTGTTTAAGACTCACATAATGCACAATTCAACGAATTTGAAGACACAAATTAGAAATTAGTGCTCACAAATGAGTTATTGTGTATCCATAGACTGACCATTTATAAAATTAAAACAAGAAAATAATATAATATAATATATACATACGTACAGTGTACATGATATTTTCCCACAATCTATTGCTGTAGGTGAAATTGTAGCTGGTAACGGACAGTTGGAGGAACTCCCACTCTCCCTGAGTCTTTATCAGCTCTTGGGAAAACTGGGTGGCCCGAGACGAGTTGGAGAAAGGAAGGAGACGAATCTCGTCAACTGAGGAGAGAGGGAGAAGGTTTGAGTGAAAGGTGCTTGCGGTAACAACACAGATTCAACCCGGTACACAGTCGTACACTACACTCACCACAGTGTATTGCAGATCCAATGGAGATGCTGCAGCTCTGTGTGTCGAAGGGGAACTTGTGGACGTCCATTTTACAAGTGCTGACCACCTTCATTCCCTCTTCAGCACCGACCTTCCCGTCATGGGACACGTACAAGTACGGAGTCTGAGGGGAGTCATCCTTCTGTATCCTGAGACACAAACACATACACACACACAAAATATGTTCATGTTGTGTTTGAAAATGATTTAAATTACAAGGTATTTCACATTAATCATTAACTGAATGAATAGAAGATGGAGCTTCTCCTGTCACCACCTGATGATAATGTGTTTGCTTATTATTGCTCTTAATATAAAAGCTGTTGTGTGTTCATAAGATTCAAAGAAATACCTCCCATTCTCCACCAAACCTTTGCTCTCCTTTTGTCCTCTGTTTTCCCATTACCTGTTACACATTTGTTTAGCTGGCCATCAAATCCAATTCCCTTGAAGTTCTCTTTCATTTCTTTTATTTTAGATGACCCGTGGCAATTTCTATCTCACCTTTAAAGGATTACTTCGACAAACATTTTGAGAAATGTGCCCGTTTGATTTCTTACCGAGAGTTAGATGAGAAGATTGATACCAATTTAGCTTAGCTTAGCATAAAGCTCCTGCTCCCAGCCAAGAGGTTTAAACACGATATATCATATTAATTAGTGAGCTTTAGAGTAGCTTCAGGCAAAGCCAGTCTCGCTTTATACCTCTGTTTCTTGACTTTGTGCTAAGCTAAGCTAAGCAGCTCTCAAATACAGAATGAGAGTGGTATTTTCTCAACTTACTAACTTTAAAATCAGTTTTTGTGGGCTTTTTTTTGCACGTATCTTTGAATAAACGACAGTGTGTGTGTGTGCAGCAGGCTCACATCTCATTGATAAAGAGGTCTGGTTTCCAGAGCATTTCCTTAGGAACTGAAACCTGAGTGATTCCGCAAAACTGATCAGGGTCCCATGAGATGCGTTCATTGTTCCACGTCTGCAGTAAATTAATGGTAAATTACCAGAGAAATAAGAGACAATTAGCTGAAGACAAATTAGAAATAAAATACACAACAACAGGTGGCCGAAGACAGTGTAAGCAGGAGAGTCACGGGTGAAAAGAAGAGTCATTTTGCATTTAAATAATCAAAACTCACCATCGTTACCCAGAGAAAAGGAATAAAAGTTTGCGTTTTCTCAATCTGGGAATAAGCACACATACGCATGTCAGAACAGATCAACTGCATGGCAACATTTAGCAGGTGAATGATACACCAACACAATAGTGCCGCACCTACCACGGCCAGGATGGCATAGAGGGCGATGTCCAGCTGCACCATGGTGGGCTGCCTGTAGTCCAGAACGGGTCGGGTCATTTTGAACACACTGTTGTCTGTGGTCAGGTTCAAGTAGTCCAATACATCATGGTAACTACACACTTCCTTAGAGAACGACCCATCTACATTTAAACAGTTATCAGAAAGATGTTTTGTCTTAAAACGTCAATAGAAAAATATGTTTCCTACATTGCTTCGCTGCAGTTTGATTTTGGTTTGTGTTTTTATATATTTCATTTCATTTCATTACTACTAATAGATTTTTAGTATTGTATTATGACTGTATGCTAATCTTTTGATTTATAACACAGGCTACATAATAGTAATTGATGTTGGTCTTTTGTGTAAACAACTTGAGGTGTTGTGTAGTTTGTGTTGTTGATTTGACTAACGTTAAGCATATGAGAAAACCCCAGTACATTCTAAAGACCTGATATGTTATGCATTCATTTGCTTGATTTTTTTCTTTTGCATGATAAAAAAACATTCTTTCCTTTATATTCTAAGCTTGCTGACGCAGAGCAAATAGACTAATCTTCTCTGTACATTCTTCAGATTGTAGATACGATTGTTTGATAAGAGGAGGGCTTCTGGATTTCTGATAAAAAAAAAAAATTCTCCTTTAAATCAAAACTATAAGAATAAACAGCAGCGTGAAGCAGGCAAACCAAAGAACTCATGGCTTTGACCATTTTTGGTTCAAGCTTTGCACAGTTGCTCTGTGACAACAAGCACAGGCTCCACATTCTCAAACACTTTATGAAACAGATACAAACATTGCTGGAATGATGGAAAACACCATTGCAACTAAAGTAAACTAAACCAAAAATTTCCAAGGTTCAAACACATAAACACCTCTCAAACATGCTCATGCGTTACAAAGTCTTACCTGGGAAGATGATCAGGAGGAGAAAAGCGAGGTGCATCATATCTACACTGGTGTGTGTGTTTAAGTGTGTGTGTGTGTGTGTCTGTGTGTGTGTGTGTGTGTGTGTGTGTGTGTGTGTGTGTGTGTTATAGCAGCTCCGTGTTGAGTTGGTGTCCCGGCTGTAAGACCAGACCGAATCTGTGATGCTTTGATTCGAGCTGAGGAGGTCTAGTCTGAATTAATGACCTCAGCCTGAAATGAGAAACCCCTCTGTGGTGGTGGTGGGGGCGTGGATGGGCTCAGCTGACGAGGGACAGAGTGGGGGAGTGGTTCAGGGAACGGTGCCGGGAGAGGTCTCATCAGCCTCAGCTGCAGGCAATCTGAAATTGTGTGTCTCCCCTTTTAAAGACTGTAGGAACGGCAAGAGTGGACGAAGCCGGAACCGTTGTGAGAGCACACGGCCACGGAACAGTATCCGCGGCAATTGTGCTTAAAATAAACGCATTGAGAACCCCGATCTGAGTGTGTGACCTTCCTTGTGCTGCCCGAGACTCACGGTAGTGACAGAGACTTGTTACACCCTCCCACAGTGGACAGCAGGAACTGACATTGTAATTGGTCATATGGGTTTCAAACAATAAGATATACTTAAACAAATATATATAATCGACGGTGCTAATATTGGTAAATCACGCTCCAACACTACGAATAATTAATTTGCTCTTGAATTACTTAATATGTATGCACAAATTAGACTAGGCTGAATTAATGACTTCTGCCTGAAATGAGAAACCCCTCCCACAGTGGACAGCAGGAACTGAGATTGTAATTGGTTAACAGGCCTTGGTTTCAGGCGAGATTGAAGGTAACAAATGATAAAATAAGGGAAAGGCAGGTGGACAGGATTCGTCCATCTGAAAGGAGACATAATGGGATTTTACAGCTTGCTCACAGCGAATTTGACACTGCGGACTGAAGGATAGTGGGTGTAAATCTGCACAGTTACAAAACAGACATTTACACATGCAGAGCAGCACACATCGAGAAGTAGAATTCAATTAAAGTGGAACTTGATCACCAAAACAACTCAGTAATGACATTATGAACAGGGCAGCTGAGCATTAAAGCAGATTCATCATTGATGTAGAAAGTCTCTTTGGACGGTAAGTGACTTTGCTGGCGCAGTTTCATTTCTGAGAAAAATGTTTTTTTTATAATGGTTTTGTATTTTAATGGACTTCTGTTCTCTCACTGGAGTTTATGAACAACTATTGATTATTTTCATACTCGTCGTCCTCTTTTTGTCTGATCAACAGTCCACAACCCAAAGATATTCAAATGTTTATCCAATGTTTTCATTGGACTTTTAATCTGCGATTAATCGGTAATCAAATGAATTAACAATTCAATTGAGTAAACAAGTAGTTTACTTGTTAAAAGAGTGCAAAATGTATTGTTTGTAAATTACAGTGGTAGTCAGTTATTGTAGTCATACATTGGTTCCTGGGTGGAAAAGTGGCACACTGTGGGAAACACAAACTGAGAGGCAAACAGGGTGTCTGTGAAGAAATCTGGAAAATAAATGATAGTTTCTAGTATGTTTTTTAGTGGAAATTTTTAAGTTAAAAGCTCAATTAATTCATTTTTGGCCAGTTGGGGAGAGCGGTACACAATGTAAACACAACACTGACATATTATCACCTTGTAAAGTTAACGTGTATGTACATATCGGGCAGATACAAAGCAACATTAGCATTCATTTGGAGTCGTGTTTCTGTCCATCCATCCATCCATCCATTATCCGAACCGCTTATCCTTTTTAGGGTCGCGGGAGTGTTTCTGTCCACCTGATGAATTAAAGTCCAATATTCACTCTCTTCTAGCTCTGGTTTTTGTCTGCACCAACTTCTAAGAGAAATATCTCTTTTCAGCTGCTAAATGCTCCACTACGTTCATCGGCTGCTAGTTGCTAAACTTGTTTGTCTGCCAGTTGGCGCTGAGCAAGTAGTACACAGTTGTTTCTCAGGCTTTTTTAGCTGAAAACGTCCTGCTGCAGCCCAAAACCACGCGGATAAGAGCGCTGTCAACAAAAACAATGAGCTGAAAGACACTAAAATACTTCGTAAAGCTGAAGGGGAATACAGAGTCAGTGATAATTCTCTGTGGGTTGACTTTAAACACAGTAAATTGATTATTAATTTAAAATTGATTGGTGCACCTTTAAAATAAAAATAATGAATAAAAAAAACTTTCTTGCTTTGTTTTTTTTTGTTTTTTGTCTTGTTTCTTTATTTTAAATCGTTGACACTTTTTTTTAATAATGTATATAGAGAGAGAGGGCTTGCCACATTTTGCTGCTTGCATATAAGATACCTTAAAATAATTACAAATTTTTTTTTTTGTCAAATGCAAATAATGCAAAGCAGATACATTTTAATTTCTTCTGTGGGAAAGAGTCATTCGAAGTTATTTATACTTGTGGCAGAAATACAAATTGAGCTCTGTGGTGGGAAAAAGCTGCAGAGCAGAGTTTGAAAAATGATTGCATGAAGCAGCGAGGAGAATGTCAGTGACCATGTTCGGAAAAACATCTCAGAGCCGCGTTTCATCTTCAGCCACATGAACCAAACACAACCCTGCGCTGATTAATGAGTCTTTCCCATTTTAAATAAACGTCACATCACTCTGACGATTTAGTTGCAAAAACTTTATTGTCCATCTGATGTTTTCTTTGACACGTTCACCCATAGTTCTAGAAAAGTGGGGGTCTTGCAGATTCAGGACCCACTCCTCTGATATCATACTGAGACTGGTGCCAGAGAACGGCTTCATCTACACATTCGGACTGTGATCACATGACTGTTTGCAGCTTGGATATAGAAGTGCAATCCTCTTGACCGCAACAGTTCAGGTCAAGGGAATAGGGAGCCAGCCACCGATATATAACACTACAGATGGATATGGTCCGGCTTTGTGTGTATGCAATGATCCATCATCAAGTATTCTACAGAAGGATGCAGGCTGACCTAGACTAACATGCTTACTCTACAATCGCCTCATGCACTGCAAAGTGTGTTGTCTAGGAAACAGAGAATAGTGCATTAAATGTTGATATTGTCCCTTTTCAGTTTTTGTTATGTGTGTAAGTGTGTAAAACTTTTCATCATTTTCATTCACATTCTAGTAAACAACACAGCGTTTTGCAACAAATTAAACAACAGAGAACATCGACAACTGGTGAGATATACATTTAAGTTATACAAAACCAAAAACAACTAAAAGCTTCACAAACGAGGAGAAAAGGGCTCGTCGAGGTGATATTAATATGAGGATGAGCAAAATGCCAGCTAACCACAGTGTGGCCTAAATCTCACGTTTAGGGTTTTTAAAGTATACGTATCTTTTTCTCACAAAAGAAATGGCAAAATTTAAATAAAAAAAACAAAACAATGAAACACAATGAAATGTCTGGATTTGAATGCAACAGGCGAGTGCAAACACAGTTTTTGTGTGAACTGCATACGAGCCTCCTCCTGCAGGAGACCCAGCTTCGGCACCTTTATTGCTTGGTTGTACTTGTTGGTTTCCAGTCGCAATACGCTAATACTGACATGCTAAGATGGAGCTGCAGAAGGAGAGTATGGCGTGGAGTGTTTGTATGAGTGTGTGTGTGTGTGTGTGTGCGTGTGTGTGCGTGTGTGTGGAGAACCAGTTTAGGGTTCAAAGTTCATGTTTCATTCCAGTTTAGATGACGATTTAATTGTCCCATATCGTTTCCCTTCTAAGAGATCCACGTTCATCGTCCTACATTCTGTGTGAAGAAGTATTTATTATGTTGTCGTCAGTCCATTTCTGTTCATTTTGGACAGTATTTCTTGCCTCGTCCGCCGCCTTACAAGTCCGACCGCTTCTGTGTTCACATTCAGCAGAGGTTGTTTGAAAATCATGGCGGGAATGAGAGGAAAACATCAACAGAGGTCAAAAGCTGCATGCGAAGTTGAGGAGGGAGCTCCCTGATCCAAAGAGAGGAGTCAGCAGGTTTTAGTTCACTAAGGTAAGGTAGTCCGGTGTGGCTGACTTTTAAATAGTGTACGAACACTCGTTCAACATACAGTTTATAAGAGAGAAGAAGAAGTACATTAGTAATAAATCAGATTGCCCATCACAGTAGCCCCTGACTGTTTGGCTGGTAATAGAGGAGAGAGGAGAGATAAGGAAAGGAGCAGCAAGTATTTTTCTAGAGATAGTGTCACAATACACAGATCTCATTAGTTAGACCTACATGTAATAAATAATACCGTAGCAGAAGGCTAATAAATTCCACAACAGGTAAGGTCACAGACAAAAAAACAAACAAACAAACAAACTCCTGTGAGATAAAAGTGCACAGACGACAGACATGTGATTCCCCTCTGTTCCTCTTTCCTCCTCTTTCTACGAGTTTCAGCGACAGAATCGGCGACTGATGGAGTGGAGGGAGGAGTATGGATGGGGGGGGGGGGGGGGGGGGGGGGGGGGTTCCCTGCTCAGTGAGGACAGTATCCAGCGATGCAGCACTACGGCAGGGTAAGAAGAAGGAGAAGAAGAAGAAGAGCTGACTCTGGACGGAGAAGTCTGTGTGTTTTGCTGTGTGTTTGTTTAGAGTGTGTTACACAATGAGTGGTCCGCGGCGGGGATGTTTAGGACTCTGGCCGTCCCTGTTCTCAGGCCCCTGCTCCTCCAGGTTGATGTTGCTGGTGGAGGTGTGGTGGGGGAGGGGCTCCAGAACAGGCCTGTAGCCCCCGAGGTACATCAGACCTGAAGGGGAGAAGAAGACAGGGAGACAAAGAGAAAGAGAAGAGGGTCATGTTGCGAAACCTCAAACCTCTTGAGGACACAGTTGTATTTCCCCGGTGTAAATTAATGTCACAGCTACAAGATAGCAGAGTACCGACTCACTCATTTTCTACTCATTTCTCTACTCATAGGGCAATTTGTAAAAACAGATCAATATGGAGCACTGAGGAGACTGGGACGTTCCACAAATTAATACATTAAACAAACATAAAAGCCATATTTACATCAAATATTCTACACGGTTTTCCATCATGTAAGGTTTAAATGTCGCCCTCTTCTTCTCTGCGTAAATTACTCCTAACTGGAGAATCAGCGACACAAACTGTTTATCTTGATGTGCCAAACTCGTATATACTGTATATATATTCGCATGACAGTGGTGGATGACAACACACATGACTTCACGTTTTCTTTTGCATATTTTTGGGGAAATTTGCACAAAATTTCAATTGAAACTTGACTAATGTCTAAGATGTGTTCTATGCCACACTGTTTGATCCCAGACGTTTGTCTCAAGCTCCTCCTACCCAACCACCCTGTGCAGGTTCTGAAAGATCTCTATGAATGTTCATGTTTTTAACATGTAGTTTGACATGTCTCTCACCAAGTCATAGCAGGAGTTTAAGACACCAAGATCTCCTAATGTGACATAGTGACCATCTCCTAGTGAGAGCAGTGATCCTGTATTTATTGTGAGTACAGCTGCGCCTTAATGGGACACTTCCTTGATTTCTTTGTTCCCCCGTGGTGGGCTCAAGTGCTGCTCTGAAAGCAGAATTAATAAATCAATCCATTATTTCATTTGCACTCTCCGCATTAAGTGTTTGGCTATCTGTTGATATAAGTCAACATATGTGTCACAAAAAGCAATTTTGAGTATCCCTCTCTCTTCTCATCCTGTAAAACACTCAAATATTTTGATGACTCATCCTGCAGTCTGGTTTGGACTGGAGACCAGCAGCTCGGACACTCCTACCTTGTTCCTTTGCGAAGGACATGGTACTCTTCCTTAAACTGCACAATACGTGGTTGAAGTAGTAATCTATATAGTTGCTGTGACCCAAGATAATAACCCTTTGCACACGTCCACACCGGGCATTACACTGCAGTCCTCATGGCCTGTGATACGGTTCACTTCAGTTAGAAGCAACTGAAAGCCTCGCCAACCAACAACACGGTCCTAACTCACAGTGAACAACAGTCAATATCCACCAAGGATGGAAATTAATTATTGATAGGCCTCGACCACGGAGAATATAAATATTAAGTGATATCAGCAAAGAAAGCTACCACACTTCAACTATGACTGTGCAAATTGAAAGTATAATAAAATACAATGTAAGTTAGATTCTGAGTTGCGATTGAGAAAGGATGTATGCTGTACATAAAGAGCAAGGATAAAGCAAGCATCACATTTTTAAAGATATTTAGATATTACTGTACTTACTGTATTTGTCTGTGAAAACAATCTTAAATCAAATGGAATCATGATAAACAGATGTGGTTCATGCAAACTACAATACACGGCCCTGATGTCTGATCTACCATCTAACTATAACTCCATACCTAGTCCTCAATGTGCACTGGGCACGACTCCTCATCTGTCCATCCGAAAGAAGGCGAAAGAAGGAAGAGAGGAGAAAGAAAGAGGAGAGGGGTGGGGAGGAGAATGTCCAGGAAGAGACAGTCGAAGATGTGAAGAATGACGAGGGGAAAAGGAGAGAAACAGAGAGATAACAGAACACTTTTACGACACAGAAAGAGAAAACATGTCACACCATCCACCAGAAAAGACCAAAGAGGTGATGTTAGGTTCAAGGTGATGATGATAAGTCAGGGTTTTAGTGGCTGAGAGCTACAAGAAGGATGCAGAGCTAAGCAAGCGAGTTGGAACCCAAAATTGACACCTTTAGCTCTCATCACAGTAACCAGCTGAGTGTCACAAAGCAGGGAGGATGTTCAGGAGAGGACGGGAGGGAAGATGGAAGGGTGTGAGAATGAGTTGCAGATGTTTGACGAAGCGGCTCGGAGCTGGCAGACGCGGAACATGAACTTCAAACTCTGGGATGGACCAGACTTTTTTTCTCTCGCACTCACACAAACAGAAAACAGAAAACACAGCATGCGGAAAGCACTCGTCAGACACACGGTAAGGTGCACTCGTCACACACACACACACACAGAAACACACACCAGGGCTTCAGCTAAAAGTAGGGAGAGGAGGGAGAGAGTGCACAGCTAACCGGTACTGAAACAAAGCAATGAAGCACCAGAACAACACCAAAGTGTAGGGATGAAGAGAAGAAGGAAGGCTCCAGACCTTCATGCCGGGCATAGATGCTACAAAAACCTCCTCTCTGGTCACTAACTGCGACTAAATGAAACCTCTAATTAGTTTTTCTTGTTTCTTTCTGGCTTTAATGTGCATTAGCATGTTAGCATAGCAAGCACCCTTTCTCTCATCTTCCTCACATGTCCTCGCCTCCTGCGTCCCCCCCCACCCCCTCCTCCACCCTCTTTACTCCCCTCACTCTCATGCCCAGTCCTCAGCTCTCATCGGTCCATGTTCGAGAGGTTGCCACTCACCGGCGAATCGGCTGTCGGGAGCCTGCTCATTATCCAACCCCAAAGAGGGCGTGTCACAGAGGGCGACGCCCTGATTGTTATTGGCCAACTCTGGACACCTGCTCCGCCCACCTGCAAGCGAGGGCAAAGGTCAAACAAGAGCAGCCAGGCACAGCAGGGGAGGGAGTGGGACAGGCAGGGTGAGGGGGGGGAGAGGGCAGGGTGTCAGAGGTGGAGGGGTGAGGTTGGCCATGCTGGAACGGCATTAATAAAATAATAAATGAGAGGATTTTTCTGCATTTTTCCACCATGTATCTGACTCAGACATGAGATTTTAAAGGACACCAAAATCAACTGATTCGCTCTGATGCACAGTGTCTTTAGAAGACTTTCTGTAAAGTGAAATGTGTGTGTGTGTGTGTGTGTGTGTGTCCACAGATTCTTAGACACAAAGACTCCTGGTGATTTCCATTTGGTCTGAAGCTTCATGAATTATAACAAATATATTATATTCTATAATCCAGTTGAGCGCATGATTCCAGTGAATCGGACTCAATAAAGATTCAATAAGATTCAATAAGCCAACAAGTGTGATCGGATTCTTGCAAAGGCTCATTTTGCACAATTTAATTAGACAGGATGACATGTACAAAATGCTAAGAGTGTTTACAGAGAAGAGAAGAAAAACAAACGAAGCTCATCTTGCCCTCCAGTTTTCCATCAATACAGCAGGAGAGATTTCTGTCTGTTCTTACTAAGAACCGACAGTTTCGGGCTTTTTTTCAGTTGTACATTAATTTATTGGGTCTTTTGTTTGTACAAAAGGTGGCATAGCATACTTATACCCTTTATTTATTATATATAATAGAATATTAATAATAATATATATTATAATATAGTACAATATAATATAATACAATATCATATTATATAAACATATATCATGATTGAGGTTTTTATCTATATGACCTACTGTTATTTTTAAATATTTGATTTAATCAGATTTACCACACTTAAATTTAGCGTTGATTGCCCACCATGTTCACTTTCTCTAGAAACAAAACTAGTCACACTGTAAATTGAAATAATATATAAAACATAAACAGATTTTACGATATATTTTATGGTTTTTTTATGTTAAAATGATCTTCCATGTTGTTTTAAAGTGGCACTTTGCTACACTCATTCTCTCTTTCTTAGCTCATCACCCAACACGGTGTTTGCTGATACTAAAGCACGACACACTGGAGCGAGAGATCTTCTGATTTTCGGTTCTATTTACTCATTAACTAGGTAAGCCGACAAATGAGACAGAAATATTAACATGAACTGTCTGCATTAGCATTTTTCTTCCTTCTCCAGCATGGCCAGATAACAGATACTGACATGTTTAATTAAGTGCCTCATGCCTGCATCAAGCCTGTGAGCGTGTGCGTGTGTGTGTGCGTGTGTGTGTGTGTGTGTGTGTGTGTGTGTGTGTGTGTGTGTGTGTGTGTGTGCTAATGAGGAGGAGGATGACTGGATGATTGGCAGCTCAGCACAGAGACACAGACGGGGCACATACAGAAGCTGTCTGGCAGCGCTGGTGCAGATGCAAACATAACATCCTACAGCGCGTGTGCACATTCAGTCTGTCAGGCAGCACAGGTCCGCTCGTCTCCTAAAGAACTGAAAGGTCATTCGGTAACTCACAGGTACACAGGTAGATTGTTTCAGTCTGGCCCCAGGTGTCACACACGCACATACACACAATCCACAGAGAAACTAATTTACATATACAAGCTTCAAACTGTTGTTTAATGAAGGTGACCTTGTTGTTTTTGCTTCAAGCCTCTCTGGTCATTGACTCACACTCTCTGTACACCACAACACTTTCCCTCTTTCTTTCTCACACACACACACACACACACACACACACACACACACACACACACACACACAGACAGACAGACAGACAGACAGACAGACAGACAGACAGACAGACAGACACACACACACACACACACACACACGAAGCATGAAGAAGCTTTCCCTTCATGATGCAGCAGCAAAAAAATTATTGTGCCGAGCTTTTTAGAACATAAACACTGAAATGATATGCCTCATACACATACATAAAATCTACAAGCGCGCGCACACACACACACACACATACACGTGTACACACAATCATTAATTTAGCGGTGCAAATCATGCAAATGCAAGCCCGTAGCCTGGTGTGCAGCAGAACCTCATCTAAACAACACAGGATGCTGTACAAGCTCATTTTCTGTTGTGAAGGAAAGGGCGCGCCAATCGATTGGACTATGTTGATATTTGTGGCTAATTGCTTCATTACCGGTAATTAAATCCAGCTATGAGGAAACACTGATTGTAAAACATGGGAAGAATTGTCGTATATTTCAAGCGACATATACTACATATTCTAAATAAAAGTCACTCAAATAGACTGTTCACTGTCTGATCTGTCAGCTGTGTAACAGGTCGGGGATGGATCCTCTGAAAGATATCGGGTTGATATCAGTTTGGTCCATTTCATTACGTTTGTTTACATGTGTTATTAGCTGGCTTGCTAATGTTAGCCTTCATTCAGGAATCACTTGGTGAAGCCGCAGAGGCTAAAGTTAAACTAGCTGTCAGTAAATACCTCCGAAGGGGAGGCTGGCTTTTTCCTGAACCACAATGTCTCGTTTTTCATTTTCCACACGTAAAGTTGCTTAAAGTCTGAAAACGATGTTATGGGAATGAAGCAAGAACCTTAAAGTTTGAGCCGTACAGCTGAGCAAAGAGCTGAAACATTTTGGGGTTTTGTCCTTCAAGTTTGGATAAAATAAACTTGCTTATCTGCCAGATTTGGAGGAACTCTTGTCTCTTAAAAAGACAAGGACTGTTTTATTTTGCAGAATCTTTGGGCTGCTGGTGTCTTAAAGGAACCTGGCAGGCAATAGAGGCAATGCAGAACTTCAAAGTCCTTTTCTCAAATAAAGCAGGAGTATTTTTGGATGAAACAGTGATCTTTGCTCTTTGATTTGATCACAGTGTTAGAATCCGATTCGAGGAGCCAGTTCTTGCCACGTCCAGTCCAGTTCTGTGACCACAGAGGAAGACTACACTGGGACTATCAGTGACAACTGGTCCGGAATTTTTGAGTCATTTCAGTATTTTAAGGTCGGTCTTAGGAGCTCAGCCTTCACTGTGAAGTAGACTGAAGTTCTAGTGCACGCATACTGCATGAGAAGCCATTCACTCCAGTTCAGATAGTGCATGTTGTGGTGGTTTCAGCAAGCATCACATGCATTTTCAAAGGGACTGCCCCATCTAGAGGACAACATCTAACATAGAATCCCTTTACTTGAAAGGGTTGTTGTTACTCAGCCATGATTTGAAAAAGTTTACAGACAGCAACAATATCGACCTGTCAGTCCATAATGTATAGTTTGTATGAAAAGGTGTGTTTCTTTTTCACATGGCCTGAGAGCAACAAAATGCAAAGGGGGGTGAGAGGTCAGGGGTGAAAGGTGAGGGATGGTCACCATAGTTACCTTTCCCATTAGATGGGGAGGAGCAGTCCTCTTCAGTGACATCGTTTCCCTGGAGAACAGGAAAGAAGCTTTTTTTAGACCTAATAAAAGTTAAAAGATACATACATAAAATGTGTGTGTTACTCACCTCTGAGTCCTGCTCCTCTACTGCCACTGAGTAGTTTTGTTCCTTTGGCTCCTGAGAAAACTCCTGAATGAAAGAAAAGATACAAAGGGAGACAGTCCAACACATTTATAAAACATTTTTGGATCGTACAGCCAATTTTCTCCTCCATCCCCAGATTCCTCACCCCGTCCTGCTGCGACGGTCCTCGGCTCTCCATGGGGGCGTCCTGGTTCTCCTCGCCCTCAGCATCTCCCCCCTCGTCCCCCCCGGGCTCGCCTTCGGCCCCGGCCAGGTAGGACCCTGACATGGAGGACATGGTGTCAGTGCTGATGTGGGAGTGCTGCGAGTGGGACGAGGCCATGGACATCACTGACTGGACCAGGCTGCTGCTCACTGGGTCTGACAGACAGACGGAGACACACATCACGGTCGGGCTCCGGGTCGGAGGACTTTTTATTGTCTGGGTGCCCCGGGTGAGATCTCCACCATTTGTAAAAGAAAGTAGTCCCTACTCTCACATAATTACCGACAGCAGAACACGCATACAGCAGATGATCGCCCTTACCGAATAGTGGGCAAATACGTTTTTTTTTCTTCTATTGTCTCGTTGTCACATTACAGGAATAGTTCTACATTATGGGAAACATGCTTATTCACTTTCTTTTCGGGAATTACATGAAAAGATCGATAACACTGCCTGAGCACGTTGCAGTAAGTACGGAGCTAGAACCTGGAGGTTGGTTAGCCTCGCTTAGCATGAAGCTAACTTGACACTGTCTAAAGTTGATGTCTACTGGTACCTCTAATGCTCATTAAGTATCTTGTTTGTTTAAAAGGTGGAGGATTTAGCTCCGAGTATCCCATCTTCCTTTGATGAAAAGTATTCCAGACCTTAGTCAGGAGCACGAGGAGTAGCTTTGTAGAAGAGAATAAATATGTTTGAAGTGATCATTTCACAGGGCTTTCATTCCAGCTGGAACAACACTCCTCTCTTCCTGTTTTAGGCCGAAAACCCAGCCAGCAGAATTCCCATAAAATCAGATGCAGTTGCCGTATGTAAAACGCTGAGGTGGTTAAAGTTTATAATGTATTTATGTTAAAATGCTCCATGCAGCAGAGGGAGGTATTTTTTGCCTCTCCCGGTCGCACAAACATATTTTTCATAAACTAAATTTGATCTGAACTCATTTATAGTTTTTAGTTGTTTATTAAACATATTTTATGTGTGTTTATTCTTTGTGCATAAGAGAGCAAACGTGTGTGTACCTTCAGGGGAGGTGATGGTGGAGGAGAGCGGGGTTCCCGTGCAGGACGACTGGTCAATTGCTCCAGACGAGGAAAGAGTCAGGTTCTCGCTGTCTGGAGTCACTCCACTCTGTAAAACAACACAGAGTTAAGAGAAGACCTCACAACACCACATGTTCCCCAAACACACAAACAAATGTGTACACATCCAGAATGTCCGGAATGTATCCGACACTGAGATGAACAATAACGTATACACACACACACACACACCTCCTGCTGGTCCACGGCGAGTTTGTGGCGGCAGGCCTCGGATTCACTGCAAGACTTCTCATCCTCCTCCTCAGGAAGCACAGAGGAATTCTGGGAGAGTGACCTAAGATAAACCACACAATGGATAAGCTTCAGACAAAAATAACAGTGAGTGGGTTTGATGTACCAGTACTGTAAAAACACAGACAAGAACAATTAAAAAACAAACAAATAATCTTAGTAGGATGTGGCTAGGATACAAAAAAACAGAAAATCTCCTTCGAAAAATATTAATTTGAGTGCAAACATAGTCGTCTATACGTTAACTATAAGTAATTTCTTTCTTTATCATATTGAGGAACTATAGCGTATAATCAGCAGCTGTTTTAGATTTTCTTCATTTTATGCTGAGCATATTCAACAAGAAAACCTGATAATAGGACTGTATGGTATTGTGAAAAGTGCCACCTTGGAGCAGAAAACACATCTTATTTTGGATGAGATAGAGAAATCTAGTTAAAATCAATCTTCAGCATTTAAATATTCTGGGTATTTTTTGCTAAAAACAAATAAACACAAAAGTATCACTAAATACATCTTCATTGACACAAGTGACTCTAGATGTAGGAGACCGAAGAGGAGACGACAGTAAATAGAATTTTGAATATATTCCTCTGTTTTCACAATGATGTCCCAAAGACATCCGCTATCCCAGGCAGAAAAAAACAAACATCAACTGTCACCAACACTCACTTCGAGCCACTCTTCTTGAGTTTGAGTCCCTGACTGGAGTTGGAGTGGTCTAGAGGGGAGAGGGAGCGGGCCGGTGCCGGGTGAGGCTCACTGCTGTACGGGGGCAGCACTCCGGAGACGTGGCTGGGGCCGGAGTTGAGAGGAGGGGGATTCACCGAGGAGGTGTTGAGGGGGCCGTTCAAGGCCTCCAGGAGAGACACCACCTCGTATCCTGGAGGGATGTGCTCCGACGCCTGCAAACGAGGGGATAAAACACCGGTGAGTTTACTGGGAATGATCATTATTTCATATTTACTGTTTTTTTCTGGGTAGGCTCTGTCTCACCGAGTGTTCCTCCGAGTCGGAGGTCTGTGAAGTGATGACGGGGTTAAAGCTGGAAGGTGACAAAGGACTGAGCTTCTTCCTCATTGCTCGGATCTGCAGCAGAGCTCTGAACGCTGAAAGAAAAAACAAGATGACAATATAAATGTATTTAAATAATTTGTGTATCTAATAAGAAAAATCAATGACAATGGCATTTATGTATTTTGAGGCCACAATTAATATAGAACAGGTCAATGAGCCTAAAGTGCTGTGAAATAGGATCCAATGCCGCACTGTTTTGATGAGTGTTGTACAAGTCTAAAAATAAATGGAGTGCAAAATAAAGTGTTTCCGGCTGCTCAACGTTTCTGCTGAAGATTGGCCGAGAGGCCACTTTTGGAAGTATGAGCATGTATTCATCCTGGAAGGCCATATGTGAGAAAATATTTTAAAAGCCTGATCTTATCATCGCAACAAAAAAAATGTAATGAGTCATGAACGAGAGCAGCTGCTACAAGCCACAAAAAGTTAAGAACAATAAGCAGAAGCCAACTGAAGGACACAGAAGGGGGAAAATATTAATGTAATGTGTCTTTTAATTTGCATCGGTCTCTTTTTCTACTCTGTCGCTCTCACTCACTGTCCCTGTCTGCTTTAGTCTCGCTCTGTGCGTCTGTTAACACAATCTGCTTCTCCCAGATGTTACATTTTAGTTCAGTAGTTTTTCTCTGCTTCAGTGGTCTGTCAGCGGTGATGAATCAGTTGGCTATTGTTTAAATTTCACCTTTTTTATTTTTTGCTTCTGTACAGGAACGGCTACAAATAGATGTTGCATGAAACCAAACCAAACATCAATATGCCCCTTAAATAAAGGAAACAAAAACAAATGCTATTTTTTGCATCTGAAATTGTCCTCTGGATATATAAAACACATATTTCTTGTTCAGGTACTGAGTCAAACAAGCTGTAACCATGATTCCTGTGTAGCAACAATCACACCTGAGTCTCTCATTTGATTCCTCTGTACCAATTTTCCTCCAAATATTTCACTTTTTTTATTATAGTAAAAGAGAAATGTTAAAGGGAACATTAACGGTGTTAGAAAACAGCTTTCATCCATTTTAACAATCTATTTTGGGCAGTGGGAAGGTGGTTTCCTGAAATCTAATTTTGGAAAGAATCTCTTCATCATAGGAGGGAACTCACGCAGTCTGCAGATGGGGCAGCAGTTGGCCTGGTAGCGCAGAGTGTCTGCGCAGGCGTTGCATAGACACAGGTGTCGGCATGGCAGGATGAGTGTGTCTCGCACATCGGACAAACACACCACACACTCGGCACTGTTGTCACTGATCTCATCATCAGCAACCTGCAGGTAAAAAAAAACATTTGAACGTTAGGAGGAGGGAGAATTTTTAAGTCTTCCAGTCGAGCCACAGACAGACTGTTACACTGATTTATTTCACTACGCTGTCATGACACTCGTGACTCACTCAAAGAGGATCAGACAAAGACAAAAAAAACTCTCGTGCCGTCTGATGTTTACCTTTGATTCTTGGCTGTTGTACTTGTTCTCTATCCCGTAGATCTCCTGCAGTAGATAACTCACTCCATCCACCTGGGGGAGGAACAGAGTAAAGAATGATGGCTGCAGGTCTCGGGGGGTCTGAGGTAATGTTCAAGAGGGTAATAAAACGTTGTGTCTCTTTGGCTTTCAAAAACATTAAAAAGTGTTTCACAAAAGAAGGGATAAAAACAGGTATATTCACCACTTGTTTCTGCTTCAGAGGCTTCACACAGTAGCTCCCGTCCATGTGCTGCAGAAGAAAGCAACAGTTGTTCATTACTTTGTCTAATTCATTAAAGAATTTGTTTCGAAAGCTCTTCATTTTTCTTTCTTTTGCATTGTTTATAGTTGACTGACATTGTTGACAGTGTGGAGGACTTCTCATGTTCTTACATATTCACATTTGAGGTCAGAGAGCAGTTTTAACTTTGCGATAACATGTTATGTAATGACATGTAATGTAATATTTTGATTTGAGATGAGATATTCACTGGTTCTGGTTATTATGATATCATTATCCAAAAGGTCCAAAAGGCTAAAAAGTGACAACATTTTTTAGAGGTATTTCAAATTAATGTTGAATGCTTCTACCTGTGTTGCTGTCACAGTCACAATGATACTAATACTAATTGATTCTCAGTGTTTCTTCTTAAATAAATATCTTCTGAAGTGTGCCATCATTGTTCTGGTGACTACATACACAATGTGTACGGTTTCAAACTCAAGAGAGCATTCAGTAATCGAGGCCCTGATTAAGATTTATTTCATCACCACACAGCAGTATTTGTCTTAACACTATTATCAGTTATATAAAACCCACAGACATTACATTTACAATTATAAAAAAACAAGAGAAAAGCCACAAAGAGAGTCTTTCTTACCTTTTCAAAAGTAGCCAGCAGTATGTGAGAGTGGCCCAAATGTTCTGTAAAGATAAAACACAGCGGACACGTCGTTGCTTAAACTTCTGCAGCTCCACTTTCACATCGGACCGTCAGTGTGATAAACACAGTAACTCACCTTCCCCCTCGTCTACGACGGCCTGCACCACCATCGGGAAAACCTCTTTGTCCATGTCGAACAGCAGCTGAGGAGAGAAAGCAGATTTCTATCTGCCCTTGTGTAAAAAAAAAATAAAAAATGGTTTCCCAGCACAGCTCAGCCGCGGGCATGCGTTTCAGTATTCAGCCGACCGGCACCAGCTGCTTACCTCCTCGTCAGCCCACTCGCTCAGGTTGACGGTGTGTGAAGGCAGACAGAACTGCTGGCACACTCCCCTCTTGAAGTGCACCGTCTCCGACTGCAGAGAGCCGTCCTGGGGCAGGTAACTGCGGGAAACGCACAGATACTGTCAATCAATGCACAAGATGCATACAATGACAACTCCGTCAGCTTATCTGTGTCAGGAAGTCGCTGCTGCAGTTTGACAGGTGGATGATTCACTTGTTGATTACAAAATGCAACACATACTGTAACAGGCTGTAATTTGTGTTTGAATGTGGGAGTTACAAGTGTTGAATTTACGTATTTAAAGATGTTATGTGAAGCGGAGGATAGTCATCGTCTGCATGCATTGTCTGAACAGAAATAGAATCACAGACAGATATTTATGCAACAAATGCTGATATATAAAGTAAGATATGTACAAGATATGTAAGACCATGTTGGAGTGTCTGCATGAATATTTAGAGGAATGTTTTTCTCTTCTATACTCGTCTGTATTTCTATGTTTTAAACGATGACTAAAGGTAGCAGATGTCCCTCTTTTGATGTTTACTAGAGATGCAATGATTCTATACAATACCGATTCTGATACTTCAACTTTGTATCTGCTGATACCGATGCAGGCTGCAAAGGTCTGGAAAGTTCATTTCCTTTTTTTATCTTTTTTTTTAATCTTTTTCAAACTTGTAGTCTTCAACCCCAATCGCCACTGAAACAATTGATCCCACTTTTGGGGAAACAGTGTGGAAGTAAGTACCTTACAAGGAAGCGCTTAAGGATGCACCTGCTGTAGGCAAATGGTTTGTGCAAAGACATTTGAAGACATTACGCCAAAATAAATGACACATTTGAAGACATTTGAGTGGAAGTAATTTGTGCTTTTCTAGAGTGATTGCAGACTCTTGATTGCAGACAGTTTAGTGTTTAGCAATACAGCTACAATTTGAAGACAACCAAGTCAATGCAGACACAGAAAAACAAATGATACTACTGATTGAAACTAGATACATAGTGATCAGTAAAAGGAAAAATATAGATGTCGACCAAAAAGATTGGATTTTAGCAAATATTTTTACATACAGCCAGTGTTATCTGTTCACCGTGTTTCCACTTACACTGGCACTCCATTGTGAAACTCCTCTATGGCCTGGTAGTAGATGGTTATGGCCACCTGTGTGTCGGCGTCGAAGGTGAATTCTACGTTGTAGCAGGCCCTGTTCTTCCCCGCCTCCTCGTCACCCGGCAGCTTCAGGTCCTCGCTGCACCTACGAGTCGAGAGCAGAAATCGGAGGAGGATCAAAATCTATTTCCTTTTGAGTAAATGGATTTGAGTAGTTGGGGAGTGTGCGTTTATAAAAACAGGCGTGAAATCCAATTATAGAGTGCTTTAAGCCTCAATGATCATACAGAAACGATCCGCAACAGGTGGAGTAATTTATTGTTCGAAGTCTTCATGTAAAATCAATAAGTAACATGCATTTTTTTTAATCACTTTTCATATTTGTACTGTTTGTTATAGCATTATTTTTGTGTATGTGTGTGCTTGTGCTGTTTTCCTGGATACGGGACATTTTGTGCTTTCATTTTTGCCTTGAATTTGATATATTGGATGTTATGTTGTGACGCCTAATTGTGTTTTTTTTTTTTCATGTGTTCGCCTAGAGAAAGTAAATATAAATTACAAGCAAACACATGAATGACATGACACTATCCCTTAAATTAGCTGTTGAGGCTTGTTGGCTAAAAATAGCTCAGTGCGCTTGAAGTGCGACAGAGGTGTGATGAGGGGTTATGTGCATGTTTCGGTGGATAGAGGTGCGTACCGTACGAGCCGCAGCGTGTCCTTACGGATGTTTATAAGGCTTCGTAACGTCTTAACTGGTTCCTGAGGTGGAGGGGCTGCGTATGGGAACTGAAAACAAAAAGAAAATAAGTTACAGATGTGAAATACATGTTATGAGACTGAAGAGGAGTGGCCTTCATCTTCCCTCAAACCGCCCCGACATTCTTCCCTTAACCACAGGGAATTCAGGGTTACACAATGACCACGGCTGCTCCTGGTTTAACCTTAACACAAGTGTTTCGGTCGGTCAGCACCAGCGAGATCCGTGCTGACAAGTGCTGAGCCAGAGAAAAGAAATCTGCCCAGATTGTGTCTTTCCAGAGACGAGGCTGACACCTCAGACAGTGTTTAGGCACATTTCTGCACACGCAGGCACCACAGGAGGGTAAAACAGTCCAGGGTCAAGCAGTCTTTATTTTAAAGACCAGATGAAGTGAAGATTACCGTATCAGACAACAGATAAGGAAGTGAAAATACCCACTTCACTATTTTCTCTTGTGAACCATCTAATCTTTAGCGGTTAAAAAAAAAAAAACAACAGTAAAAAACCATGGTGCTACATCACCACATAACCTTCAAGTTTGACCCAACATGTGGTTCACTTCTCAGCACAGCGTTTGAAGCCGGAAGTTGCTGACTGAGCGTAAGAGGAGAGCCGAGGTGGATCACTGGGGGAGAAACATGCAGGATGTGGTCAGATACCTCCCCAGTACAAGCCCCCATCTGTCCCTGTGTGTGAGTGTGTGTATGTGTGTGTGTGTGTGTGTGTGTGTGTGTGTGTGTGAGAGAATGGAAGTGTGCTTGTGGGGCTGTGAATGGCACCATATTCAGTCCTATTACACATCTGGGCTCAGCGGGAGTCACGCCTGTAAACTACACAAACAAACACACACGGAGTAAGATGCTGAAAAGGACCATTCATTAGGAAACTCACAGGAAACACTGTGGGTCCTCATAACGTATAAAGAATCATGAGAGCAACGGTTCTTCACACATGCTCAGACTAAAATAAAATAAAAAGCTTCCACTGCTTTCCTTTTCAAATACAGGTGAGTAGTTTTTTGAGAAACATATATTTCAAAACATAGAAATTAAAAAACATAAAAAAAAACCTTCCCAGTACATTTACAAAATCAGCATATACTGTACAACAAGCTAATCTTAAAACAACACAGATTAAGTTTGATGCTGCCATTAATTGGATCTATTCTATTTTTTCTCCACAATGTTAATGTTAAATACACACGTCTTTATAAAAGAGTGAAGGTTAAGTTATATTTGCCCAGTAATACGTGAATATTTCACTCTTTGTGTGGCTTACTTGGAGTTAAATTAATTGTAAAAGTAGTAGTCTTTTGTGGCAGTAAAGGACGTGATGTACCGCATGCCTGGGGATATTTTCTGTCTTCCCTTTGGCTCACACACCTGGAGTCCCCAGATGTGAGTTGCTTATTGCAATTCATCCTGAGAGGAAGATGAACGTCTGTACCAAATTCCATGGTAATCCATCCATTCCACTAAAACCCCAAAAATGTCAACCTCATCATGCTGCTATATGCAAAGTCAGCGGATCACCAAAGTCAGGAGGTTTCATCCTCTTGGGACCATGAATGTATATGTGCAAAATTCCACAGCAATCCAACCAATAGCTGTTTGGATATTTCAGTCCGGACCAAAGTGGTGGATGACCGACGCTTGCATGGCTAAAAAAATCAATTTTGTAAATCTATGTGCTTGATGCAGGAGTTTCTGAAAACCCCTAAATATAGCCGCGGCCATTATCATATTTGTAGAGCGGAGCAGGAGACTGAGAACACAACAACTGCGGTTGGTTTTATCATTCCACGGCACCATCTGCTTAGAAACCACCAAACATTATATAACGCTGGTAGAGCTCCAAACACACACACACACACACACACACACACACACACACACACACACAAAAACACCAGCTGCATCCTGTGCCCACAGGAGGATTACAAACACCCACATAATCGGGAGAAAAACTGCACTCCTAATTTTAGCCCCGGTCTAGACTGAAACAGCAACGCCACTGAGATTAGCACACACGGTGAGGGAGCAGAGTCGCTTCATATCAGCTTCCCTTCATCAAAAACTCCCTCCAAGCCTTTCCGTCTGTGACAAATCATCTCTTTCCTCTCCTGACTTGAGCTTTTCTTTTTGATCCACGGCTTTCATTAGTGACCTTCAGGTTCACGATTAGGTTGAAGGAACCCTCCGGAGGAACCAGCCGCTTATCAGCCTCTCTGAACGAGGGAGCGAGCAGACTGTCATTTCCCTTTTTAATTAGTTTGACAGGATGAGACGCTGAAATAAATTTCAATCAGTGACAGTCTGAAAGCCTGTTAAATGCCACTGCAGGAGTCACAGCTGCTGAAAAGCCTCGACTCTTGTGAAGTGACGAAGACGCAGCTACAAGCTTTTGGTCGATTAACCAATGACTCGATTAACGCAAAAAATATTTTTAAATTTGCGTTATCTGTCGAGACAAATCGCAAAACAAAGTGCTGTTTTGTTCTTCTCAAATGTGAGAATTTGCTTTTTTTTCTCCGTTTTATATAATTGATAATTAAATATCTTCGGTTTTGGACTGCTGGTTGAATAAAAACCAGCAATTCTGAAGCCATCGCCCTGCTAATTGCTTGTGTTTTCTGACACAAGCAATTAGCCCCAAAAAATGATGGCTGAATGATCAATAATGAAAAAATACTTAGCTGCAGGCCGAGAACATCTCTATATTTTTCCCCTCTTTATACTTTTATAATCTTCATACACATTTTTGGATTCTTCATCTTGGAAAAAACAACTTTTAGGCCAACATGTGTGTGAAATGCTCAGAGCAGCCGCTGGGTCAAACTTGTGCCGAGATTGTTGTTTGAGTTTTTAACCTTTAACCCCGCTCTTGGTGAGTGAGAACACCTACCGCCACAGGTCTGGTCCCCAGGAAGTTAAGGTCTGTGTTTTCCCCAAACAGGTAACCCTCCGGATGGGTGGAGTCAAACTTCTCTCCTCCCATGATGAAATGGCTGGCGAAGTAACTGCCTGCACGCAGAGAAAAGACTCACTTTTAAACACACGTAACACAAAGAAAACATCACATCCTCTGGAAAACAAATGAATGACATCATAGCTGTGCTATGTAGCTGTGAATAATTTGGTGCTTTAAATTCTTGTGCGTTCAGTTGTTATTTCTAAATTGTGTGTCAAATTCTCATTTATAGTTCATGATCTGTGCTTTGAGAAAAATAAATTGTTATGAAACTTGAAAGTGTTTGAGCTTTGAAAGAAGCATTGTTGTTAAGTTAATATCATTAGCCATTAAAGATGTATTTTCTTCCTTGAACAAATAATATTTCTGCCTCAATAAATTGATGTGACAGACTCTTGAAACAAGAAAGAAACATTTGAATCTCGTAAATATTTACAGGTCACAAACAAGATGATTTTCTTTTTAAGCTATTCAAATAATGAAGCAAAAACAAACGGCACAGTCTTACAGGCTCCATTTTCATGGGAAAGTTGAATAAATAGATGCTGTTGTTATGAGGAAATAAGATTTTAGGGTCCAATAACAAGACAAATTCAGCTTTTTTGCCACCATTCTCGTGTCAGTTGCAAATTCTACCCACGTTATCAGCATTAATAACATTTCCCTTAAACATTTGAACCATTCGGCTGGCACCGTTATCCACAGACAGACAAATCCTCAAATCGAGTGCAAGTGGCAGGTAAAACTACAAATTATTTTTAGTGATTTCAAGAAGACAACCGAAGCCCTGTGGGGGCTTTCTGACTGAAGTTGGGTTGTTATTAGGTGTCCAGCAGCTTGTCCGCCTGTTTACCAAGACCGTGGGTCAGTGACAACAAAACTAAATAGACGTTCTGCCATCTAATCACAGGGTGAGCTCATATCATAAGACTGTAATGGTGGTATGGAGTCTTTAAATACACGCTGGACAGGCACGTTGTGTGTCTGCTGGAAGGACATGTCGCCTGGCATCAGGAGGAAGGGTTCGGATGCTGTGAAATTAAAGCCGTTCACACTGGAGAGAAATAGATCACGAACTAAAAAAAGCCCCGATGGTGACGCTCTCTGTCCCTCGCTCGCTCTCTTCATCACCGTGTTATTATTTACAGCAGGTGGGAGAAGCCGAGGCTTTGTCACCAGATCCCAGAAACAGGAACTGGGGCTGACAGATCGGTTTCACCAGCAGCCATCGCCACCTCCTTTCTTCCCTTCCCACCACCACCAGGACTGTTATGTCACAGATTCACACAGCCTGGGACAAATTCAGCTGAATTATGTTCAGAGGGGCGCTAATGGAGGCCACAACTCAAGAGTTTTTCTTCTCTTCCATCCTTTTTCCAGCACACAATGTCGCCATCGATCTAAGATATTACCATGATATCAGAAAATAGCCTAATAAAACTCTACCCCCCCCCTCCACACTCCCCCCCTCTCTGATTCGATTCCAGGCCTCATTTTTGTGAGAGATTTTCATTTACTTTATGTCGTTGCTGACGATAGAATTGAAAAGCGACAGCATTGCTTCTTCACAATACAATTTTGTGACGGCGATATTGGATTACTAAGCCTGGTGGGGAGCTAAACACGGTGATGCAATCAGAAAATGTCACACGGGGGAAATATAACAAGAGGTCAGCGTGGAGGTCCAAAGGACAGTCTGAGTCGGGTCAGCTGGGTTTCAGAGAGAGTGAGCTCCGGTTGGTACATGAGCCAACACCTGAAGTTTAGTATCAACATGAACCTTTAAGGCATTTCAAAAAAAATATGCATGTGTTTCTGAGGTATTTAAGTAAACAGTGGTACACTAATAATACACTATATACATATAGCAAAGTTCTAAGTAAACAGCAACGGGTTCTAGATGGGTTTTGATGAGCTGAAACTACTTAGTTGATAAAGAAAATTAAGTAATTTTAAAGCAAAAGCGCCAAAATGTTGTCTTCTACGGGGATAAACTTAATATCTTTCCCTTTTGGACTGTTGGTTGGACAAATCAAACAATTTGGTGATGTCATACACGCACTTCTGGGAAGTTATGGTGGACATTTTCACTGTTTTCCAGTGTTATTGACAAAAAATGATTCTGTTAATCGAGAAAATAACTGAAACATGAATCGATAATGACGCCATTTGATACGTGGGAAAGAGATCTATCACAATTGTGTATAATTGCATTTAAATTAGTACTGAATTAACTGCCAAGTATTAATTTAATCTTTTAGTCAATTGACAGAGAAAAATAAAAACAAAATATTGAATTAATTTACAAAGTACTATTGCAAAATATTCTCTAATCCTATCTTCTAAAACGTGAAGTTGCTCTGCTTTTCTCTGTTTATTGTCATAATAAATTCAACGTTTTTGGGCTTTGGGTCTCAACTGGAGCTCTTTGAAGACGTCAACATCTGCTCTGAGAAATAGTCAGACATTTGTTTTTACTAATTTCACATTTATTATGATCAAAAAAATCTACGAACTAAAAAGGAAATTAACAAAAACTAATATTGGTTGCAGTCCTATTTTCAACAACAACAAAAAACTAATTTCCACTGAACACACTGGATATTTCTCCACCGCTAACGATTATGTTGGTCTTTTCCTTTTCATGCCCTTCGGCTCCATCATTACTTATTTATTTCATAGACAGACTGAGGCAGCAGAGATGCCATCAACACGAGCTTCCTGCTAGATGCTCACAGATGCAACAAGATGAGAGCCGATCCCAGTTATGTGTCTGACACTCTGCAAATAGATGACGATAAAAAGATTGTCTTGGAAAAGGAGGTATTCACATACATAAATAAATAGATAGATAAGGAGATAAATAAGTAGATAAATAAGTAGATGTGTCCCTGTGTTGTTGTAAATTCCTCACAATACTGCAGTGTCAGAAGTATATGAGAATACATGATCCAATGTAATACATAAAGGTGAAATAAATGTACAATTTAAAGCTGTTAAGGGGAAAGATGAGAAGAAAGCACAGGAGAAAAATCAGGCACTGTGCTCTCCACAGGTAGCTCCTCCAGGTTAAAGGCTCAAATACCTCGAAGGCCTGCAGCCACAAGGTAAGGAGGTGATGCTTTACTACTCTACTTTGCATTATGCATCTAAAAGCACACAATAAATCATCTGCATGGAGGGTTGAGAGCATTTGACCTCCTGTTGTTGGGCGACTCACCAGATTTCGGGGGATAACGGTACACCGAGCTGGACGGGATGTCCACTTCTTCCACGCCTATGTTTTGTCTGCTTGTTAAAGCTCCCATTTCCAGTCACATATGAAGTCCCCGCGGATTAACGGGGCACAACACGTCGGGCTGGCTTTGTTCGCGGGTGAATCCTTTTTTGTCTCTTTTATTCCCTCGCGTTTAATCCCGTCCCCGCTGCCCTGTCCATTTCCTCTCTCGGGTCCGAGCCCCGCCGTGAATGTGACCGTCCTGGTTGGATTAGTGCTTGTTCTCCGGCTGCTTATCCAACCTCTCTCTCTCGCTCTCTCTCTCTCTCTCTCTCTCTCTCTCCCTCCTTCCCTCCCTCCACCCCCCAACACTGGTCAACGGCTCGTTTGTGAGGCTCGTTGTAGTCCCTTCACGCTCTCATGGTGGGCGGCAGTGGCACAATCTGAGCGAGAGAGGGGAAAAAATAAAAAAAATCTCCCCGTGTGTGAGTGGCTCAAAACGGCCGTGCGCTCATCGACATCGGCCGGCCCGCTGGATGTCGATCACACATCCCGGAGCTTTCCTGGTTGTTGGAGCCTGTCAGAGAGGTCTGAGGCTCCCCGTGACGTCACACAGGCACAAATCCGGACCGCTTTTTTTTGCGCAGTCTCTCTCTCTCTCTCTCTCTCTCTCTCTCTCTCTCTCCCCCTTCTCTCTCTCTCTCTCCCTCTACGTGTGTGTGTCTCTCTCTCTCTGTGTGTGTGTGTGTGTGTGTGTGTGTGTGTGTGTGTGTGTCTCTCTCTCTCCCTCTGTGTGTGTGTGTGTGTGTGTGTGTGTGTGTGTGTGTGTGTCGCCCCCCGCCCCCCCCTCCACTCCCCCTCCACTCTCCCCTCCCTCTCTCCCGGCCCGCTATAGAACGTGACCTTCTTACGCCAAACGTGCGAGTGGCGCCGACTGCAGTGCAGAGGACGGCTCTGTGGAAACTACATTACCCAGCGGACATTGAGGGAGAAATGAGAGTAAAAATAAATAAATCTGTACCCTAACAACAGGGTTTATGATATAAAAAGCTTATTTTTTTCCACAAGAAGAGTCACATAAATCAAACTCAGTTGGCGTTAATAAACTACAAATATAACCGTTAACCGTTAAACTGGAACAAAGGCAGAACTGCCCATTCCAACGTAGCCGTTATAAGCGACTCCTCGCCGGCAGAGGGCGGTGTGACGGTTAGAGTGACCGTTGAGTAGCCAATCAGAGCCGGCCAACACGGGACGCAAAGAAAAAGGGAAGGAAGCTTTATTGCCGCCATTTCACGTGAATGCTGCTCGGTGGAGACGACGATTGGTGCCAAACAATAGCATCCGCCATAATTTGAACCGAATAAACCGACTGGAGATTTATAAACCAGCGGTAACCGTTCAACCTAACGGTTCGACTCCTCCGGCCTGCTGCGTTGCTAGGAGACGGAGAACATGAGCTACGGGAGGGCGCCGCCGGACGTGGAGGGGATGACCTCCTTGAAAGTGGACAACCTGACGTACCGGACTTCCCCGGAGACCTTGCGCCGGGTTTTTGAGAAATACGGCCGCGTGGGCGACGTGTACATCCCCCGCGACAGGTACACCAAGGAGAGCCGCGGCTTCGCCTTCGTGCGGTTTCTCGACAAGCGCGACGCCGAGGACGCCATGGACGCGATGGACGGCGCGCTGCTCGACGGGCGCGAGCTGCGCGTGCAGATGGCGCGCTACGGGCGACCCCCGGACTCCATGTACAGCCGGAGGGGCGCGCCGCCGCGCAGGTACGGGGGCGGCTACGGTGGACGCAGAAGCAGGAGGTAAAGGGCCGGTGTGATCAGGTTTTATCTGGGGAGCTATTTTACGTTAAGGGAAGAAATAATTCCCTGGATGATTTACTATTATAGTCATTTTTTAAACCTCAATATTTCTCAAGTTGTTGAAACACTTTCACGTGAGGCATCACAGTGTAGCTAAAATATATATTTCACCTTGTTTTGCACAGACTACTGCGTTGATATATTACACAAGGCTTGCGACTAATTATTGTCCTTTTGGAAGTAATCTATTGATTGTTTTTTTATTTTTTTATTAATCAATTAAAATAAGACATTTACAGCAGCAGGTATAGTGCAAACAAGAGACATGGTAAAAAGAAACGAGATCAAAACAATTATAAATAAGCAATAAAAAACAGTAAAGAATCCTCAATAACTGAAATATTATATATACAGACAAAATAACTATAATTGCAAATTGGTATTCAGATTGTCAAGCAGGGTTAGCAAGCAGGGTTATTAATGAGTCTTTTGCAGCTACCTGTGTCTGAGAATCTTCATTAAGTGACTGTTCATTAACATTATTTATTATGTACTTTTTTGATTACACTCGTCAGTTTCCATATTTTTGTTTAGGTTTTGCTCTTGTTGTTTATTTGAAGTGCTTCTCTCTCCATCCACAGCCGTTCAGGCAGCCCTCGGCGCCGCAGACGGAGCCGCAGCCGCTCCAGGAGCAGAAGCCGTTCCCGATCCAGGAGCCGCCACCACTACAGCCGCTCCAGGTCTCACTCCGATTCCAGATCCAGGTCAAGGTCCAAGTCCAAGTCTAAATCCAAGTCCAAATCCAAGTCCAAGTCCCCCAGACGGAGCAAGACAAAGTCTCCCTCCAGGTCTCGGTCCTCCAAGTCAAGAAGTCGAACCCCACCTTCCAACAGAGGGTCCAAATCCAGGTCTCGCTCCAAATCCAAGAGTAGGCCTAAATCTCCAGAAGACAACGGAGCAGAGACTTAATCCAGACCTGGACACAACATGACGGTATTCAGGGGAAAAAGGGGGTTTTATTATTTGCTTAAAATATTATATCTGAGATGGCTTTCTGTCATCACTTGTGTTGGTATTCTGCAGTTTTGGTGCTATGTTAGTCATTTGCACACAAGCAACAAAGTCTGCAGAATCCTGAATATTTTTAGAAGTAGAAAAAAAAAAAGATTGCGGCTGATGTCCTAGTTCTGTTTGTGCTTTAGTTTGTATGTTAGCTTGTATATTCAACCAATCTACAGCGCACACAGACCGCAGGAGATTTGGGTTGATGTGATCAGCTGTAGCCTATATTTAAAAATGGGGTGTGTACGGGAGGGACGTGGGGTGCTGCACTCAAAACGTTCACCTAAATGTGGAATTCTTTCCTCCAAGCTGCGGAGTCCTGTTTGCAAAGAAAGGAGGAGGAGGAGATGGGGGTGTGGCAGTGTGAGAGCAGTTAGTGTGTGACCCGCCCATGTGACCTGCCTGTTGCTGAGAGCGATGGCAGTTGCTAAGGAGCAGGTCACCGAGGCAACGGTGGTTGCTATGGAGCAGGTCGTCAATGGCGGTGGTTCGGGCTGTCAGTTGGTGTATGAGGTGGTGTGGTGAGGTACGTTCGGGGATCACAGGCACTGAGCACTGTTTCCACCTGTGCCTGTGGGTTCCTCCACCTCCCACAAAGGGAACGGACCCCGAGGTTTGTTTTTCAAATTCGCCCGAGTGTAAGTCTTGTTAGAGCTAGTCTTTTGGGGAGAGGAGGGGTGGGGAGGGGACAACAAAGGTGTGTAAACAAATGTGAAAATTACTAGAAATGTTAGGTGTAATTCATGAAGATGGATGCCCAGAAAACAAATATGCAGTTTGATAAATGTTATTCTCTGGGGAAAGAATATCAGACAAGTACTGTATTTAGATATCCAGGTCAGCTGCTGGAGTTGAGGAAGCCATTTTGTTTTGTACTCCTTAACTCTGTTGTGTCTTTCCTTCCAGATCTCGGATGATTGAGCCTTTGCTGAGGACATCAGGAAGAGTCTCACATTGAGCAAGTGGACTCCACTTTTACCACTGAATGCAGACTGAAAGGTTATTGGAGCTTGGTCTAAAATGTTTTAAATTTGACCCAATTTACATAAACAAATTCTGTAACTTTGATGTGATCATTGTTTGTAAAGTTGAGCCTTTTGAAAGGGATTCGTAAGGAGGTTTTCTCATTTAAATTTGTTTTTTAATTATTTTGCATTTTGATTACACTTGTACTTTTTTTAATTAATATAGATTTCCTTTAATGAAATCCCTTGTTTAACGCTCTTTCTAGATGCTTATGAAAGAGTTTTATTTGCAGGGTGTCCTGTTGGATGTTCAAAGCCTTTACAGCTATGTTATACCACTCTTTTGCTTTCTGTAAAGGCAAAACATTAAAGTATCGCTGTGCCACTTAATTCGTGACTTGCTAATACAGCAGCATACGTTTTTCTTTTCTGTAAAATCTCTATTTTCTGTCTGGTTAAAGTTGCTTTCCTATGACTCTAACCCTCTTTCTTGTGTATCTTTTGTGCACTAGGCGCAGTTGTGTAGCAGTTGAGTAATGCTGGTTAGCTGTTAAGATGCGGTGCAGTGCGGTGGTGACATGGTGTGGCGTGTTGCGGTGCTGAGTGCCCGGCGCTGTTCCGGGGCTCGACCCTCCGCTGCCGTTTGCCGGTTTGTAAGCTCACAGGTGTGGCAGATCATCCATCCTCTCCTGTCTTGTGACCTCTCCTTCCCTCCATGTGCTGTACAGATTCTCTCCTCTTTCCTTTTCCTCTTCATTCTCACTTTTCTCCTTCCTCCCTCTGTGGTTTATCCACTGTTTATAACTGGTTCTGCTCTGCTCGCCTTTTTTTTTTTTCCTTCTTTTTTTTTTAATTGGGTCCAGTGTGGCTCTTAGTGAAGGGTTTAAAGTGCAGTCCTTTCTGCTTAATGAATGATTTTTGTGTATTTCATTCCCCTGTGAACCTCTCAAATGTCTTGTAATTGCTTCAGGTGGATGCTAATAAACATCTTTGTTGTTCATAAATTGTAGATGGGAATTTTGTTCTGTCGTCTCTGGACAATTTGTCTTGACGATGATATGAATTCTTTGCCACACAAGAAGAAACTGGGCCTCATCTCGGGTGTTTGTGGTAATTGTTTATATGCAGTACATTTAAGTAGGAAATTCAGGAGAGTGAGTGATTAAATATTTTAGTTTGTAGGTGAGTCAAAGGCATAATGTTTGTAAATCTACATTTATATTGTTATATTTTCAGATAAATCAATGGATACGGAAAATAAACGGGTGAATTACACACCTGATGACTCAGGTTATCACTTTGATTCAAGAACCCTGTATATCCAATATACGTATATGTAAGGGTGTAACACAACCACATATTCAAGTGATGGATAACACCAGTTAGGTGTTAAATTACCATATCTATAGACGGATTAACCCACTTGGGGTGGGGGTGGGTGGGGGGGAATTAGCATTGAGCACCAATGTGGGAACTTAAGCCTTCCAGGACAGATATTATGAAGATGGACTTCACAGTGAAGTAGGAGACATCTCGTGTCCAGCAGTTGAAGTCCCACTTTGTAACTTTTAAAGGAAGAAGAAACGGAACGATATGGATTTTAATCAAAACTGACAATGTAATTTGTATACACAAGAAGAAAACACACCCTTGTTTAATTAAATACACTCGGGTGTTGGTCTGGTTTGACCAGTAGCTAATGGTTACTAATGTTTTCAAATGATCATTCATACAGTTCCCTTGTGGTGTAGCTTTAATCTTTACAATTTAAATGTGTATATTCATATATCCTCTCATTGAGGGAGAAGTTGTAGACTGTAAAGATTTTATAATAACATAAATTAAGTTGTTTTTTTTTTTTGTGGAAAAATCTAATTGGATACTAAATATTTTGAGCAGAGATTTATTTAATTTTTTTTCTGAATAGGAAGATGTTTAAACTACTGTGATTTTTTTTTTTTAAGCAGCGTCCTTTGAGATGGAGCTTTAATATAAGATGTCAACATTGATTTGAGTGGTGTCGTCACAGATTTCTACAATCCATCTCGAGTCTGGTGATCCAGCCACTGAAATATTAAGATATTTAGACATATTTTTATTATTGTGATTGATTTCAACTCTTCCGTTGTCACATAGGCCAACAAGCTTATTATTATGTTATTATAAATGAAAGATTTGTCTGAAGACACTAATCTGGGCTGAAAAAAGTACTTCACCTATCAACATGTTTTTCAGATAAACAAGTAAATCTATTTAATCTGTTTTTTTTTATATTCTAAGAAAGATATAATCCAAAAGTTAAAGACCAGGCAGTAAAACTCAGAGCTCTTTTAAAGATGCAACATTATCTAACATGGAGTATCAGTGGTAGTTTAATTTGGGTCACTGCATTAGCAGGGTTTAATGCAGTGTGCCAGATTCATAGTACAAGGAATTACCTTTTTGGTGACAAACATAAAAAGCACTATAAAGCAATATATAGAATTTATTCTTATAAATATGTACTTTTTTGAAAAGGAAGGCGCTGTACGGTAGACTATCCGAAACAAACAAGCATATCACTGGAGCCTAACTGGACTTTAGCCCTCAGGTGTTTACGGTCCTCATTAAATCCCCGGTGCAGACCGGTCGGCAGGTGCGACCTCAGGTGAGAGAAAACGCACCTTTCGCTCCTTCACCGCCGGTAAACCCGGCTCCGCTCCCACCAGGCCTGCAGCCTGCGGTCCACGGGTCCTGTCACAACCCATTACCCGTCCCCCGGTCTGTACGGTAAACCCGCCTCTGATGGGATTACCGGCACAAGTAGGGAGCCGAGAGCACGTTGCAACGCGCCGTGCCAGGGGGGCGGGGGGGTGGAGAGACAGAGGGAGGGGGGGGGGGGGGGGAGAGACAGAGATGGGGGGGGCGGAGGATATGACGTCACTCTCGGAGAGGAGATTGTCCGCCGCCACATCTCGTAAGTGCCGCTCGTTACCGGTGATGTTTGCCGAGGATTAACACAAGCAGCGGGGGGGGGTGGTGGGTGGCCATCTGTGAGTGAATGCGGCCGACTGCGGCGGTCAGTAAGCGGGATAGAGACGGTCACGGCGCGGGCCCCGACCACCATGGATCTGACTTTCATGCTCTCGGCTGTCATCTTCACGCTGCTCGCCATCGTGGTCGCGACGTCGCTGTTCGGCGGCTCCTCTCCCGCAGCCGACTTTGCGAGTTATTTCGGACGCGCGGCGGCGGCGGCGGCGGACGGCGGTGCAGCCGGTGGAGGACCGGACCAGAACGGGCATTTACCGGACAAGAAGCAGAAGAAGCCGCGGCGGGCGGAGGACGACTGGTGTGAGATCAGCGCGAGCTCACATGACCACTGGGATGTAGTGAAGTCTGTGCTTTCAGTAAGTGGGCCTGTCAGGAGGGAGAGCCCTGCTTGTTTGTCTCGTTAATCTGATTTACTGACCTCCTCTGCCACTATTCAGGCTGCATGTCCAGTCAGAGCTGGAGGAGACACTCTTTCCTTTATCTAAGTAAAAGAAGCAATGCTTATAAAAGGAAAATACTCCTTGACAAGTAAAGCTGCCTTTTTATAAATCGTTTTGGTGTAAAGTGTTTAAGTATCACAATTAAAAGAAAAGAGGGAAGTTACCAAACATTCCACATTCAGGTTTTCCATTCATTTAAATATCTTTCAAAGTAGTACAATTTGATACATTTAGTAAAAAAGTACATTATTTGGAGAGATTGTGGAAATACTCAAGTGAAGTACCGTTACCTCAAAGGTCGGAAGAAGTATTCAGATCCCTAAGTATAAGTAAAGTCCTGCAGTAAGAAGTATTATGAGAAAAATTTACTTAAAAATTAAAAGTACTAATTTTGCTTATTGCTTCATTATAGTATTAGTGATGCATTAACATGTAAGCAGCATTTTAACGTTGTAGTTGGTCCAGATGAAGCTGGATGATAGTTTAATCTGTGACATTGCATTATATTTGTATTTGATTGCTGATCATGAATTGTATGTGTAGAGCTGCAACAATTATTTGATTAATTCATAAATGGATTGTAGGACATTAATCAGCAATCATTTTTTATAATATTTCAAGTAATCCTTGCATTTTAGGTAGTTTCTTTTTGTTTTTCTTACTCTTCTTTAACTGTAATATTCTTTGTGTTTTGAGCCGACAAAAGAAGACGTCACATCTACACTATCCTCTGTAGACAAAGGATTATTTGATTAATCCAGAAAATAATAATAAGATTATTCAATAATGAAAATATTGTACTAAGTAGCTGCAGCCCTTTGTATGTAAAATCAATGTAGTAGATGTAAAAGTACAATACTGTAGAGGTTGAAGTGTGAAGTAAAGGGCAAGTAGCCCAGTACTTAAGTAGCTTAAATGTGGTTGATTTCCACCTCTGCGGACATTTTGAGTAGACAACATGCCCGTCACCTGTGTTGGCATCTTACATACAGTCTGGTTTCCATGCAGCAAAATAACGGGCGCAAAGGGCAACAGGTATAAGAGGCAATAACTGTCTTTAAGCTTGAATTGGTATCAATAAATAGAAAGAAGCCACATGGCTTTATTAATAGAAAAGTGTCAGGATGAGCCTCCTCCACACGTCTCCCAGGTAGCTGTCAGGACCCTCCCTGGTCTGGTTTTAGCCTCTTGGGTCCCTGTTGAGGACATCTGGATGTCCGCTGGTCGAGAGGACAAAACAGGACAGGGAGAGAGAGTTCTAATCAGCACCTAAGGGAGCAAAGTACGAAACGATAACCTGACACCTGCACCGAAGTGTAGGCCAGATCAGCATCCAGGTGAGGTGAGGAATACAGGTAACGGGTAAAGTTTTTTTTAATCTTGGCCCGCCTGCAAGGACATGCACATTTTCCCCATATTTCAAAGGTAAAAATTTAAAATACATTTATTGCTCATTTCTGAAAGGGAAAACCCGTGAAAGAGTGATGGTCTGACGCTCCTGATCTGACCCCTTAACTCTCTGACAGAATGAGGCACATCCTCACCCTCACACTGAAGAACTGGCAACACCAGTTGAGCACTCGTCCTCCGCATCCAGCCTGTCCGTCCCCAGGCCTGGATCCAGGCACACGAACTTAGAGGCAGACTCGTTGTCCGAGGCCTCGTCGAGGACCAGTCGTAGGTCATTCATCGGGCTCTCTGATAAGCAGCTCCTAAAGTGTGCTTTCTCATACCCCCAGATTGAAGGAGCCACAGAGAGCCCGGAGATCAACGGTGAGCACTTTGAAAAAGTTGAGAGTCACCACAATTTTTCTTTTCCTTCAAAATAAAGGTTTCGATTTCTCATCAAAATGTCTTCTGTTTCATCAGATAAAGTGGAATCGAATGCGGACGAGTCCTTGAAGTACGTCCCTGGAAAGGCGCGATCCCACCGCTTGCAAATGATGATGTCCACAGAGGAGCTGGAGGAGGAGCGGAGGTCAGTGAAAACTACAAATATGGGCACCACTTTCTGATAATGCACCCTGAATAAAGAGTTCATAAGCCATTAATAAGAATAATTAAATGGGCAAACCCCTCTAACAGCTGAGCAGCACATCAGAGGGGCCTTCCTGATTTATTAAAGCGCTATGGACAAGTGTCATGCTTGAGGAGGATTTCCTACAACCTGGCAACCCAAGAGTTGTTTTTATTATAGAGTTATGGCCGATCATAAGTGACGCATTATTCAACAATGTATTAACCTTTTAATAAAGCCATTGAAAGGGTGCCGTATGAAGATGTGCCCAAATATGTCACATATAGTAAATTCACCTTTACTCGTGGTTATCTGCTTTATACCCCCCCTGCCCCCCTCTCGGTTCTCCTAAAATACTCAAACGGAACAAAAAATACTTTGATGTCTAAAAGATTCTTTGCCAAAGATTTACTGAAAATCAAATGTCAAAAGTAGTTCCCTTGTCTCCACGTAGCCGCTCTCCCTCTGTCCATCGTCCACTCCTCGTCCTCCTCCCTCTAATCTCCCCAACGCTGTCTTCACGTGTGTTTGTGTGTTGTTGCCGTCTCGCTCCACGTTTAGCCGCTGGATCGGCCCTCCTCTTCAGGCGAGACTGAGTAAGGCGAGATTGAGTCTCTGCCAGGCATTAGCTGAGGGACGAATGACACGAGGCTCACGGAAACCACTCGACGCGTTTTCTTTAATGTATCTGCATGCCCTGCTCTTATCATTGCAGGATACACTCCAACACAGGCTTTAACTGTCTGTAAGCCTGAAAAAAGGAGCAATTATGTGGTAAAGTATGAGTTATTCTCACCCGTTTATCTCAGGGGAGTCACTTTCTGGCCATTGTATGAAAACTACTCTAAAGCCATTGAGCATTCTCAGTTTTGAGCTCAGCAGTGATTTTGGCCTCATCAGCTCTTTTTTCCTCAAGTGGCCATGAAGCGACTGATACACATCCCACATACCCGCCTCCCGCTGCCCCATTATTCCACATTAGACGTGTGATTCTCAGGTGTCGCAGCAGGTGATGATTGTGTCTCGGGTCGTCACCTCTGACAGAAGAGTGTTAGTTAATCCTCTCAGGACTCTCCTCTGCTCTGCCACAAGGAGGACTCAGCGTAACGCAACACTGGGACGCTTTGTGAGCCAGTTGCTGACAAACACAGAAATAAATACAGATAAATAAAGAGAGTAAAAAAAGAAATCACAAGAGGTACTGTATATCAAACTAAGATAGATTTAAGTAAAAAAGTAACTAAACAAAAGTGATTAAGGACAAAATTACAAGGCAAAAGGGACAGTTGTGTAACGTATAATGTGATTAGTGTTAGTCTGTATTAATATGTATATATAATATAAATATTATGTAATAAATCAATATAACTTATTACCTATTATAGTATGGGCTATACGTTATAGTACAAGGTGAACTGTAGTAATATAGTATAATATCGAATATAATATTGTATAGAGTAGACTCTTTATTATATACGATTTGGGGGTGTCACTGCTGTTGCACAGTCTGACGACAGTGGGCACGAATACCCCGAGGTACCTCTATGAGTCCAAGGTCGCATCTCAAGGTGACAGGAACACAAGTTGACCTGGATCTCTTGTGTGTTACCTGGAGAGGTATTCCACCGGTACAGTTCTTTGAGGTGTGCGAGTGTTTCTTTTTTTATCACACTCTCAGAGGCACTGTCCTCCACCCTGACACACTGTGGGGTGAGGCAGTCTGGGATCCAGGATGCAGTGTCCGTCCAGCTGCAGCTTTTCCTCTTGGATGCTGGGCTGGATGGTGTTGAAAGCCCTGGAGAAGTACAAGAACATGGCTCTCACAGGGCCTTGTGAGTCAGGAACTCCCTCTGAGACTCCTCTTTGTGGTTTTGGATCCACCCTCTCACGGCCTCCTTTAACCTATGGACTACTCCACGACACAAAATACTTAGTTACATAGTAACAATATATTTCATAATATGATTATACATTTTGTAAGTGTAGAGCTGACACAATTGGTTGATTAATTGATAAACTGACAAGAAATAAATCAGCAAGAATTTTGATAGTAGTTCAAGTAAGTTTTGTATTTTAAGTATTTTTTCCAATTTTCTTACTCTTCTTTAATACTACATTTTGGGGGGTTTGGGGCTGTTGATCCTACCGAAAAATACATTTGAAGACGTCATATTGGACTCTGGTAAACTGGGCGATGCTATCATTTGTAGACAAAAGATTGATCGATTAATCCAGAAATGAATCAGCAGATTATTCAATAATGAAAATAATTATGCTTTAGCTGCAACAATGGATATTGGGGGTGTCACTGCTGTTGTACAGTACTTGTATGAGTCCACTGTCTCCACTTCCTCTGGTAATCCATCAGCAGCCCTTTTAGTCTTGCTCCTATTGAGATTTGAGTTATTGTCATTCTATATAACAGTCCTCCTCCTTGCTCTCTATGTCGATGCATCCAACAATGGAGGAGAAATCTGAGGAAGTTCTCAAGGCGACGGTAAACAAATTGAACTGGATATCTCGGATGTTAAGCTTGAAGAGGAATGCCACCGATATATTTCCTTGAAGTGCGCGGGTGTTTATCACAGTCTCCTGGGCACCGCCATCCACCCTGACATACTGTGGCCGGCCAGTGAGATAGTCTGTGATCCAGGATGCAGTGTCGGGGGCAGCTGCATCGCCAAAAGCTTTGCCTCCACTCCAATGTGTTGGTATGCAAACCGCCATGGGTCCAGGAAAGCAGATAGCAGAGCCCTCGGGGCGGGGCTTGTGATGCAAAGCCATCCAGTGTCATGGAAATGTTGGGTCGGGGAGAGCTCTTAGTTCAACAAGATCACCTTTTGTCATGTCAGGAGGATTTGTGTTTTTCTAAGCTGCTCTCGCACCTCTAAACATGACTACAGAGGGCTTGGACACCAGAGAGTCTTATAGAAAGTCTAAAATAGTAAATCCTACAGACTCTTGATCTTTTGTTTTCACTTTATGAATTACTTTTTGGTCTTTTACCAGGTAAATAAATATACGTATGTGCTTTTTGGCGTAGAGTTAGGTGAGAAAATTGATACCACTCTCAAATCTGTACGTCAAATATGTAGCTACAACCAGCAGCCAGTTAATTTAGCTTAGCTTAGCATAAAGACTGGAAACTGCTATCTTAACTCTGTCTGAAGGTCACAAAATCTGCCTACATCACATGTTATATTTTGTTTTTTTAATCCGTATTAAAACCGAAGAGTATAAATGACTTCTTGTCATTTTACTGGGGGTTATGTGCCAGACTATTTCTTGGCTGGGACCAGTAACTTCTAAGGGGTCATGCTTGTTGTCTGGCAACTGCTCAGAGGCAAGAAGTAGTAATATTTCACTTTGGTTTTTTTACAGATCAAATAAACAAGATATAAAGTGTAATTTAGTGAGCTTCAGAGGTGCTGGAAGGTGTATTTTATAACCGTTGGAGAGATCCATGCTCGGGATTTCACCCCATTGCCAGTCTTTATGCTAAGCTAAGCTAAGCTGGTGGTAGCTTCATGTTGAGTGGTATCATTCTTCTCATTTAACATTCTTTCTGACAGAAAGCGTTGACGCGTGTTTCCCAAAATGTCGAGCTATTCTTTTAAATTCTCTATTATATGTGTTTATTTGGTCCATCCTTTTATATAAAATAATATGTACCTGCGTAGTTTATCTTTTGACATTTGTAAACAAACCTGTATTAGTATGGACACTGAGAGGAGCCCTGGTGTTTTTACACAACGTTGATAATATATATTTACAGGGCCGACGCTATTTATCAATATGAATTTACGTGATTGACATTCTTTGATATACTTGTCTTCCCAGGGTGCAACGTGAGCAGCTGACCGCCATCTTCCAGCTGCTGAAAGACAACCAGGAGACGTTTGGGCATGTGTCTGATGTAGACATGGAGGAGCAGCTCAGACTCTACTCCATCTGAGACTCAGCTCTGTGTTTTCGGATTCCCCCTCTGACGGCGCTCTTGTAACCTACGGAAAGACTACTCAAGAGCACAAAATGAATAAACTTATTCACAGTATTCAAAACAAGATGTACTGTCCACCCAACAACCGCTCACATGTGTGTTTCAATAGGATGTGCTTTGTTTGAATTGTATTGTATCTATGCTGTTTCAATCCACCTGTCTCACATACATGAAGACGAAAACCCAAAGCAGCTGGATCTCTTGCAGCATAGAGCAAGATTTTCTAGCTATATGTAAATAAAGTAGATAAAGAATTATTGTTTCTATTAGTTTTATATTCTAATACAATAAACTTTTTTGTATTCAATGTTATCATTAAATCTGTAAACATGTACAAATCCTGCAAAGTTACTTTTGCGTTACCTCCCTTCTATTGTGTAAAGTACCTTTGGCAATGTGTTTGTGGGATTGACGTTCGTGCAATTTATTTGCTTTAGCCTTGCCAAATTTTCTTCAAGTCCATGGTGCACTAAAGATGACTCTCACACCTTATGAATACCGGTGGCAAAAGCAAACATTTGTCAGTATTTAATCAAAGATTACAGCTTCCAGTTCTCAGTCTCAGGAATGGCAATCCAAATCCTCAGGGTATTTTTTTTGCTGCTTGTGATCTCAGTTTGCGTTGTACTTTTTGTTATTTCTTTGGGACGTGTATCAATCGACAGGTAAGTTGTATTTAGAACGAATTCAGGGAAGGGACAACATTTTATCTCTTAACTGTTTCCTGGTTAAGTATAGTTAATCATTTGTAAAAGAAATGTGTATCAGTGCATTTCCAGGTACAGTACTATAAATTAATTCACTTAAAACCGTGTCTTGCTAATATTTGTATCATTCGTTATCTATTACTCTTTTGTCAAATTTCCACATCAGATGGTTTACTTTCTCAGAAGAAACCAGACAAGCAGATGAGGAAATAGTTGAGTTCTCGGATGTAAAAGGAAACTCGACTGCACCACATGCTGGGGTTATGCGTACCAGACAAAAAGCTGATTCCACAAAATCAAACCCAGGGACAAGGCTCAAACCTTATCCAACGAGACGCTCTACGAGTGGCGCTGTGGCTGAGACTCCCATGCCAGTCCTCTACAAAAAATCCTTCAAGAAGCTTCCTCAGTGGGATTTTGAGGATATTTATAACCAGGATGCTCCACCCAGGCAGACAGTAAGCATGCTACGACAAGAACGGACAGAAACTTAACAAATGTATTAACTTTATGGGTAGTGGAGTAATCTGCACAGCTGTGTGTTCATTTGCGTGTTTTTGGTGTGAGCTGTATGGTTTTTGTTTTTGCTTGCTTTTCCCTTAAAGTTTTACAGCAATCATTTCAATTTCATTTTAAAAAATCTTCATTTTCTATCGATCTGTTGCTCTGTTGGCTTTTTTTCTGCTGTTTCTTCTGTAACAGCTGTAAGGGGGCTTCATTAAATCAATGGTTTTAGCCACATTGAAAAGGTGGAAATAAAATGTTCTGGGTTTTTTTCTATTTATTTTTGACTTTATTTCATAATTTAATATGTTATCCTACATTCTCAGACATGTGCCCAGTCTCTGCGAAACTCGATGGAGGACAAAGGCTTCAAGAAGGCTTTTCTCCCCAACATTCGTTTGTTTATGCACAAAATCAACATGAGCGAATGGAACCGGCTTTCACATTTTAACAATCCTTTTGGTTTTATGGAGTTCAACTATGATGGTAAGTGTTAATATGTGTCTATGTGAGATGAATGTGTCTAGATGGTCACCATAGATTTGCTAAAATGTGCAAAAACTGAACCATTTGAGGTCATTGCCTCACCTCACCCATCTCACGAGTGATTCACAAAGTAAAGTTTGGCAAATAGACTCAACCATGTGAGAGAGATACCACAGTGTGCCACAACATGTATTTGTCAGTTATAATAACTGGTTAACTTTGCAGATTAAAGTCTGCACACTCACACAGATAAGCATTTTCAGTTTGCGTGTGAAAAAACCTGATTGGAAACGGTTGAAATTTAAAAGAAATATCGCAGAAATATGTGGTTAAAATTTATGAAAATATCGGACATTATCCTCTCATAAACTAAACTTTTTTTTTTGCTTATTTACACATCCACACAGAGCAACATTATCCTTCATTTGGAGTCAAGTTTCTGTACAACTGATGAACGTCAGTTGATGTTCACTCTCGTTTTTAACTCTGTTTTGGTCTCCACCAACTCAATGCTGAGCAGGTAGTGTACAGTGGCCAAAATTAGAGAATTAACCAAAACATTGGACAGTGTGATGGTAAATTTCCACTGGGACTTATGCTTGTGTGCTTTACATTAAAACGAGACCATATATGGTATTTTCTATATGGTACAAGTTAACCAGAGATGGTCAGTTAGCCGTGTTCCAGTAATCATTCAATCCAACCACTCCTTGTAAGCTTCTCTTAATCTTAATACAAACAGAGGTCGTAGTGACGACTCATCCGTCCCGCACCCTTGTGCTCTGCTCTTCATACGCAGCACACACTTTGTTATTCCTCACCCAAACTGCATTGCACTCTGTATGATGATTGAACCTTCTCAGCGCAGAGAATAAAATACTCCAAAGACGAACTTCTTCTCTCAATGTTCTTTATTGCAGCATCGTAGGACTCACTCGGTACTATTAAATAGTTTTTCCACCACACCACCTTGGCAATGAGCAGCAGATTCAGGGGAAAAGTCTTTCCGGTTCATAACTACGAACTACACCTTTAACATTGTCATTAAATACATTGTGACTGTAAAATGCTGCTTTATGTATAACACAATGTCTAACACTTGAAAACAATCAATCCATCAGCAATTTGCAGAAAATGTTCTTGTTGTGAACTGTTTTGCATCCTAAAACACATTATGTGTTTAATATGTTTTTTGGTTATTTTTGCAGATGTGATGGCTTCAGTGAAGTTGATCCCAAAGCCAAAAGAGCCACTACTCCTTCCAAAGACAGGCAGCGACAGGTGTTTGCGCTGTGCTGTGGTGGGCACTGCAGGAATCCTAAATGGCTCTAAAATGGGGGAAGAAATCGATGCTCACGATTACGTTTTTCGGTAAGAAACCCATTGATTTGGTTTATTAGGCCACAATTTCAATAAGGTTTAAAGCAGTCTGACAGGTAATTAATGATGAAGATCATAAAACCCTGTGATATCAGGAGCACTACTTATTCTCCGTAGTAACCAAGTTAATATTTAGTTATTGTGGGGATCTCATATGAATATGCTTTGTGCACACTGACTGTATGTTGACATTTAAACATTTAAACCCTTCTTTATATACAACCTGTCAATCGGCTGTCACAAATCTATACCTTTTATACTACGAGTTTAAATAGGTATTTGAAACACAAATCATTTTCAACTTTTATTTGCTGTTCTGCTCCGCCCTCTATTAGAATACAAGTGCTTTGCAAATACAGTAGTTTGTTCAGTGCATGTCAACCAGAACAAGGCTCCAGGATGTGGTTCAATGTCAATTTTACAACATTATATAAAACTCTTTGTCACCATGAGTTTCCAGTCTTTATGCAATGCGACTGCCGGCTGTAGCCTCATATTAAACGTTCAAAAGTGGTATCAATCTTTTAACTCTTGGCCAGAAAGTATTTGAGTATCTCTGAAAATGTCAAATTATTGCTTTAATATGCACAAATGTGCTGCTGTCTGTTTTCTTTATCTGCAAATAATAATAGTCCAGAAGGAGACGTCACCTGTTGCATCATTAATTGCACCTGGGCAGCGTACAGGTGGAAGTAGTCGCAATAAGTGTCAAAGGTAGAAATGCTACTATGGTGAATATGCAGTTCCATGACGTTTAATTATTAGATTAACGTTCAAAAACAAGTTGTATAAGCATGACTCTCCTCTCTACATCGTTGAATGTCTTCGGGGCAGCTCACCAATCTTATTCTCAAATATCTTCATCCAGAAAGGTGCAGAGACAACTGCTGCATGTTTTATCCTGTATAAAAGTGATGTTGGACGCATTGCATTGAAAATTGCAATTAACAAGTATCTTGTTTCTCTACCTACTCTGCAGAAAGTTTAGTGCCATCACTTAATTGAAGGTGTTTGATCGTAACAATTTAGGGACAATCTGTAAAATAATAGTGTTCCACTGCGAAACCTTGAATGAAAGTTTCTTTAAATTTATTGTATTTGAAATTGATCTGAATTAGGATATTTTACTTTAATTGTACCGCTTGTGTTTGGCAGTCGCTGCTGCTGCTGTCATTAGACTTTGACTTTTACAGTGAAAAGCATTGAAATTGCCCTTTTTCTGTTTTCACAAATAGAATAAAGGTTTCACAAATCTCAAACTGTGTTTTAAAATGTCTCTGGAGTCTACCTTTTTATCTAGACCGGGTTTTACAAGTCTGAGCGTAGTGGTTTTTAAACTAGACATGATCTCATGTGGTCTGGATGGGGAAAAAAGCAGTGAAATTTCCCATTTCCCTACTTTTATTAGTTGCTATCCCTTATTGTTTAACCACATAACCTGGCTATTTGTATGCATTGCTTCTGGCTCAGCTTTCACAGCTGGACAGGCACGTCCAGAATGCCGACGGCATTTTCTACTGCATGAAATACCCTCATTGTGTTTCTACCTCGGACCTAAAATAACATGAGAGGTAAAGTTCCAAGTAAACGAAGATGCATTAAGCCTGATTCACTAGATTTGTCTTTGGTTCATCGAGGCGGCACTTTTGTTTTCTTTAGCAACCACTTCAATATTTGTGCTGTTACCACAACGTTGTTTGTTGTTGCATTAACAGCAACTACTTCCATGTCACTTTTATTTCATTTATTTCAACCTGTTTTTGTGTTTGTGCGGTAGGATGAACGGTGCAATCGTCAAAGGTTATGAGGAAGACGTAGGAAACAGGACATCGGTGTACGTTCACACCGCCCATTCTATCACTACGTCGCTGTTTTTGCTACGGAAGTACGGACACACATCTGTCCCGAATGATGAGGTACTCAAACTGGAGTGTAACATGTGATAATGTATTGCTTTATACCCCACACACGCACACTCATCTGTCGTCGTTGTCCTTTTGGCAGGGTATAAAATACGTATTGATTCCTGAGGGGATGAGGGATTTCAATTGGCTGGAGGGTCTTTTCAAAAGAGAAAGGATCACCACTGGGCCATATAAAAACACCAGGTGGATATCAACTCTTTCTATTTTATTAGTCGAGTGCACACACAAACACACAAACACATCCAGGGCGGGAACATATTGGATTGGACCTGGAAACGAGTCGCCACGTAGGGCTCGGCTATAATTCATTATAATAAACTATTGGCTTCAAATGGAATTGCATCGCGACAAAATCCTATATCAAGACGTCGTGGTACACAATTACATCGTCTAAACTGATAATATCCGATTTTTTATTATATATGACATTGTTTCCTGCCCATTCTTCACGCTCTTAGGGAGTAGCATGTCGTATGGAGTACGGAAAAGTGCCACTGCAATAGTTAAAGCGTGGCATTGTGGAGTTTAATATATTGATTATCTAAGTTTGCATTAAAATGATGAATTCTAATAAATGTGAAAAATGTGAAAATGAATAATCCTTTATTTTGTGTTTAGCTCTTGACTTTGTATTTCAACCCTGCAGGCCATGGACGTACTATGCCGGACAGTACAATGAGAGCCGCTTCTATGTCCTGCACCAGGATTTCCTCAGATACGTTCGAAACAGGTGACCCTCCTCTCACAACACCCTTTTTTTTTTTTGGTTTGTTTTGGTTCCTATTTTATTCGTATATAGGCACTTTTCATGCATATATGCAGCACAGAGAGATTCACAAAACAGGATTAAAGACAAGCAGGAAATTAAATTAAACAATAACAATAAGTGAAATGTTTGCTAACATCACCGTTTTAATGGTCTATTTAGAGGCTGTAGTTTGCCTTGATTTTTTTTATGTTTGTTTATTTAATACTGTCCACAGGTTCATAAAGTCTCCTCATCTGAATTCTTCATACTGGGCGATTGTCAGACCAACCAATGGGGCATTCACTCTCTTCCTGGCTCTGCAAACCTGTGACACTGTAAGTTAATATGACTTAAACTTGTCCACATGTCATCCATACTGTAGATATCCACGCCTCTATAAACATGAAGTATGCATACAAAAATGTACAGACATTAACTCTAAATATTTATATTTATAAATTCTTAAAAGAATAGAATATATCCAAAATCATTATGAGGGTGAATGTATTTTTACCAACAAAAACGCATCCATGTCGTTCATAAATGGGCTTTTAACAGTACTAATTTTGTCTCTAGGCTACAGCACAACAAATTAGGAAACAACGACAATTAACAACTTGCAAATATTGGTAATTTATGCCAAACTGCTTTTTTGAATTGTAATTATTTCACTGATAGTTATATCATGCATTCAAAATAAATTCATCCTTAAAATTTTAATGTAAAGTGAAAGTTTGATTAATTACGTCTGTTAACCTCAACAGACAAGACAAGAGAGTGATTGATCTTCTCATCGAACTTTCCTCGAGAAATTGAACGAGCGTATTTCTCAAAATGTCAAACTTTCCTTTAAGCCGATCTCTTCTTGCTGTGAATTATTCTCAATGGTCTCCGTTCTGTTTTTGACGTCGGCAGGTGAGTGCATATGGATTCATGACTGAGGACTACATGAAATACTCCAACTACTACGTTGAGAAGCATGTGAAAACCGGAGTCATTTTCTACGCCAACCACGACTATAACCTGGAGAAGAACCTGTGGAAAAAACTACACGACAGCAAAATACTTAAGTTATATCAAAGAAAGGAATCATAAACATGGACAGAATCGATGCACTGAGAAGGAACCCGCTTCGAATGATGTCAGCTGTGTGAATTTGACTTAATCTCCAAACGGTAGAATTACAATTTCCGGGTCCTTCGCGTTGTTGCCATGGTTCCCAGAAAGATTTTTTTCCCAAAGACTTATATTAAGAATGAGACATCTGTGACTCAGCGAATATTTTTTTTTTAGGTATATCAACTCCCCAGTACAAATTGTACTTCATGACACCAATTATTTTTATAGACGTTGGCAGCAAAATGAAGGAAGAGGGAAAAGACAATGAATTCCCCAAAACCAATCATCCCACTGTGTAATATCACACTTTCTATTTACTAATTAGTCCATCTTAAAGCAGAAAATGTATTTGATGTTTACAATTAAAATACATACAGGTGTTGTTTTTTTATCATATCACTTCTCCTAATAAATAGTATTTTAATCTAAATTATTTATAATAAGGATTATTTACATCATAAAACCAAAGCCTATTTAACGATGTCTTTCTACAACATCAAATATGTGTATTTTTCCTTTTCTAATAATGGTTCTTGAATATGTATTACTATACTGCAGGCTTTGGCTCAGTTTTGTAGTGAGACTGACCAATATGTTTAACTTCCTTCTCTTGAGGGTTAATTTGGAAACATTTTTAAAGTGTGCGCCATCAGAGCAGAGTAAAATGGAATTTAATGATTTGATCAGCTTTTGATCTAAGTTTGTTTGTGGTTTGTTGTTGTTGTTTACAAACTTGTATCATCCAGTAACCGGTTTACGATTAAAGAGAAAACTATAACACTGAATTATTGGAAATATTTGTGTCGTTTTTTTGTATTTATGAAGTACTTCAGGCACTAAAATTAGTCAAATTGAAAGAGTGAGCTTGAAGAACGTCTCTATTTTTTTTAAGTGTTCAAATCACATTGTTTATTAAAGAAGAGGTTTCATGTGATCCCGTTTAGACGTCACTAAAATGTTATTGGAATATAGTTGTTTTTTTCTGTTCAAGGTCTTGAGACTGCATATCAGTGGCCACTAAAGTAACAAGAACCTTTATTTATAAATCCTTTTTATTCTTAGTAAACCACAGTCAACAATTACAGTAAGCAATGTTGTTGTTTTTGAATAAAGTTGTATTATTAGCATTTGTGGTTTTGAGTGAAATGTTTCAACAACTATTGAACTTAGCATGGATTTTATTCCCCCCTCAGGATGATTTGCAATAACTTTAGTGATCCCTTGACTTGTCTTCAATTAAATAAGTTTCTAAAACTCCACAAAAACATAATCTCAGTTTTTACAGTTTTATTCCTTAATGAATGCTGGTTGTTTGTGGAATAAATAAATCTGCAATTTAAATTCAAATGTGAGATAAGTGAGATAATCTTATGGTTTTGAGTCAGACCTTCTTTTATACAAATCTAAAAAAATTAGACGATAATATCTGAAGAGGATATAGTAAGTGGTTATACACTCACCGGCCACTTTATTAGGTACACCTTGCTAGTACTAGGTTGGACCCCCCTTTGCCTTCAGAACTGCCTTAATTCTTCATAGCATAGATTCAACAAGGTGTTGGAAACATTCCAGAGATTTTGGTCCATATTGTCATGATAGCATCACTATATATATATCTATATCTATATCTATATCTATAGATATAGATAGATATATCTATATGTATATTGACATGATAGTATCACGCAGTTGCTGCAGATTTGTAGGCTGCACATCCGTGATGTGAATCTCCCGTTCCACCACATCCCAAAGGTGCTCTATTGGACTGAGATCTGGTGACTGTGGAGGCCGTTGGAGTACAGTGAACTCATTGTCATGTTCAAGAAAGCAGTTTGAGATGATTTGAGCTTTATGACATGGAGCATTATCCTGCTGGAAGTAGCATCAGAAGATGGTCCACTGTGGTCATAAGGGATGGACATGCTCAGCAACAATACTCAGGGAGGCCGTGGTGTTTAAACCATGCTCAATTGGTACTAAGGGGACCAAAGCGTGCCAAGTAAATATCCCCCACGCCATTACACCACCACCACCAGCCTGAACCGTTGATACAAGGCAGGATGGATCCATGCTTTCATGTTGTTTACGCCAAATTTTGACTCTAACATCTGAATGTTGCAACTGAAATCGAGACTCATCAGACCAGGCAACGTTTTTTCCATCTTCTATTGTCCAATTTTGGTGAGCCTCAGTTTCCTGTTCTTCGCTGACAGGAGTGGCCCCCAGTGAGGTCTTCTGCTGCTGGAGCCCATCTGCTTCAAGGTTCCACGTGTTGTGGATTCACAGATGGTATTCTGCATACCTTGGTTGTAACAAGTAGTTATTTGAGTTACTGTTGCCTTTCTATCATCTCCAACCACTCTGCCCATTCTCCTCTGACCTCTGACCTCAACAAGGCATTTTCGTTCACACAACTGCTGCTCAACTGGATATTTTCTATAGGTACTGATTTGTGGTAAAAAAGTAGAAGTACAACAGTTTTGTGTGTTTGTATTTCTACCACAAGGAGTCGCTGTTCTGCGTGAAATCTTTAATCTTTGGGAAGTCAGTCGTTCCACAGTAGCTTTGTGCTTCATAAGTTATCTGTTGTGTGTGATTACTTTAAATATACAAACAGTATGCAGAAGATTGCAAACCATTGCGTATTAATGTATTTTTAAATGTATACAATTCAAACAAAACGATAAAGAAAACTGAAAATCAAACGGAATGTACATGCCCCACTCCCAGCATGCCTTGCATCACAAATTGAAAAAAGGGGAAAATGTGTTACATTTAAAGTGACACATTTTAAAAGTCAGATTAATGTTTTAATCACGTACAAAGTAGAAGTTCAGTCAACAAACACTGCGCTGAATGTGTCGATGACTTTATTGTGTCGTGGTGTTTATAACACACCAGAGGTGAAGCACGTGTCCCCGATGAAGTGGTCGTCCTCTCTGATAGAGGTCAGGTATCACTCTTGGTTCTCTTCAGAGCGCATAAATCTTTCGCCTTTTACTAAAGATTTCCGTGGAGAGGACCAACAAGAGTATTACTCAATTTTTTGATGCCCTGCGCAAGCGGGGCTTCCTAACTGGTATAAAAGTAACTAAATAATATGGAAGCGTTGTTTTTCTACAACAAAGCCTGTCATGAATCCATCACTTATTGCTTCGTGATCAAATCCAGCGTTCTGTGACAAACGGCATCCACTAAATGTGACATTTACATGATGTGGTCGACACTTTATATAAAGCAACTTAATGTATTCTTGCACATGTTCCCTTGCGCCACATAGTGGATACAGGAAGTGGTGGAATATTTGCAATACATAATTTCCAGCGTTACAAACTTCAGGCAGAAAAGTCTGATGGTCTCAGACCAGCCGGTAACCCGATGTGCACAAAGGCGCGAGGGCCTGATCATCCCCCAACTTTCCCATGAAACACTTTTTACTTTTATTTACTGTTGTTAGTTCTTGTTTGATTTTACTCAGTGATAAAGCACCTTATAAGTACTGATTTGTGGTTGTGCAAAAAGGAAAAGTACAACAGTTTAGTGTTTTTTGTTACCACAAGGAGTCGCTGTTCTACATGAAATCTGAAGCTTTGGGAAGTCAGTCGTTTTGTGCTTTATAAGTTATCTGTTGTGTGTGATTACTTTTAATATACAAACCATATGAAGACGTGGCGTTTAAATTATGCTCAATTGGTACTAAGGGGCCGAAAGTGTGCCAAGAAAATATCCCCCACACCATCACACCACCACCACCAGCCTGAACCATTGATACAAGGCAGGATGGATCCATGCTTCATTGTTGTTTACGCCAAATTCTGACTCTAACATCTGAATGTTGCAACTGAAATCGAGACTCATCAGACCAGGCAACGTTTTTTCCATCTTCTATTGTCCAATTTTGGTGAGCCTCAGTTTCCTGTTCTTCGCTGACAGGAGTGGCCCCCAGTGAGGTCTTCTGCTGCTGGAGCCCATCTGCTTCAAGGTTCCACGTGTTGTGCGTCCAGAGATGGTATTCTGCATACCTTGGTTGTAACGAGTGCTTATTTGAGTTACTGTTGCCTTTCTATCATCTCCAACCACTCTGCCCATTCTCCTCTGACCTCTGACCTCAACAAGGCATTTTCGTCCACACAACTGCCGCTCAACTGGATATTTTGTCTTTTTCGGACCATCCTCTGTAAACCCTAGAGATGGTTGTTCGTGAAAACCCCAGTAGATCAGCAATTTTTTGAAATACCAACAACCATGCCACGTTCAAAGTCACTTAAATCCCCTTTCTTCCCCATTCTGATGCTCGGTTTGAACTTCAGCATATCACATTTCAGCTACTGTGGATTCTTTACTGTTTTTACTACTGTTTTTATGCTTATTTATAATACTTGTTTTGATTGATACTATGTTTGTACTTTACCCTCTGCTACTGTAATCCTGCGGGACTAATAAAAGATTATCTTATCTTATCTTATCTAGCAAGTCGTCTTCACCACGTCTAGATGCCTAGCTAACAACCAATTGAACAGGTGTGCCTAATAAAGTGGCTGGTGAGTGTATAGATAATTGTTGACATCTGATGACCCAAGCAAACTGTCTTTCATTGTGATGTTCTACCCATTTCATGATTTAAAAAAACTAAAACATATACATTTTCTAAAATTAACATATATATCATTACATTGATTATTGCTGTATCTTGATGCCTCCACCAACATTAAACCAAATGTTATTAAATCAGCTGCATTCTCTAATTTAGAAAAACTAGATTTCCTTTAAAGTTATTGAAATAAATGGCACCACCTGCTGACGTATTCGATACCACAACAAAGCGACAGACTGACTGGTAACAGAATACTGTGTAACACCTCTAATGAGATGGAGCTCACGGCACGAGGCGCTGGAGAAATACATTAAAACAAGTTTAAATAAAAACTCACAGTACACATAAACAAATATAATTAAGTTTAAAATTGTGTTTGGATTTAATTTAGGTACTTCTCAGTTGTTTCTCGGTACTTATTGGTTACGTTTTGCCAATCTGAATGTGCGTTTTGTGCAAAAAGTAGAAGTACAACAGTTTTGTGTGTATTTTTACCACAAGGAGTCGCTGTTCTGCATGAAATCTGAAAGCTTTGGGAAGTCAGTCGTTCCACAGTAGCTTTGTGTTTATAAGTTATCTGTTGTGTGTGATTACTTTTAATATACAAACAGTATGAAGACGATTGCAAACCATTGCATGTTAATGTATTTTAAATGGATATAATTCAAACAAAAGGATAAAGAAAACTGAAAATCAAATGGAATTTCCATGCCCCACTCCCAGCATGCCTTGCGTCACAATCTGAAAAAAAGGAAAATAAAGTTTTATGTTTAAAGTGACACATTTTATAAGTCAGGTTAATGTTTTAAACACGTACAAAGTAGAAGCTCAGTCAACAAACACTGCGCTGAATGTGTCGATGACTTTATTGTGTCGTGGTGTTTATGACACACCAGAGGTGAAGCACGTGTCCCCGATGAAGTGGTCGGCCTCTCTGACAAATATCTGGTATCGCTCTTGGTTCTCTTCAGAGCGCATAAATCTTTCGCCTTTTACTAAAGATTTCCGTGGAGAGGACCAACAAGAGTATTACTCAATTTTTTGATGCCCTGCGCAAGCGGGGCTTCCTAACTGGTAGAAAAATAAACTATTTTATTATATTGATGCAAGGTGATGCACTCGTTGTGATTTGGTTTAGTATCACCTGCATTATTTACTGTAACTGTATGTACTACTAAATGTTCAATATAATAATTGATATCTCAGCTGTTAAGATATAAAAATATATAATCCGTTATTAGTTCTGTATCAGGGAAAGTTACTGGATTTACAGCAGCATGGTGTAAAGTGCAAACAAGAGACAGTAAAAAAAAAGAAACAAGATCAAAACAAGTATTATAAATAAGCAATAAAAACAGTAAACAACCCACAATAACTGAAATATTATATATACAGAAGAATAACTATTATTGCACAATGTATTTATAATGCATAGGTGTTACGTGTTATGTGGTCTACTGGGTTGTCTCCTCCACACAGAGCTGCCAGAGCGTCCTGCATGTGGGAGGTGTCCATCAGGGATGATAGCTTATCCATGAATGATGATAGCTTATCCATGAATGGAGCCAGAGCAGTTCCATGTATTTCGAATGTATAGAATTCAAACAAAACGTGAAGAAAACTGAAAAGAAATGTAAACGACATGCTCCACTCCCAGCATGCCTTGCATCACAATTTGAAAAAAAGGGAAACAATGTGTTACGTTTAATGTGACACATTGTAAAAGTCAGATTAATGTTTTAATCACGTACAAAGTAGAAGCTCAGTCAACAAACACTGCGCTGAATGTGTCGATGACTTTATTGTGTCGTGGTGTTTATGACACACCAGAGGTGAAGCACGTGTCCCCGATGAAGTGGTCGTCCTCTCTGATGGAGGTCAGGTATCACTCTTGGTTCTCTTCAGAGCGCATAAATCTTTCGCCTTTTACTAAAGATTTCCGTGGAGAGGACCAACAAGAGTATTACTCAATTTTTTGATGCCCTGCGAAAGCGGGGCTTCCTAACTGGTATAAAAATAAATTAAATGACCGAAAGGTGGCACCAATATAACAATGTGGTCAGATATTATCTTCAGTATTTCCAGAAAGGGTACATTTTATACTAAATGTTGAATAGTTTAGTTGATATCTCACATGTCGATGTTACTCAAAGTAGCAAAGTTGATTTAGTTTGGGTGCAATTTACTTAAAAAGGTTTATCATTGACAAACCAGAAATCGGCCATTTTGAATTTTGGATGAATTTCTCAGGGCTTTTGTGCCATTTCCAGGAGCTGTACTTTAACAAACTCCTGCTGGGAAACTTATCAGATCAACTTCTACTTTGGGCAGTACAATCTAAAGACCCAATGATGACAAGTTATCAAATGTTGGAGGTTTCATGGAACAGCGTTGGCATGGCGACCATTTCAGGGGATTCACCATGAAAATAAACTGCTGATGTAACTCTACTTGCTCTAATCTGTCCCTAACGAGCCATGCTTGATAATAGTCGTCGCCTGTCGATGTCTACGAGCCAATTTGAAATAAATCGATTGTGAAAATGGAAAATCAAAAGGAAATGACATGCTCCACTCCCAGCATGCATTGCGTCACAATTTGAAAAAAAGGGAAACAATGTGTTACATTTAAAGCGACACATTGTAAAAGTCAGATTAATGTTTTAATCACGTACAAAGTAGAAGCTCAGTCAACAAACACTGCGCTGAATGTGTCGATGACTTTATTGTGTCGTGGTGTTTATAACACACCAGAGGTGAAGCACGTGTCCCCGATGAAGTGGTCGTCCTCTCTGATAGAGGTCAGGTATCACTCTTGGTTCTCTTCAGAGCGCATAAATCTTTCGCCTTTTACTAAAGATTTCCGTGGAGAGGACCAACAAGAGTATTACTCAATTTTTTGATGCCCTGTGAAAGCAGGGCTTCCTAACTGGTATAAAAGTAATTAAATAACTTAAACTTGTTACAATAACTAAATGGTTGACCAGTATCTACAGTATTTTCAGAAAGGGTACATTTCCTACTAAATGTACAATATTATACTCAATGTCTCAGCTGTTGATGTTACTCAAAGGTGCAAAGTTAATTTAGTTTGGGTGCAATTTACTTAAAACGGTTTATCATTCCTAACCAGAAGTCAGCCATCTTGAATTTTGTATACATTTTTCTGTTTTTTTTGTACCATTTCCAGCTGCTGTACTTTAACAAACTCCTGCTGGGAAACTTATCAGATCAACTTCTACTTTGGGCAAATCATGTGACATTTACATGATGTGGTCGACAATTGATATAAAGCAACTTAATGTATTCTTGCACATGTTCCCTTGCGCCACATAGTGGATACAGGAAGTGGTGGAATATTAGCAATACATAATTTCCAGCGTTACAAACTTCACGCAGAAAGCGGCGTCCGACGGTCACAGACATTCACGGACACGTCGAACGGTGTCCCGCATGCAAAGGTCTTATCATCTATAAAGAAAACTGAAAATCAAGTGTAACAAGACATGCTCCACTCCCAGCATGCATTGCGTGACAATTTGAAAAAAAGGGGAAACAATGCGTTACATTTAAAGTGACACATTGTAAAAGTCAGATTAATGTTTTAATCACGTACAAAGTAGAAGCTCAGTCAACAAACACTGCGCTGAATGTGTCGATGACTTTATTGTGTCGTGGTGTTTATGACACACCAGAGGTGAAGCACGTGTCCCCGATGAAGTGGTCGTCCACTCTGATAGAGGTCAGGTATCACTCTTGGTTCTCTTCAGAGCGCATAAATCTTTCGCCTTTTACTAAAGATTTCCGTGGAGAGGACCAACAAGAGTATTACTCAATTTTTTGATGCCCTGCAAAAGTGGGGCTTCCTAACTGGTATAAAAATAAATTAAATGACTTAAAGGTGGCACCAACATAACAATGTGGTCAGATGTTATCTTCAGTATTTCCAGAAAGGGTACATTTTATACTAAATGTTGAATATTTTAGTTGATATCTCACATGTTGATGTTACTCAAAGTAGCAAAGTTGATTTAGTTTGGTTGCAATTTACTTAAAAAGGTTTATCATTGCCAACCAGAAGTCGGCCATTTTTAATTTTGGATGAATTTCTCAGGGGGTTTTGTGCCATTTCCAGGAGCTGTACTTTAACAAACTCCTGCTGGGAAACTTATCAGATCAACTTCTACTTTGGGCAGTACAATCTAAAGACCCAATGATGACAAGTTATCAAATGTTGGAGGTTTCATGGAACAGCGTTGACATGGCGACCATTTCAGGGGATTCACCATGAAAATAAACTGATGATGTAACTCTACTTGCTCTAATCTGTCCCAAACTTACCATGCTTGATAACAGTCCTGGTCTGAGGATGTCTACGAGCCAATTTGAAATAAATCGATTGTGAAAATGGAAAATCAAAAGGAAATGACATGCTCCACTCCCAGCATGCATTGCGTCACAATTTGAAAAAAAGGGAAACAATGTGTTACATTTAAAGTGACACATTGTAAAAGTCAGATTAACGTTTTAATCAAGTACAAATTAGAAGCTCAGTCAACAAACACTGCGCTGAATGTGTCGATGACTTTATTGTGTCGTGGTGTTTATGACACACCAGAGGTGAAGCACGTGTCCCCGATGAAGTGGTCGTCCTCTCTGATAGAGGTCAGGTATCACTCTTGGTTCTCTTCAGAGCGCATAAATCTTTCGCCTTTTACTAAAGATTTCCGTGGAGAGGACCAACAAGAGTATTACTCAATTTTTTGATGCCCTGCGAAAGCGGGGCTTCCTAACTGGTATAAAAATAAATTAAATGACTGAAAGGTGGCACCAACATAACAATGTGGTCAGATATTATCTTCAGTATTTCCAGAAAGGGTACATTTTATACTAAATGTTGAATAGTTTAGTTGATATCTCACATGTCGATGTTACTCAAAGTAGCAAAGTTGATTTAGTTTGGGTGCAATTTACTTAAAAAGGTTTATCATTGCCAACCAGAAGTCGGCCATTTTGAATTTTGGATGAATTTCTCAGGGCTTTTGTGCCATTTCCAGGAGCTGTACTTTAACAAACTCCTGCTGGGAAACTTATCAGATCAACTTCTACTTTGGGCAGTACAATCTAAAGACCCAATGATGACAAGTTATCAAATGTTGGAGGTTTCATGGAACAGCGTTGACATGGCGACCATTTCAGGGGATTCACCATGAAAATAAACTGATGATGTAACTCTACTTGCTCTAATCTGTCCCAAACTTACCATGCTTGATAACAGTCCTGGTCTGAGGATGTCTACGAGCCAATTTGAAATAAATCGATTGTGAAAATGGAAAATCAAAAGGAAATGACATGCTCCACTCCCAGCATGCATTGCGTCACAATTTGAAAAAAAGGGAAACAATGTGTTACATTTAAAGTGACACATTGTAAAAGTCAGATTAACGTTTTAATCAAGTACAAATCAGAAGCTCAGTCAACAAACACTGCGCTGAATGTGTCGATGACTTTATTGTGTCGTGGTGTTTATAACACACCAGAGGTGAAGCACGTGTCCCCGATGAAGTGGTCGTCCTCTCTGATGGTCGTCAGGTATCACTCTTGGTTCTCTTCAGAGCGCATAAATCTTTCGCCTTTTACTAAAGATTTCCGTGGAGAGGACCAACAAGATTATTACTCAATTTTGTGATGCCCTGCGCAAGTGGGGCTTCCTAACTGGTATAAAAGTAATTAAATAACATGAAGTTGTCACCAACACAATAATGTGGTGAGACATTGTCTTCAATATTTTGAAGAAAGCATACATTGCCTCATAAATGTACAGTATAATAGTTGATGTTACTCTTTTTTTGTGCCATTTCCAGACACTGTACTTTAACAAACTCCTGCTAGGAAACTTATCAGATGAACTTCTACTTTGGGCAGTACAATCTAAAGACCTAATGATGACAAGTTATCAAATGTTCAGGAGGAAGACCATATAGTAAATCACTCAACTATAACACCGTTACACTGTTGTTTGTTTGTTTGGCTACATCCTTGCACTATTGTTTTATTTGCTTTGTTATTTAATTTAATTTAATATTATTACATTCTATTTTTTGGGATATATATTGCATTTTTTTTAAATATTTTATTGCCTACCTATATGTATTAATAATGCTGTAGCGAAAAAATGTCCCCGTGCGGGATTAATAAAGTAACTATCTATCTATCACAGATATTCACGGACGCGTCGACCGATGTACCACGTGCAAGGGTCCGATCATCGCTGCTTGCAGCTTTTATTTACTGCTGTTACTTGTTTAATTTTACTCAGTGATAAAGCACCTTATACTGATTTGTGGTTGTGCAAAAAGGAGAAGTACAACAGTTTTGTGTGTATTTTTACCACAAGGAGTCGCTGTTCTGCATGAAATCTGAAAGCTTTGGGAAGTCAGTCGTTCCACAGTAGCTTTGTGTTTATAAGTTATCTGTTGTGTGTGATTACTTTTACGATACAAACAGTATGAAGAAGATCGCAAACCGTTGCCTTGTAATGTATTTTTAAATGTATAGAATTCAATCAAAACTATAAAGAAAACTGAAAGTAAAACGGAATTGACATGCTCCACTCCCAGCATGCCTTGCGTTACAATTTAAAAAGGGAAAATAAAGTTTTATGTTTAAAGCGACATATTTTTTTTAACTTGAATTAACGTTTTAATCACGTACAAAGTAGAAGCTCAGTCAACAAACACTGCGCTGAATGTGTCGATGACTTTATTGTGTCGTGGTGTTTATGACACACCAGAGGTGAAGCACGTGTCCCCGATGAAGTGGTCGTCCTCTCTGATAGAGGTCAGGTATCACTCTTGGTTCTCTTCAGAGCGCATAAATCTTTCGCCTTTTACTAAAGATTTCCGTGGAGAGGACCAACAAGAGTATTACTCAATTTTTTGATGCCCTGCGCAAGCGGGGCTTCCTAACTGGTTAAAAATTAAAATATTTAAGAAATAAGCCGTCATAAAGACGTAGAGATGCTTTCATTCTTCGGAGTCTTGTCCTTTACTATGAGTGAGATAGAATTACTTAAATCTATGGATATCTCACGTTTCTGAAAGTAAAGGCATGAAGACGTGTTTCCACACGTTTTGCGCATCGGAAACATCAGAAACACTAAAACATTAAAACATTAAAACATCAGGAAACTCAGCTGCAGCTCAAATGTTCAGCACAGTGTTGCATCCTTATATCTGTTCGTCTCCACCAGAGACTTCCGGGGATTCTGTGTTATGTAGTTTGTCCCCAAACCTGCAAAAAAAAAATATATATTTTATTCTTAATGTCTAACAGTTGCAACACTTTAGTTCCTTCGTTCACTTTCCTTTTTAAGTGTAAATACGATATTAGTTGCTGATGGTCCAGTGCACGTCACGTGACCAGGACGAGTCCCACGTGACGCGTTAAAATAATCCCTCGTTTCTTGTATTTTAAGAACATTTTGTGCGTTTTTTCTTGGTATTTCGCAGCAGGTGAACATTTTTTAGTTTTACTGAGTGTCCCATAAACGCACCATGAAATACTCCAAGTGAGAGCAGCTTTACTGATGATTTATTTATTGTCTAAGATAAAGTATAGTATCTGTTTGCATCAGTTTAATATCTGATAATAATATACTATCTTACTCCGACCACTTTATTCAGTACTTCCAGAAACTAAATGTACAATAATACTTGATGATATATCAGTATTTAATGTTACTATAAGTATGAAGGGTGATTTAGTGTAGTGACAGGGGGCAATTTACTTTAAACCGTAATAATGGCATGATCTGTTCAGCCAGATGCTGTTGTTCATTACCATAATTAACATTTCTGCCGCTCAACATTTACACAACAGAATATTATTTCAGTTGCCTGGTCATTAACTGATTAACTTATGATCGCATTCACGTGTTTGTTAAGATACAACCGACTTAAAGACATATTTAGTTTAATGCCTGTACTTAATAGGCATTATAGACCATTTACCTCCGTATTCCTCATCAAAAGAGACTGGCTTTGTGTGTGTGTTCGTGAAGGGGACGGGTCCTTCCGAAACTTACTATAAGGTTTATTTTCAAATATAAACACATAAAACAGCTGAAAATAATTAATTTGGCAGTGTCGTTGTGCTTTTTGATCGTATATTCTGGTCTATTGCTTTAAATCAACGAAAATAACCGACAGACGGAAAATATTTGAATTCTTCATACACCGACATCCCATCATGCATTGCGCCATAGCGGGGATCACTAACCAACGTTAAATAAACGTGTTATATTGTTATATTTACATTAAAAATCCACCATACTGTTATTCCTCCGCGTGTCTTCTTTCAAGTTGTGTGATTTGAGTTGTTAAAAAAATGAGCGTGATAGTGAACCGTCACTTAAAGTGGTGTTGCCGCGAAAGTATTGTGTCTCAGGTACGGTGGCTCGGTAGATCACTCTTGGTTCTCTTCAGATCGCATAAATCTTTCGCCTTTTACTAAAGATTTCCGTGGAGAGGACCAATAAGAGTATAACTCAATTTTTTGATGCTCTGCGCAAGCGGGGCTTCCTCTACATGTTCAAAGAAAAACAATTTAATAGAGATACAATGTATCTTACTTTCAGAACACTGATGACGTCAGACAGAATATACAATGTAGCAGTCCCAACGTTCGATGTCTAATGTATCAATAAGTATGAATTGTTACATTGTGTTCTATGTTATTCAAAGTTTCTAAATATTAAATTATTCCCGGGACCGATTTATTAGTAACACACACAATCGTTATTGGACACTGTCGTGGATGTATTGCATGTTTATTATTTATTTAAATGTACTTTATCTGTGACGTGTGTCTGTGCCGTCTGTAACTGTGTGTTTGGGTCAACGACTCGTCGTCTCGTCCAAAGTTGACAGAAAAAATATTCAGGAAGAGACTTGATTTCTACTCAGATCGCAGATTTCCTTCTTATCATTGAAGTTCCCTGAGTGGTGGGAAAGTACATTAAGTACAATATTGAGGTACGTGCAGTTCGCTGCCTTAAATCTGCGCAGGTCTGTACAGGATTTTAGAGATACTACAAACTAATTTGAATAAAATTAAGTACTATAAAGTAGTTTAAACCCAGCTCAACATGATATTTAAACACTGCTTATACTAATAGTACAAATACCCAAATTCAATGGAATATTTCAAAATAGCCACCAAAAATAAATATGATTTAAATTGTCCTTAGTTATGGTCTAAAGGTCTTACAAGGAATATATTTATGTAAGGAGAAATGTTAAACCTTAATTATACATTTTATTAAATGTAATGAAGTTTAATTCTTGTTTGTGTTTTACTTCACTATATTTATTGTTACTATATATATATATATATATATATATATATATATATATATATATATATATATACATATATAAGTTATGGTTACCTTGTAGATACAGATTTAAAAACAAAGTATATGATGATTGTTATAGATTAAACTACCCAACAGTTAAAATTAGGTACATTTCCTAATACTTACATGTGAATGCTTCAATAATAATAATAAAAAAACATAACATATATTAAATACTCTTTATGAATTATTTTACCTTTGATAATGTAAGTATATTTGTACTTCTGTACTTGAGTAAAACTCTAAATTCAGGATGTGTACTTGTAGTGTAGAGTATTTCTACATTGTGGTATTTAAACCTTTATTCAAATAAAGGTCACAATTGGTGGAAAGTAACTAAGTACTCAAATACTGAAGTACAATATTTGCGATATTACGATATGTGCTTGTTCTTTACTGAAGTATTTCCATTTTATGCAACGTTGTAGTTTTACTACACAACAGTTCAGAGTGAAATGTGATACTTTTAATTTTACAACATTTGTTTGAGGCATCGTTATGATGCTGATTAAACAAGAATAAAGTTCTTTAAATATAACTCCACATCGACCAGTTGCAATATTACAATGATTTTTAAACATAATAAATAATAGAATCTATAATAATAGAATATTCTAAGAGACTGCAACTAACAATTATTCTTATTGTTGATAAATCAGATAAACATTTTGTCCATGAAATGTCAAAGAACAGTGAAAAGTGTCCATGATAATATTTTGTCTGAACAAAAGCTCAAAACCCAACGACATTTAGTTTGATGTATAATATAACATTTTATAAAACTAGCTAATTCTTACATTGGAGGAAGTATTTTTGCTTTTAAAATTATATTAAATGATCAATTGATCATCAAAGCAGATTGCTAAATACTTTTCTGTCGACTAACTAAATTCTTCTCCAATTCTGTAAAATACATACTTTTACGTTTGATACATAAAGTCACTTGTGTGAGAAGTACTCAGATTTTTTACTCTAGTAAAAGTAGCAATACTGGAGTATAAAAATACTTTAATAATTTATTTATTTGTTGATTTATTATTTGTTTTATTTATCTGACTGTGAAAAGTTTTGAAATAAATTAAGAGGAATAAAAAGTACAATATTTGTTTATAAAAGTAGAAGAGAAAAAAAAGTACCTACAATTTTTACTTGAGCACAGTTCTTGAGTAAATGTACATCACTGATTAAAGTACATTTTGCTAATGATACTTGATGCTGATGAAGTATTTACACGACGTGGCATTGGTACTTTTACATAAGTAAAGTATTTAAATACTTCTTCCAGCACTGCGAGAGTGAAATGTCATATTGTTTGCTTTAAGTGTTTAAATTATATTTCGTAATTATTTTTTTTTTGTCCATAAAGTGTATTTATACGCTATTAGTCTCTGAGGAAATATTAGTCCACAATTATGTTTTCCTACTATACATATACAGAGACACGCGCGCATGCGCGCACACACACACACACACACCAGCAGAGCCATGCAGCGTTGCCCCAGAGCAGCATCATGAGCGTCCAGGCCATTAACAAATGCAGTAAGCCCTTTAAGTATGATTCCCTGCCCTTCCTCCCCGGTTCGTCCCACAGCTCCTCCCGGTTAAAACGTGACACACATCAGTTGTGTGACAGGTCACGTGACGGTAGCATTGATCCGGAAGGAGGGAGGGGAGGGGAAGGAGGAGGGAAGGAGGGAGGGAGGAGGAGGAGGAGGAGGAGGGGGTGGCTGATGTTGCCGAGAAACTGCGTCAGGTCAGCCAGAGACAACCGGATCCAGACCGGAAACGTGTTGGTTCAGCTTCAGAATAAAGCTGACATATTGTAGTTTTTGATGCAATCACTGATTTTACATGTATTGTGACACAAATAAGCCACTGTTTTCCTAAAAGAAAATAACATTATAACCCCAAAATCGTGGCTGGACAAAGCCCACAGAGTATTATCATCCAAATCTGCAGCTTTTAGCTCCATATTTAGCTCCATATTTTTATGCCATCTCACTGCTCTCATCATCCTTGTTTGTTTTCAGCTGGAGCCGGCAGCTCCAGTGAACCCGCTGCTCAGCACCAAACAGACAATCAAAGTGAGCAACTAGCTGGTGGAGGAAGTGGAATATCAAGCAACTAAAATAATAAATTAAAAAAATGCTAATATTAGAGTGATTATTGGTGACTTAGATGCATCCGAAACATGTTGAAAGGGATAACAAGTTAGAAACAAGAACAATAATATGTCAGGGATGTGTGTCTGTTATTCTGTTTTGGAACTGAGTGTAACTTTAAAGACTTGTATCATTAAAGTTACTGTAAGGAAGTTTTAGCTGGTTGTGAAACAGTATCAATATGATGCTGATGATTCAATATGACCTACATGAGTAAACGAGACCATCAGCAGGAAGATTGTCTATTTCTATATAGTTATTCTTAATGCTTATCAGCGGTTCCTCCTCTTCCAGGAGCAGAGCTTTGACTCACTGGGGGCCAACACCGACTCACCGACTGCTGGAGGCCCCAGGCCATATTTCTGGGCCCACGGGAGGGAAGGGAGGCACGGGAGAACCAGGACCAGGACCAGGACCAGGACCAGGAATGAGCGGGGGAGACTTTTAGACCCTGCTGCAGTAAAATTACAGGTTTTCTAAAGGGAATCTGGTGCTTGGAAACACGGCCACTTTGGTGGTAAAATCCACACAGAATGAAAGTTCCTTGTTTTAGCTTCAAGTTATATTTAATATTAGAAAAACACTTTTCCGTAGGCCGATAATTCAAAACAACTACAGCCTCTAAAATGACCATAACATTCAATATTGCCCCTCTAAAACTGTTTCAACAAACATTACTGGAAACGCTGCAGTCACATGGGGTCCTTCCTTAGACCACGAGGTGACTGGGAAGCCTGGTTACGTTTTATTGTAAAATAAAACATTGTTTGGTGTATTTGAGACACGCAGAGCCGGTTAAAATACACATTTATTTTGCTGTTCTGATGGATTGGCTTCATCTCCGTGTGACATGGAGCTTTTCTTTCCTCCATAATGTGTGAAGCTACTAATGGAGCATGTAAAGAAAATGCAGTGGAGGGAAAGCCTCACAGCTGGAGAGGGTCCACAAAAGGCCCACAAGTAATTATATGAAATTACAAAAGCCTAAAATGTCTAGCTGTTACCCCTGTGCCTACTTCTAAGGCGTGGTGCATTTATTTAATTACTTGTTTGTACATTAAAATTCAACAACTAAAAGATATGATATGTTCACAATAACGTTAACGTACATACATACAGACGTACTTACACGTACATGCATTTACATGAAAGGTGAACGCTATAAAGCAATGAACATACTGTGTAATTCATCGCTTACTGAGGTGTTTTAAAATGTGCATACTACTCACCAAAGTGCCGTCAATCATCTTCTTCTTTTTGATTTTGGCAGCAGTTGTCATCCGGGGTGCATTACAGCCACACTTTGCTCTGGGGGGGTGGACTACAAATAAAATCCTGCCCATTAATGTTGTCTGTCTAATAGAAAGTAATGAACCACTCGCCGTGTCCTGAATTCCAGCCTCCCAAATTGTCTTCTCATTGACCACAATCCTTGAATATATTAAAAACAGACTTCACATACACCAGTCTTCCCTATCACTTTAAATATTTAATTTAAGTAGAATGATGCGGCCTTATGCTATTGGACATAACGTCCTTTCTCTCTCTCTTTTGTCCTCATGTACCCTCATTACCATATCAGATGGACTCATCGTACCCTTTTGATAAATACGGTAGCCTTCTTTGTATTGTTCGAGGATTTTTCACTGCAGAGATATACAGCTCTGTGGCTCCACATGTGAATTTATATAAAATATACTAAAATAGAACATATAAACTAAAATTGTTGTTGTGCATAACATATATAGTATCACCAGCCTTATACTGTAAGACAGCTATTATCAATATTTACATATAATAGTGGATCACATGACTACTAGTATGTGAAGGGGGTCACAGTGTTTTACTTTTATATATGATGTTTCTGGATTATTACTGCCACATTAGTGTGTATGTTGCATTTTACTGCTGTAGATGTTTAAGGTTGTGCTAATTTTAGCTCCTTTATATAATGTTGGGTCGTTTAATCTACAGCAATGCATTATGTTTATATGTATATATATATTAAATGTAGCATATGTTCGTAGCGTTGCTGTCCTGTGAGAACCACGTATCTAAAAAAGCTCAATAAAACAGCCTGTTTTCAGCTTTGCGGTGATGTATTTATCAGTGGATGAGGAGGCTTTTTATAGTTTATGTAGCTTAAGAATGAGGAGAAAGGAAACAAAGGAACTTTCCTTCTTCAGTTAGTCACAAACATTCAAAGTCATCGAATTTGCAGATTCATGGTTTTCACTGACAGGAAGGGGATGAAAAATAAATGTAATCTGAAAAGTAACTAAATAGTAGTAGTAGTAGTAGTAGTAGTAGTAGTAGTAGTAGTAGTAGTACCTCTGATTTGTACATAAGTACTTGAGTAAATGTACTTACTTACTTCCCCACTGAAAACGGTGTATTCAAGCTATAAAAGCTATAAGCTAATAAGCTATAAAATGTATGTATAGAATATATATATATATATATGTATGTGTGTGTATGTGTGTATATATATATATATATATCATTTGTATGCACAGTGGATGTTCTAGTGTTGATTAATTGTCTTAACTTAGTTTGACCTCAGGTTTTGAGTTTTATTTTGAAAAGCCTCCCCGGAAGTGGCCCGTGTCCCCAGGCCCCTTGACGCTGGTGAGAGAGCCCCGTCCAGCTCGGCTGCATTCCTCCTCTCTACAGCCTGACCGATAGAGACAGAGAAAGAAAGGAGGAGGGGAAGAAGAAGAAGAAAACACCGACTATCACCCTCATTCGTGTCGGATTTTAAAAGACCCACCGGGCTCACGGGACCGGGAGAGCCTCGAACATCGCCTCGTCGACCGGCTGCGGTTGGACCTACAAAACCTACAAACACCACCGGAAAAATGGCGTTTTTTCCCCCGTTAACGTCGACGGGACTTCGCCGTTAACGTGAAGAGAAACGCAGCTTTTTGGAGAAACAGCCTCTTATCTCCTCTCTTTTCTTATCCTCCTCCTCCTCCACCTTTTTTTTTTTTTTTTTTTTTAAATGAGGATTTGCAAGATGGCTGATGACAGCTAACAAGGACAGAGAGGCGACGTCCCCTTTAAGATTAGCAGGCTTTTTTTTCGGTCCCTGTATTTTTAATTAGTTAAAAGAAAATATATAAAATATGGCTGCTTCAAATAAATAATGAGCACAGCTATTACACAGCTTTTGATCTCGTGTGTCCTCTGGTACCTGTGCGATGGTGGGGAATGGTGAGGTGACGTCTGAGGTAATTTACACCTTTTTAATCGAGATAAGGAAGTAGAAGAAAAATATGTTGTTGGCCAAAGGCTGAGGATAGGTGAGTAAAGGTGGAGGCCTCGAGCTGGTGAGACAGGCACCCTGATCTTTGTGTGAGGAGATATTTGATAGATGTGTCGGAGAGGGGGGGGGGAGACCAAAAGCCTCTGCAACAGAAGCCAACATTCCTGCGGATCCTAAAAAACCCTTTGTTTTGTGCGCAGGAGGTGGACTCGACTATTAAAACGATTAACTATGCAGTAAACAGGCTGCAGATCAGGGCTCCGGGGGAGAGTTTTTTCATGTTTAATGAGATTATAAGGCCTTTGTTGTCGAGAGAAACCTGGTAGGAAGAAGAGGAAGGAAGGGAAGGGAAGGAAAAAAAAATCCGAGGCCTTGTGTACAGATATGCGAGCTGTGCCACATAGCAGGCGGTTATTCATCGGGTAGAAATGTGGCTTTTATGTTGCGTTGAAGCCGTGCTGTCAGTGTGAGTCGGTGAACGGTGTTTCTCTGGTTGTGTGTGTGTGGTTAAATTGCAGGTGGAGACTCCTCGGATACTTATTTATGACAAAAGCGTCGCGCTGCGTTGAGATTATTGACGGATTCAAGCGTCCTTGAGGTGCAGATAAAAACAGATTCAGGGTTTTTATTGTTGTTGTTGTTAAAAAAGACTCTTTGTGTGGATAGTAATCAGGGTGTGGACTGGACCTTTCTCGTGGTTTTCGTGCTTCGTTTGTTGGTCTGAATTTGGTCCACAGTCATAATCCGACGTTGGAGTGGAGGAAGCTCTCAAGGTAAAAAAAAAAAAAAAGAAAAGAGGGGCCTGAGCAGGCAGAAAAAAAGGATCAAGTGTCTTTTCATGTGCCCCACAGAGATTGATTCGCCTCGTGATCATATAAGTCATTATGTAGATGTTTAGGTTTATCTGTGCCTTGCTTGCATTTCATGGTTTTACCTGTAGCTGACAGGCTTTTAGCTTCCTGTAGGCCTATAAACACACAGAGGGCCCTGTGTGTGTGTGTGTGTCTGTGTGTCTGTCTGTCTGTGTGTGTGTGTGATTTAGAGGAAAGGAAAGCACCGTTTACTGTAATCTGTGTAACGTCAGCTCCTGCTGTGCGTGTTGAAATCACCAAGGTGTTGTCATCCTTGCAATTTTCTGGAATTTTTTTTTCCCTTCATGCTGCAGCAATAAGCAACACTGGTCACCTGTCAGGGAGTCTCGTTCAGTCTGGTCACAAGGGTTGAAATATATACCGACTGATCTGTCAGGCTGGCATCGGGGTTGTTTTTTTTAAAAATCTTTTCCCTCAAGACTCGTGTTTTCCTGCGAGGACCGAGAGGCCCACAGGTCCGGTAGAAGTGGGGACCAGTTAGTGTATGCCTGCCCGCACCATGATGGCCTCTGACATGGCTGAGACGTGGAGGAACTGTTTTGAGGAGGAGCTCATCTGCCCCATCTGCCTGCACGTGTTCTCAGATCCCATCCAGCTGCCCTGCAAGCACAACTTCTGCCGGGGCTGCATCAGCGAGGCCTGGGCCAAAGAGTCCTCGCTGGCCCGCTGCCCCGAGTGCAATCACGCATACACGCAGAAGCCCAGCCTGGAGAAGAACCACAAACTGTCCAACATAGTCGAGAAGTACAACGCCCTGAGCGTGGAGAAGGCCAGCACGCCGGCGCTGCAGTGCATCCTGTGCCGCCGAGGCCCGCCGCTCCCCGCCGTGAAGGTCTGCCTGCGCTGCAACGCCCCGTGCTGTCAGTCCCACGTCCAGACGCACCTGCAGCAGCCGTGCTCGGCCCTCGGGCACCTGCTGGTGGAGGCGGAGGCGGTGAAGGCCTGGACCTGCCTGCAGCACGACGAATACAGGCTGTACCACTGCGAGGCCGAGCAGACAGCGGTGTGCCAGTACTGCTGCTTCGCCCGCTGCCACCCCAGCCACGGCCACGCCGTCACCGACGTGGAGCTGCGACGCAACGACATCAGAGTAAGAATCGTGTGTCCGACGCGCACGTTAAACAAATACATTCTTGTGGAGAGGAGGGGCGGGGGTTCTCTTTAGGGTGTAGCCACATTCTGACATTGTGACAGAAACCAAATTACAGCCTGTGGTTTGACTCCACCACTGGCTCTTTAAACAAGAAAGGATTCAATTATTGGCCGCTTTAATTGATTATGCGATAGATAATAAAATAAACCGGCAACTATTTGGTAATGGATTTAATCATTAGTCATTTTCTAAGCAAAAAACTGCAAATATTCACTGGTTCCAGCTTCTCAAATGTGAATCACATCTTCTTTGATATCAAACTAAATATCTTCTGTCAAAAAGACATTTGAAGACCTCGCACTGCACTCTGGGAAACTCTGATGCACATTTTATAGACTAATCCATTAATCGAGAAAGTAATCGATTTAATGTTTTTGCACCCTGCTCTCCGGGCGGAAGATAAACCGTTAGTTGTGGCCCTGCTTGCAAGAATTTGTCAATTCACCGGTGATCAATAAGTGTTGGCTAAGCGCCCACTCAAGCACCAAATGGGAGCTTCACACAAGCCAGTGAGGTCATTTTTTTTATCCAAGCAAATACCACCAGAACAAAGGGCATTTTATTCTATTCTTGGCCAAACAAAAAAACAGCTAAGGGGAGATTTTTAGGTACCCTTCCTCATGTTCTGCCGAAATCAATTCACTCTTATCAGAAGCAAAATTACCCATTCTGAAACAATATCGCATTTTAAGTGGTTTTTTTCTTTTTTAGCGCTTGTGTGAGAGTCTTGTGCATTTTTCAGTGTGATCCACTCCAACCTCCGTTCTCATCTGTTGGAATGACAAACAATGCAGTCGAGGGTGGAACAATGAGGGGCCCTCAGAGGGCCTTATCTCCCCAGCACAGGTGCATCCTAGCTCAGGGATCGCCAGTTGTGAAGGGGGGGGGTTGGGAGTGGAGACGTGGGGAAGGGGGATTAAAGTGATTCGTCGCCTGATTCTGCAGTCGACTTGGGCTTTTTTTATTAACCTCTTCCCTTCCTGGGGGTTTGGTGCCGGCAGAGGTCGGATTGGTTTTCCTCCCCCCTTTCTTGCTTTTTCAAGGTGGTGTGTGACCGGGCAGCTTAGTCAGACGGAGAGCTACGGAGGCCTCACTGCTGACTGACTCATGTTGTTCACCCAACACCCTAATTAGATGTCAACTGTGTCATGCTAGGGTGTATTTCCTGCTGGTAATGCTATGACTCAGCTTTATCTATAGTTAATCGGTTGCCTGGGGCCCAGGAGGGCCGTCGGGTGGGACCTGTTCTGAATATAAAAAAATAAATGAATAAGCCTTCACATTGACAGCCTTTGCCGACATCATCTTTAATCAGGATGGGGCAATAAGTAGAGCCCAATCTAATCAGGGCTGCATGCTCATAACAGACCCCTTTCACGGCAGACATTTTGACATTACATAGTAGGAATAGCTCAGGGGACATTGATAATATTAATGATGGCTCAGTTCAATAATGTGCCGCAGTTAGCCAGAATCCACAATACCAGGACCTCCCTTAAGTGGAATGCAGTCATCATTAATGTTATTAAATACAATACCTGCTGTGAAAAGATGCTGTCATTAAACGGGTTTACTGCATTAACCATCCTGTAAGTGCGTTAGCATTCCAGGAACAGCAGTGCTTTGTGCTAACATGCTAACATTTGCTAGTTAGCACTAAATGTACAGCAGCTGAGGCGGATAGGAATGGCTTCAGCTAATTATTTTCTTTATCTTAATCTCATTAAAGCGCGTTGCCTCTAAAATGCCAGAAAATTGTGGAAAATGCTCATTATAGTTTCCCTCAGTCCACGGTGATGTCTTCAAATGTCTTGTTTTGTCCCATAAACAGACCAAAAACTACAAAGATACTCATTTACTATCATATGACCTCCGCTAAAATTTGAATGAAATACAATTAAAGAGCAACAAATACCATCTTTAATCAGTGTGGCTGTTGTTGAGGCCATCTTCTACTAAATAAAATGATCACAAGACCAGATCTGAATGATTTTGTGTGGAAACCATGTATGAAGAAATCAGAAAAATAATCTTTATGCCATCGAGACATTGAGTTCAGCCACGTTGACCCTCATGGTAGTGACCTACTGTAACGTCGTCCATGTTGAATGCAACATCAAGAAACACACCACCCTACAGCGACTGCCCCCACCCACCCTTGCTCTTCACATCCGTCAGCCCCCCCCGCCCCCCAAAATAAATTCACCTCTCGCACCATCCACCAGCCGCTGCAGGCGAGTACCGACCTCCCCTCTGGCTCTGCTCTCCTGCTCTGGTGGCTCTGATGGAAAAGATGCTGTGGTGAAATGACAGCTAAAGAGCACCCTCCCCTCTTTATATCCCCCCACACCCACCCTGTCTCCCCCTCACTCCCCCCAAAGGTATCCCATACATGTAGTTGCTACCCCCCTCTGTGAAGCTTCGGCTCCTTCGACCCCGTTTTTCCCCTGGCTTCTGCTCGGAGCCTAACTCAATCAATCAGCACAACCAGGTCACAGTCCTGGATCTAACCATGCCGTGTGTGTGTGTGTGTGGTGGTGGTGGGGGGGGGGGGCAGGGAGGGAGAGAGAGATATCTAGGGCAGTGGTTCCCAACCATGTGCCACTGAGGCCCAAGACTATGCAGGTTTTCATTCCTGTTGAGCTCTACAGCAGCTGATCACTTAATGAAAAAAATCAGCTGCCCTTTAGTTTGAAATGATTGGATGGTGATGATGACGATGATGATGATGATATGTGAACAGATCGGCAGCCTGTGACAAACAACACATTATTGACATGTGGGATTAATGATAAAAATGAATCCATTTTTTAACCACTTTGGTCTCCACTGAAATATCTCAACAGCTACTGGGTGGATTGGCACCACATTTTGTAAAGACCTCCAGATGGATCGTGTTAAATTTGGTGATCCTTTAACTCTTTTTTTGTTTTCTATTCACATCTAACACATAACTGCAACGATCATTATTGATTAGTTGATACAGAATATATATATTTGGATAATCGATTTAATAATTTCAGCCATGTTTTTTAATCCGAATCACCTTTAGTGAGTAGGTATTGTGTACACAAATAAAGGTAAATAATATTATGTACAAGTATGTGGAAAGTGCATTTATAAATGTCTATACAGCTTATATGATGGTAAATATAAAGAAATAGTTTACATGGGGCTATTTTTTTCAAAAACAAATTGACATTTTATAGCCTAAAAATTGAGGATTAAACTAATCGATTCAAATGAAGGCAGATTAATCGATGGTGAAAATAAACGTTAATTTGCAGCCCGACTTGGTTTTGTGACTAAATACCTACAAAACTTCTGACAATCAGCCCCGGCTTCACTTCGTTTTGGTACTAATTTTTAATTACAGTCCTTCACACGCTAACACACTTGGCTGAGATGGTTACTGTTCTACCTGTAAGCGCAGCAGCATTGTCATTGTGAGCATGTTGGCATTAATATGAATTTCAGTCTCAAAGACTGAAGGCTCTTGTTTATTTGAATCTAGATCATGTTGGCAGTACCACATTATTTAGCGCTGTACCATCTTATCGGCATGCTTTATCATTAAATGTTGATTGAGGATTATTCATATCTTACATTAAATATTAATAACATGAAGGATTAGCAAATCTGTGTCAATGACATTCCTACTCTCAGACTTCATGTAGGGAGCGACATAAAGAATCGCTGCTCTCATATGGAGTCATTAATTACCTTTTTTATTTATTTTGACCTCGAGCTGAGTCGGATAGACATCTCAGCTTTGCCTGAGCAGGCGACCGCTGTTGTTCACGCGTCGTCGTCCTGGAAATAACAAGTGTCGTTGCCACAACATTGCCAAAGCTCACGGGGCAGCTTCCACCGTGTGAATGCAACTTTTTTAAAAGAGTACAAGTCCTGAGAGGAGAGTGGCCGGAGCTTTTTTCTGCCTCAGTATGCCCATTTATCTATCTCCGCTCGCTGCCCCCAGCTCCCCCAACATTAGTCCTCGCTCTCTAATGCAAACACAAAATAGCTGTTGGTTGCCATGACAGCACACCCTCCCTACCCCGACCCCAACAGGGATTGTGTGTTGGCTGGGGACTAAATTAGCCGGCTCCTGGATTCTAATATCTCCGGCATGGGGAGGGGATGCTAGCTCAGGTCACAACCTCCCGAAGCTGAAGACTTTCTTTTTCTTTCTTCCTTCCTCACAGCAAAGTCTGTTAAGACAGCAGGAGCGCGTGGAGGAGCGAGTGCAGGAGATCGAAGAGCAGCTCTGCAAACTTGACTCTGACAAGTGTGTGGTGGAGGTAAGTTTACACCCTGAATCTTTGGGCGTCAGCGCGAGTACACACATTTTCTACACGCCGTTGCATGACGCAAAGGGACATTTGAGTGGACTGATGTGTGTGTGTGTGTGTGTGTGTGCTTCTCTACAGGACAGGGTGTGTGAGCTGAAAGAGGAGGTGCGTCTGCAGTACCAGCGGATGCACCAGCTCCTGGAGGAAGATCTCGGTCGGACACTGGAGGCTCTGGACCGGGCTCAGGCTCGGTTCTGCCAGGAGAACGCGGCCCAGGTTTTGGCTCTGGGCGAGCAGCGCCACGAGGCCCAGAAGCTGCTGAGCTCCATCCACACAGCCTTCAGTAAGGCGGAGGAACTGAGCTTCATGAAAAACACCAAGCCTGTTAAAATCATCACAGACAGGTGAGAGCAAAGTTGAATTTTTCTAATTTCTTTAAATGGCCGTTGTTCCTTTTTCGCCTATGGGTCCAAACTGACGTCTTATCTTGAATTTTACATGATTCTTGGCTTCTTTTTTTGTTGCAGGTCTCAGGCATGTGTGGGCAGTAGTCTCCCTCCTTACAAAGTGGGTAATCTAAACTCCAAACTATTCCTATCTGAAATCTCAAAAAGAGAGAAGAGCTTGAAGAGAACGCTGGAAGGTAGGATCACATAAAACGTTTTTATCAGGCTTTAATCCCGGACATTAATGTGCTTTTTATTTTAATTACCACTTTCCTCTTCTCACAGTTCCCCTCACCCCTCCCTCGACCTTCCTGCAGTCTGTCCCTGCGTATCCCAGCGGTCAGAGCTCCGGCTCTGGAGCAGAGAAACGGAAACATTCCACTGCCTTCCCGGAGGGGAACGGGAACGTCGGAAAGACCGCGACTCCGGGTTTCAAGGACTCCTCCTCTTCTTCCTCATCTTCTTCCTCAGCGTTAGCCAAACAGCCCTACCTGGGCTCCGGCTCTGCCTCCGGAGAAGGTCAGTCCACCAATCAGCAGCCTCTCGGCCCCTGCGGCCCACCTCACATCGGTGAGGGCGGCGGGACAGGAAGTGGAAGCGGCTCTCTGACCAACCACCATTCAGGCTCTGTGTTCAGCTCCTCGCACTTTCCTCCGGGAGGCAGCGGCTCCTCGCACTCCTCCCAGCAGGCCGTGCTGCCTCAATATGGCGGCCGTAAGATCCTGGTGTGTACGATGGATAACTGCTACTGCTCCGGAGTGCCCTCGGTGTCGGGCCACCGCAGCCATCCCCCGTACCCACGCTCTGGCTCTTTCCCCTGGGTCAGCACCCAAGACTACCCCCCTCCTCCCGGCCTGGCCTCTGGAGGGCCGTCCATGCAGGGCTTGGCAGTGAGGGACTGGATAGACGCCTCGCAGACGCACAGACATGCAGATTTTTACGGGCTGTATGGGCAGCCCTCAACAAAGCACTATGTCACTAGTTAACAAAGTAGACACACACACACACACACACACACACACACACACACACACTTGGATATAGAGACAGGCACCAAAATAGCACACCGTTACCGTCTTATTAACCGGAAAAAAACAGTTATAGTATACACGCATTCAAATATTAAGATTTGTACACACACACACACACACACACACACACACACACACACACACACACACACACACACACACACACACACACACACACCATGCACACACACCACGCACACACACACACTGATCTAGAACATGTACACACGTTCGGGGGCAGGGTTGATCTCTTATGTGTTTTTATTTTCTTCTTTTCTTTACTTTCAGTCAGTGTTTCATGTAGTGTATTATACGTAAAAATGCAAGCCAACACGCTCACTCTGGCACAATTTAGCTCAGCGTTTTACACATAAACAAGAGAGGCCTAAGAGGAGATTGTGACATGCATCTTTTATTTTAATTTTTTATTTATAGAGCAGAAGACGGATTGATAGAAAATGAACTTTTATTAGAAAACGCCTCTTCGTGGCTGCTCAACGACGCTAAAGGGAAAAGAGATTAAAAACCGTGCAGTGTTGAGCTTTCCAGTTTAGCACCTCATGTTTCTCTCATATAATCACCCCTCTAGTTGTACTGAGATCAATTGCCTTATGTTATTATTAGCATCATGTTTTTTTTTGTTTTTTTTTTCTTCTGCCCAGCTCACTTTGTTTAGTCGATCCTTTTTAAAGAGGGACTCTTGTTTTCATCGTCATGGCACCTCTTCCCTTCTTTGCCGAGTTCAGGGATGGATCGTACGGCTTGAACACAAAACGCTCTTCCATGGAACACCCACAATGCACTTGTGGACGCCTTGTTATGCCTGGACTACAGATGCGGACCCACAGAGGGACACTGGAGCTGCATCTGAAGGGCCGGTTGACCCTGGCCCAAAGAGTTTTGAGGATTTGGCCCTTATTCCGAGCACTCCCTTCCTGCTATCAGGCTTCCCACAGAACAGAAAACCTTCTTCTGACAAAGACTGTTTCCATTTAGTAATTACTATGACTTTGTGTTATTTGGTACATCTGTAGGGTTCATGCTTGTCTAGAGAGACTCTTTGATTTTAGAGGAAAGGGCAAGACTGGACAGACCAAACCAATCAAGCATCTGAAGCATCTGAAGGATCTGATGATGCTGTAATTGTACTTCCTGCAGGGCAAAGATGTCACTTCCTCTCAATAAGCACACGAGCTCTTGGCTTCCTGTTTGCAGCTGAAATCATGCAAGGAAGAGTTTTTTTTAAGCACTCAAAAGAAGAACAATGGGGGGTGGGGGGTGGGAAATGTATGCAGTTTTAAAAATGAGTGTGTGGAAGAAAAGAAGGGTGGGAGGAATTTTTTTCATCTACTTTTTCTAAAAGAACAAGACTGGACTGCGAGATGTAAGCAATTGTCATCATCCTAAAAAGGAGCAACATAAAGAGAAAAAAAACCAACAACGACATAAAAAGTATCTTTTTTTGTAAATATTTTGTGAAATGGAAAAATTACAGACGTGATTTGGAGAAGGGTTCCAAATAAAACGAACAAATTTAAAACCAGTCTCTGCTGTCAACTCTGTTTGTGCAAATCCCATTTGTTCATCATCTTTTAAAGGATAAAGGTGGTGATACTCAACATTATCGTTTTTACTGCATTTCACTATGATCTCGAGTGTTTCTATTGGCCGACCGAGAACCTGCTGCTGTTTGGGAGTGGCGAAGTTATTATCCTAGTGGTTTTGCTTATTGTTTGAGTAATAATAACTTTATTTATTTAGCACCCTTTTAAAAACAGAGTTTACAAAGTGCTTTGACAGACGAAGCAGCAAAAGCAAGGCAATAAAACAACGGAAAGCTCAACAGTGAGGCCAACAAACTAAGGTAAGTTAAACCCTGATAAAACAGTACAATAGATGAAACAATACGATAAAAACAAACCAAGAAATAAAATAATTTCAATAATAAAGCCAGTCTGTAAAAATGGGTTTTAAGAAGTGATTTAAAAGAGGTGACTAGTCCTTTAAAGTGTGGTAATGTATTGTCACACTATAGACTCTCACAAAGTGTTTACAGTTAGCTGCTCTGATACATTAATTTGTTAATTGTCCGCATCAGATCATGAAACCACTTCCAGAAAAGAATTGTTGCTTGAATATCGTTGGTTTTGGTGTTTTCATGGGAAAAGTTGAAGTTGAAAAATGGAATATCGCCAGACTTATTTAATATTTCTCACATTCGTGCAAACACAGAATCTAAGCATTTGTTTCATGGTCAGTTTTCTTTTCTTTTTTTTTCTAGTTGATACAGTCATCTGCTTACTCTTCATGACTTAAAAAAAAAAGACATCCTCCCACTTGTACCGGAACAACCGCCCCGGCCAATCTCCTCATGTTGATCTTTCTTAAACATGCGAGTAATCTGCCTGGCTGCAGTATTAGTGTATTTATTTAACTTGAAAAGAAACAAACACATGCACAGGAGGACACTTGAACACACTTTAAATATCTGTGCATCTGCCCTTTACAGACGGGGCTCATGAGCATGTGTGGGTGGAGGCCCGTGGAGAGAAAACAGGATGGAGAGAACAAGTTTTGAGATGAGTAGTTGTTTGTTCAACTCGGTCTGATTACGATGTTGCATTAATACTCCCACCTACCACTTCCGCCTCAGCCCCATTCAGACAGCACGGACGACCCACTTGTGTTCATGTGCTTTGAGTAAACACAACTATATATAAAAATATATATATTTTAGTAGAGAAAAGTGAATGTATATGGTGAGCTTAGCTTGGCATAGACACTGGTAACTAGGGGAAACCGCTAGCCTGGCTCTGTCCAAAGGTAACAAAATACACCCACATGTCGTTTTTCCAGTCAAATGTTTTTTCTAGATTAAACAAACAAGATATAACATTTGTAACCTTTGGACTGAGCCAGGCTAACTGTTTCAACCTGCTCAGTCTTTATGCTAAGCTAAGCTAACCTTCTGTAGCTTTGTACTTAATGGACCGACATGAACGGGGTATCAACCCTCTCATCTAACTCTCGGCAAAAAAAAAGAAGCAAATATTTCCCAAGAATTTCAAAACTATTCCTTAATTTTCTTATTCTTTTTTGTTATACACCGTTTCCAAGGACGGTAATTGCCTTTTAATCTCAAACTTAAAGCTAACGTGGATGCAAAGTCTTTAAATTGCTCCAAAAATGGAAATCTACTGTTCCATTAACTCCATGTGCTGAAGAAGATCATGTGATACAACTGAAAGCTCTGCAAACCGCAGCTAAATTAACCTGATGATGAAGTCGAGAATGAACTTTCAAGAGTTGAACATTCATTCAAAAATGTCACTTTGAGTTTCTGGACGCCGTTTCTTTCCTTCTAACGCCAATCAGCGGTTAATGTACTAGTAAAAACAAACATTTTAATCATATTGCTCCTTCTCGCTCCGCCCTCGTCTTCCTCCCACCTCTTTCCCGTTTTGAGGTCTGATGCTTTTTGTTTCTCACGTCAGCAAACCTCAGCAGAGACACAGGCAGCCAAGAACTGTGGGGTCGGAGGTGCAGCATAAATTACAGCTCTGCTTTTCTATCTTTCACTCTCTGACACACACACACACACACACACAAACACTCCCCCTCTCTCTCTCTCTCTCTCACTCTCTGTCTCTCCCTCTTTCTCTCTGTTGACACACACACATTTTCTCACACTTGCACACACAGCTGCTGAACAGCTGTGTGATCCATGAGGAGAAAGGCAGTAATCCGGTCGCCTACGTCTTCGATATGTATCTCTGACACACACACACACACACACACCGTCTGGCTACTTTAAATTATCCACAAACACACTGTGAGGGCAAACAGCTTTTATACACTGATAAAACAACCACGGACCTTTTTCTTCTTTCATTTGGAAGTTTTAAAAGAAACAGTTGTTAAAGTTGTTAAAACACCAAAACTGACTGTTTGCTGTTTTTTCAGTGTGTCGCCTAGCAGGTGGTTAGCTTAGCTTAGCATAAAGAGTGGAAACAAGGGGAAACAGCAAGTCTGTCTCTGTCCAAACCATACCAGTGTTAAACTCATTAATTTACATGTTTTTTTCTTTTTTAGTTGTTGTTTGTCTGTTAAATGATATTTTAGTTCGTAAACAGTAAACAGTGAACACTACATATAAGTTATATAAAATATTACAAAAACAGAACATAATGTAAATAGGCTACACAGACAAATATACATGCAAATATGCTGTTTTTAACTTTGGTTTTTGTTCGGATTAACAAGCTGAAACATGTCCAGTAGTGAGTTTTAGAGTTGCTGGTTGGCAGCCAGATATGCTAGCTGTCTCCATCTGTTTCCAGTCTTTATGCTAAGCTAAGCTAGCCGGCTACTAAATGTAGCTTCATATTTAATGTACAGAAAGGACAGCGGTATCAATCTTCTCATTGAATTCTGCGTCACAAAGCGAACAAGCGTTTCCCCCCAACTGTCTACCTCTTCCTTTTAATGTTTTTATACGTGTCCAGATGTAACTCCCAAGGTGGATCATTCTGTATTTCTCTTATTGCCTTGTGAGAATTTAATGTTAAAGAGAGCAAAGAGCCGAAAACGAGGGAGAAGAGAGTCTTTGTGAGAAGAGAGGACGCCTCGACAATGAGGATCTTTGTGAGCGAAGAAGAAGAGGCCGTCTGCAGGTCTCTGAGGCCCAGTGATTCAGTCACAACGTAACACAAAATAAAACACATGGCAAACTGTTCCTAGACCGCAGGAAAACACTGCCGGACACGTAGCACCTCCACATGTCTTCTTTTAGTTATTTAATTTAAAAGTTAATTATTAGAGTTGCATTTATTTCCAGTCGCTAACACACTAAAATGACACATGAAGCGCAATTATTGAAAGTGACAATCGGAGAGCAAAACCTCGGCTCAAGTCTCCAAAACCCTGAACACATTTACTGCTTTGCACCCAATTTGAAATTCAACATGGCACTTTTTGAAAAGATCAATTTTTTTTTTTATTTTTCAGGGCTTCAGTGATCTTCCTGTTAGTTTTTCTTGCAGGACAAGTTCTAACTTTATTATTCCCATTGGTGGCCTCAGTAGGTCTAATCAGCCACATAACTGACAACACCTGGGTGGGTTAATCTACAATAATGTGTCATACTAGATGATCATGTGTTTTTTCATTTAAAATCAAAGCTGTCAAATAAAGTATGAAGTACAACCTTTCCCTCTGAAATGTAGTAGAGTAGAAGTATAAAGCTCGTGGATTGGAAACTCGAGTGGGACCTAAACATGTTACCTTACCGCTGCCTTCCCTCCCCTCTAACGTCCATCACAGGTATGCAGGTGGCCTCATGCGTGTGTGGTTTGTGCATTGCAGACTGACAGTCACGTCACCGAGGAGTCGATGCAGCTTCTCGTGCTCAGCCTCAGGCCGTGAGGTGTTCACACAGCCAGGTGGATACACAGCACCACCTGCCTGAAACTCCTGTCGTGTCAGAAAAAAAACTACATTTTTATTTTATATTTCGTAAACTGCAGCTCTTACAACCGGGGGAAAAGAATCTAGACAACAATTAAGCCTACGTTATTAATCTTTTCTGAGGCAGTTAAATGTTTGATTGCATCCGTAAAGGTAAAGAATGACACAGGCTTTTATTTTCAGTTATGAAGTCTTTTTTTTTTTTTTTATTGCATACGTTTGTCTTAAATAGACGACGTCATCTTGTGTCCTCTTGTCCCAGTTGCAATTTCAATCAAAAAGTTATTTTATTGTTTCAGATTGTTTATTTTGAATAATTTCAGGCGCTCGAAGGTTAATGATTGACCTCAGAAATAATCAAATTCGGGGTTCATTTAGTGTACATCAGGAAAAAAGTCTGAAACATTTTTTGTCTTATTTACTTCCCTGAAATCCATCTTACAACTTCGTTGATTCCTCGGTTAAAAAAGCACTGGTGCATGTTATCTACATGTGGAACTAATGGGCGACCTGTACCTGGTCTTCACTTCAGAGAAAGGCCGTATTTGAACTAGAACGCCCTCGTGGTCTTTTCTCTTTGATCATGTTTAGCTACGTAACGGTTTGTCGGAGTACTCTTTAGAAGAGCCATGTTGGAAATTTGACACCGTTATTTTTGTGTGTAAGTCGTAGTTGTACATGAGTATGACGTCATAGTGCTGTATCCCTTCCAGTGCATTTTAACAATGCTCTACTTAATCCCGTTTCCTGTTCTCTTCCCCCGGCTGCTGTCTCCCATAGAGGCCTCTCCACACGATCTCTGATGCTGTCATGAGCAGCTGACTTCACCTGCTGCTGGTGTGTGTGTGTGTGTGTGTGTGTGTGTGTGTGTGTGTGTGTGCGCGCGTGCGTTTGACCACGAGAGCCTGGCGAGATCCGAGTGAACTGAAAGTGCAACTGTAATCAAGAATTAGGAATGCAATGATTTCAGAATTTCTTGTCTTTTTTTTTTTTTATTCACATACAGTACCTTCAATTCTGGACAGATTACATTCAAGAATATCAAAAGGAAACGCCAAAAGAGTGAATTCCCCCACAAACTCAAGGAGCACAAAGAAATGCATTGGGACGTACAGTACGTGAACCTCGGGTAAAAATCTGCACGTGTTAGATATGCAAACATTATAGACTACAAAGTACAGCGGGGTAACATATAATCTATAACATGTGCGTAACGTAACATGACCTCAGGGCCGGGCTATTTACACTTCATCCAAAAATGTAGTTCCTCTAAACAATTTAATCTCATCTTTTTAATTTTGTTTTATACATATTAACATGTACAGTATCGTTCTTTAGTGGGGAGAGTTGGAATCGTTTCTCCAACGTCCTTTGAGTCGCACACACACGTCACACTTGTTGTTGTTTGAAAGCACTCTACACTCTACTTCACCATAAATAAGACAATTACAAAAATATACCTCACTTCAAAACAGAGCCATCGTGGAATGATATAAAAACAAACAGCACAACCTGGAAGAATAAGATGGAGGAAAAAGGTGGGGATGGAGGTGGGAGGTGGAGGGGCTGGTTTCCAGGACAGTATGTGTGTGAAAGAGTTTAAAGAACAAGCTGGAATTCCAATGAAAGACAGCAGTTTAATGGGAATGTTTGAGGTTGTGACAGGCTGTGGGTGGCGGCTGCGATTGGCCGGGACAGTGACGTGGGTAGTCAGGGTGGAGGAGGTGGATTTCCTGGCATGAGGCTCCCTTTGAAGTCGAGCCTCACTCCTCTATGTGGAGGCCAATGTCGGGAAGATGCGCCGAGATTAGTAAAACCAGTGATACGGAAATGCAGGGGGTTAAAAAGTCCAGGTCCGTGTTGGATTAGTAGTGTGTTTACATTCACAGGTATATCCCATCGTACTAAGGCTCAGGAGGGTGCAATGTGTGTCAGTGTATGTGCTGCTGCTGCTGTTCCTCCAGAGAAGCAGAAGACTAGAAGCGAAGCTATTTTTTCTTGGAGTTGACGCTCTTGCAGACCCAGTTCATGCCCTCCTGAACGCGGGTTGGAAGGAAATAGCAGCATGGTGAGAAGAAAGGAACAAAAAAGGCACATAAAAGGCACGTAAAGCTCAGCTGGTGCGCTCACCTGAATCCCCTCACCGGTGAGGGCGGAGCAGGACTGGATCTGCCACATGCGATCCCGGATGGTGTGCAGGTTGAGACCCTCTGCGATCTCGGAGGCCGGGGCGGCTGTCAGCAGGTCCTGCTTGTTTGCAAAGATCAGGACAGGAACGCCGCTCAACTTCTCTTCATCCAACAGCTCGGCCAGCTCCTGCAACGCACACAAACATCTGTCACTTACACATAATCACACACAGAAAAAGAGGAGGCTTCGGTGCTTCATGTTAACACAACACAGAGCTGTAGGTTTGAGACTGTGATTAAGACTCCTGTGAAACATAATTTTATAAAGACTTAAAGGCTAAAACAGCAAAATCTCCTGTATTGAGCTCCTAAAATCATAAAAAAAACTAGACAAGAAGTAAGTATAAGTCTTGAATATTAAATGATTAGGCCTCTGCAATGAAAGCCCTTGGTCTCAAGTGTGTAAAAGGATTCATCCATCTATTGTATTTAACAGTCAGCAATCAGAGAGCTGAAAGTCTAGCATTTTAACATGCAATTAGTTTTTGAAGACTTGACACTTTCCCCAAAATACTTAAAAACAGTATATTAAAACTGAAAAAATGTTGATCAATTGATTTTTTGTGATTTTTGGCAGTCAGTTCTGAAATCTATGCAGAACGCTTCGTGGTGCCAGACAGTAGAAACATGGAATATACTGTATCATGTAACGTTAATCTCTGGCTATGTTTAACTTGGGTTTTCCTTTTATCAAGAAATATGTTTTTCAAAAAGCAGTCCGTATCTGCGCCGGGGGCAGTTGACCTTCAATGTACAGTTTTCCTGTATTTGGCAGGTTGAAGGTGCATATTTCGTTCCCTGATGCACACTGACACACAACACCACATATTGAACACACCTGACCCGTCTCCTCAAATCTCTTTCTGTCAGCACTGTCAATGACATAAATCTGAAACGAAAGGAAGTTTTCCTTGTTATCGTGTGATAACGGTGACTTCAAAGATGAGCAGATTAAAACAGTAATGTAGACTTTGATTACAACAAAAACTAAAACAAAGCTTATTTGCTGTGTTTGATGCATCCAACTCCTCTCACCAGCACGTCTGTGTTTTCAAAGTAGTTTCTCCAGTATGGCCGGATCTTCCTCTGGCCCCCAATGTCCCAAACATTCAGTTTAAAACCCTGAGACTGGACGCTCTTGATGTTGAATCCCTGGACAGAAGACAAAGGTGAGACAGGGGAAGCAGAGGCAGATCCTGGTCCCAAACAGGGATACATCCCTGTTGCATTATGTCTGTTTGCTCTCATAACAGGTGGTGTGTGTGGAACGTCCCTCCGTACCTGTGTGGGGGTGATGTGACTGATGTCCTCAGACGCCAGCTGTTTGAGCAAGGTGGTCTTCCCACCGTTGTCCAAACCCAGCAGCAGTATCCTAACCTCCTGGTCCGGTGTGCTCTTTAGCTTACGCAGGATGGACAGCAATCCCTGAGGAAACGGTGAAAACAGTGATGTTACTTTGAAATGGGGACAGGGAGACAAGAGGGCAGAGGACAAGGGGCCGGGGACATGGGACAGGGGAAAGGACAAGGGGACTGTGGACTAAGGACAGGAGAAGAGGACATGGGAACGGTGGACAAGGGACGGTGGACAAGGGACAGGAGAAAAGGACAAGGGGACGATGGACAAGGGACAGGGGAAAAGGACAAGGGGACGATGGACAAGGGACAGGGGAAAAGGACAAGGGGACGATGGATAAGGGACAGGGGAAAAGGACAAGGGGACGATGGACAAGGGACAGGAGAAAAGGACAAGGGGACGATGGACAAGGGACAAGGACAAGGGGACGATGGACAAGGGACAGGAGAAAAGGACAAGGGGACGATGGACAAGGGACAGGGGAAAAGGACAAGGGGACGATGGACAAGGGACAGGAGAAAAGGACAAGGGGACGATGGACAAGGGACAGGGGAAAAGGACAAGGGGACGATGGACAAGGGACAGGGGAAAAGGACAAGGGGACGATGGACAAGGGACAGGGGAAAAGGACAAGGGGACAGGGGGAGCACTGTTGTAGAAATGCATCTCTTCCCTCTTAGTCCCCTGTGGCTCATGAAGAGGACAAACTCTCCTAACGGCACCAAGACGTGAGGACAACAGCCTGGAGGGCCACCTGGTTGTTTCAGCGCAGGGCTAGTTAACGACTAGTTAACGACTAGCTAGTTAAGTCTAGTTAACGGCACGCAAACAGGAGCTAAAAGGAGCTAAAAGGAGCTAAATGCTAAGCTAATCTCCCCCGATAACCGACCGAATCTTTAATGTTTCTTTTTCCCGGCAAGTTGCGAACATTAGTTCCTTTAAATCCCGGATGTTTTCTAAACGAGCGCTTCTGAACGCGACCACGTTCCCGTTCATCTCGGCCTTAACAGTTAAACACCTAATTATTACGACGGAGTCTAAACTCACCATCTTGTTGCCTTCTCTCCTGGAGACGCCGCCGAGGGGTTACTAAGGGGAGTGACGTCAGACGCACGGTTACGCACGGGTCTCGGGCACGCGCATAAAGATGGAGGACGCGCGCACGTCAGCTGACTGCCGAACGTTCTTCAAACGCGGTGGGCCGAGAACAGTCGCACTTGTATCGTCTTTGTCGACAGCTATTCGCCGTTAGACGTTTGAAATAAGTTAGTAGCGGTTCGTAGTCGGTCACGTAATGACGCGTCACGTTGGGTGTGACGTAGGGAGCTGCCCCGGCCCGTGATTGGTGGACGGCTGTGCCACGTGCGCATGTCTTTACTATGCCACACCAGCACACTCGGTTACCTGACAGGTTGCTCCGTGGGGCGGTCGAGGAGGAATCTCTCAAGGGTATGTCATGTTAAGGTTGTTCAGTTTGGACTAAAGGTTGCAGCTCGCGAGTCTCGTGCTTTGTTGTGTTTGTTGCTGCCTGCAGAAGTCCGCTGGGAACCCGAGTTATGAGAGTTGCATCACTCTGCTCACGTGTGAACTCTCCTTACAGCAGTTTGGTCGCGCGACTTCACAAAAGACGAACCACCTATCGAGTTTATGTCTGTTGTATAAGTATAAGTATAAGTGTGGTTTAATACATTTAATGCATGCACAAGCTTAAGGTTGCACAAGTCGTTGTGTTAACTGAGAAGGAGATCTCCAGCTCTCCAGATGCACTGTGCTCCGGCCTGCAGATCCAGTTCCTCTAGACTGAACTTCACCTTTGTCAAAACATGTAGCTTACACTAAACCCTGTTCCTGTCTTAACCATACCTTCACATGCATGTAGGGCTGCAGCTACTTATTAATCTCCTTGTTCATTCATATATTCCCATAAGACAGCTGTTCAGTCTATTATTGGGCTGCAGCTAACAATTATTTCCCATTGTTTATTGATAGTTTATGGGAACAAATGCCATTCACAGTTTGTTAGAGCTCAACTGTGATACCTTCAATTGGCTTCTTATGTTCAACAAACAATCCAGAACATTAAGATATTCAATTGACTTAAATATGTCGATGGAAAAATCCAGAGAATGTTTGACATTTCTGCCTGAAAAATGTGTCAAAATAGATACAGAAAACTTTGTGTTGATTGACAGTCGACATATCGTTGCAGCTTTAGTTATTATTAAATTAGGAATTCATTTAAATTGAATACATTTTGTATAGCCCAAAATTTCAAATTTGCCTCAGAGGGTTTTACAATCTACACATACGACATCCTCTGTCCCGGGACCTCTCATCGATTCAGGAAAAAACCCTAAAAAACCTTTTAAAGGGAAGAAACCTTCGGGAGAGCAACATAGGAGGAGAATCCCTCTCCCCGGATGGACAGAAGTACAATAGATGTCCTGTGTACAGAATGAACAACATAACAGAGTTATAACACATTTAATTGTGCTCATTATGACGGTAGATGAAAGAAACCAGCAAATAATCACATTTTAGGAGCTGGATTCAGTTAAAGTTTGGCGTTTGGGGCCTAAAGAAATCATTAAAAACAATGTATTTATTAACAGCGTAGTTGCAAATGAATTCCTCTTCTTTCTCGCAATTAATCAACTAATAATTTCAGTAGCAGTTTATTAGTACGCGAGCTTCTTGATCCAGTTTAGGTTGCAGATCTGTGAACAACAAGCCATCAAATATATCCGTGAAGACATGGTTTGTTTATTTAGTTCATATTTTTTGCTATGTATTTTTCTTTTAAATTTATCAACAACAATGTTTATATCTGATTGTTCTTTGTCAAGCAGAAATGCCTAATATTCTCTGGTTCCAGCTTTTCAAATGTGAGGATTCGCTGCTTTTCTCTGTTCCTGTAATTTGTGAACGTCATATATTTTCATTTGGGACTGTTGCAGTCTCAGTGAAATTGTCATTTGTCAGTATTTACAAACATTTGATAGCGGGAACGATTAATCAGAGGTGAACTGATCATGAAAATAACTAGTTGTAAATAGAATGTAAAATGTATTGTTTTTGTTCTTGAGCTGTGGGTATCTGTTCTTATTCATTTCAGGGCCACGTTGACTTTTTACTTTTTGCAGGTGTTTACTCTACTTTCTAACTAACAGCTGCAGAAACGATCCATTTCCAGCCAGACTGATCCTTCAAAGCAGTACACTGATACACTCCTCTCCTCATTTGCCCTTTTTATTTGCAAAAGATTAAACCACACGAGGCATGTTTTCTTGTTGTGAGGTTTCACCGTAAACCTCCAGTAAATAATTGCTAATGTAACGGTGAAGATGCTCAGTGGGATGTTTGAGCTGGAGTCAGCAGGTTCCCTCTAGTTGTGTGTTTGTAATAGGATGCAGAATGCTGCAGCTGCAAAAATCCCAAAATGGGAACCCATGGAAACATTTACCAGGAGGTGGTCGATGATTTCTAGTGGAAGTTTGACCCTTGGGAATTTTGTTGTTTGTTCAGGGATGTGTTGGGTTTGAAGTTTGAACCCAAAGGGCACATGTTGGCAGCAGCTTGGGAGATAGGTTCAAAACCAACATGAGTACTTGAGGGCTGCAACTAAAATTTTCATTATTGTTTGATCTCGAGATTGTAATATGTTATAGACCAAGGTGAAGTCCTAATAAATGCTTGTTTTGACCAACTAACCCTCCAAAACCTAAATATATTTCACTGACTGTCATATACTTCAATGACTGTCATATAAGACGTAAACGTCTTCTCATTCGAGAGACTGTAACCAGCAGATGTTGAGCATTTTTGCTGAAAAATACCTGAAACAATGATTGACACACACACACACACACACACACACACACACACACACACACACACACACACACACACACACACACACACACACACACACACACACAGCTTTGGGAATATGAGTTCAAAGGTAAAATAGTCTGGCGCTCTCTGACACACTGACTCAGCTCAAACCAGGTCTGTCTAGTTTGACAACAAACATGGAACCAGGTTGTGATTAAAAAGAGAGATCCATTTCATTCATTCATTAACTACGACTCATATGTTTAACTGCAATACAGCCGAGTCGGTCTCTTGTACTCTTCTCTTCATCTTTTCTTTACTTTCAAAAGCACATTTAGGCAATTACATTATTATTCCCCTCTTTTTCCTGCAGGTTTCGACCGCAGCTGCTGAGTGACCTCCTGCAGAGTAAACAGAGGAGGCCATAGACGTCAACTTTTTTTTTAATGCATTAAGTTGGGACTGCTTTGTAGAAATCACGATGGCTTTGAGCTCATTCGACATCGACGCGCCGCGATGGGACCAGTCGACGTTTATGGGCCGGCTCAATCACTTCTTCAACATCACTGACTGGAGAACGGTGGCCTTACCTGACTCGCGCCTGGACGAGGCCAAAGCCTTAGTCGAACACTGCAGGTAAGAAGACGTAAGGAGACTGTAATAGCCGATAGTACGACGATACACACACACACACACCTATCTATCTATCTATCTATCTATCTATCTATCTATCTATCTATCTATCTATCTATCTATCTATCTATCTATCTATCTATCTAAACTCAGCAGTTTGAGCAAAGACACAACCTGAAACAAAATACGTGTCGGCTGTTGCAAGCATTTTCTACGTTAAAGTCAATATCTTCATACATGCATATATTTTGACCTGTATCCACAAAGTTTGTCAGGTCACGTTTCTTTTGTAATTGATGCAAAAACACAGAAATATTAACTGACTTAGTCCTGTACAGATTTTTAAGGATAAAATAAGCTTTAGTCAAGTGCAATAGATCTGACTGAAGCACAGATATGGCGCATAGTATGAGAACTCTTCTTTTCCCTTTTGATATTTGGCTCACGCCCTGGGGTCTGCACTTTAACTGCCATCTGCAAGCGTCAACATGAAATACACGCCTCTGCGTGTAGTCGATGGTGTGACAATGTGCTGGTGCGTCTTTGGCCCTCTTCAGGTCAGGCTCCGTTCCTCCCGGCACCACAGAGGAGCAGCTCCACTACGCTAAGAAGCTGTACGACTCGGCCTTCCACCCCGACACCGGGGACCGCATGAACCTCATCGGCCGCATGTCCTTCCAGGTGCCTGGAGGCATGGCCATCACCGGCTTCATGCTGCAGTTCTACAGGTACCGAAGGAGCGAACGGGAGGAGCTGCTTTTTACCACCCCGCCTTCATTTCGCAGAGGAACGAAGCGTCTCATGACTGTCTGTCTGTTTTCTAGGACAGTTCCCGCTGTGGTGTTCTGGCAGTGGGTGAATCAGTCCTTCAACGCTCTGGTCAACTACACAAACCGTAACGCTGCCTCCCCCATCACTCCCAAGTAAGAATTTACCGCCTGCTTTCAGTGGATGTGGACTGTTTTTGAAGGAACGATAATCCCGCTGTGCTGTGCTGTGTTGTGTTGTGTTGTGTTGTGTTGTGTTGTGTGTGTGTCCAGCATCTTTCAGGCCTCGTTACTTAAACCTGATGGGGATTTTAACATGTTGGTCTCATTTATAAATAAGTTCCCGAGTCACTTTTACATAAAAGTTGGATCTAGTTACATTTCCACAACTCTTCTGTCAAGTCTGAATTATTGCCGCCGTCACGTTAGCGTAAAGGCAACAGCAGCGCAGGGAGAGATTAAATGCACATATTGTTGCCTATTAAGAGCACTTGTACATCATCTCTTTTACACAAAGGAAACCAGTTTCATCACAAGACGCAGTTATTGAGACAATTTTAAGTTGTTGACAACATTTTTCAGTCTGTACAAAATATTGTTTACCCCTCATGGTTGTGGAAAAGGATGAAACCTTCATACAACCACAATAATAATAATAATAATAATTACACCAGCACTCTCTCACTATTTTCTTTATTTTCATTCAAGCCAATAGCAGGAATGTAATTATTAATGTCCAGGAAAATGCTTTACATAAACAAGATTCAACGCAATGTTTTGTGATTTTTTTTTTAAGACTTTTGCACTGTGATGACGTTGATGAGAAAAATGTGTTTTGTGTTTTTCACCACGAGAAGAAGGGCAGGGCGTCATCATTCAAGGCTTCAACGCAAGATGACTTTTAAAATCTATCACTAGTGCAGTCTGGGAAACACTGTTCCTCCTTTACATCGTTAAACTTTTCAACTCGCTGCTGTTTGTCAGCACTAACGTCGCTCCCTTTGGCACCAGATGCCGTGACATTTATGTAACCGACACCGACTTCTGAATGTTATGTATTCTATGTGTGAAAAAGGCTTTTGTTGTCTCTCTCAGGCAGATCGGAGTAGCCTACTTCACAGCGACCAGCACTGCGTTGGCAACAGCAGTGGCACTCAACCTCTACACAAAGGTACAAACACACACTGAGACAAATGTTATTACGACTGTTTACTAGTTCCTGCACAAGGTTGATTTTGTTTTAATGAGTTCTCCTTCTGGCTTAATGTGTCATCAAACTCATCTGAATAACTTGAACCGATGAGCCAGTCAGAAGGACGAGCGCACTTTTAAACCGAGACGTTATCTTTATCAAGTCTTGGAAATGTTCCGTAACAATATGCAAATATTAAATTGTACCTGTTGTAATTAAGCTGAGATATCTGTCATTATGCAAAGTGACTCTCACCGTGTGGATTTATTGTCTTTTTTATAAAGCATATTAACGAGTTTTTAAAGTTTGATTCATGAATTCTGAATCGTCACTGTGGTACAGCTGCATTTCCCCCATTACTATATATATATATATATATATATATATATATAAATAAATAAATAAATAAATAAATAAATAAATAAATGGTTGTGAGGACATTGATTTCTGCAGAGACGGCGTGTGTTCTCTTCTGCATCTGCACATAGTTAGTCTCAAGAACGATTCCTCCTTTTGAAGATTATTGTCCTCAAGCGTTCCCTAAACAGCTCTCCTCCTGCAGAACGCGTCTGCTTTACCGCCATCTCCTGGCTGCTCCGACCGGGATTGGGAACCTCTAGAGCTCTGCTGAATTTAGGTCGACATGGGAGTGATTTCGGAAGTTATGAAAGTCGATCAAATGTTTTCACTTCTAGTCCTAAAAGTCTTAATTTGCTTGATAAATACAATGTGGGCCCAGAGCGCATCCGATGAGATAACAACAGAGATAAAACACACAATAATCGGATGAGGTTGAAATCTCTGGAACTCGCGAGTAAGGTTTTTGTTTTCTCTTGAGAGAGTCTTCGTTCTTCAAGTGCCATTATACCCCTCTGATTTTAAATGTTTCAGTACGATCGTATGAAGTAAAATAAAGCTAAATAAACCTGATGTTTTTGTGTCTTTCTCCCGCAGAAAGCTCCTCCTCTTGTGGCTCGCTGGGTCCCCTTTGCTGCGGTGGCATCTGCCAACTGTGTTAACATTCCTATGATGAGACAACAGTAAGTCCTGCCGTGTTACTGCTCCAAAAAAACTCCTTTAAAAAAACAAACATGTTATGTTTTAATGTGCTGAAATCAAAGTGCCTTTCTTGGAATCGGATATTCGAAGAAGCTTGAATCTCAGAGTTCTGTTACATTTCCTGCGTTAGACCCCTGAATGATCCGGTTTCATGCTCATGAGTAGATCTTTGTAAAAAAACAATTTTGGTGCTGTAATCATGTTTGTGGAGGCCAGCTTTGAATTTAACATCCCAAAATAATTGTTTTTTTGTGGTCGGTTTGTCCACCACCAGACTGAAATATCTCAACAACTATTAGATAGTTGGACTATTAGGTCGCATCCTGACTGGGAACATTACATGGGTTGTGTACGGCCCAGGACCAGAGGGCTCTGCAGCGGTAAAACCGCCCGAAACATCATTGGTACGCGTCTACCGAGCATCGGTGATATCGGTGAGGTGCCTGCGCAGAGCCCAAAGGATATTGAAAGACAATACCCACCTCAACCCTGCTGCCATGTGACAAGAGACGCAGAAGTATCAGCTGCCGTACCACCAGACTTCAGAAGAGCTTCTGTCCTCAGGCTGTGAGACTTCTCAAGTCATCCCCAGTACTCCTAAAATATTGTTTTTGTTTTTTTATTTTCTTGTGTAGCATAAAGGGACTACAACTCATTTTGTTGGGCAACCCGGTGTATTAGAAAGACAATAAACAAACCTTGACCCTTTGGATAGATGTCCATGAAACGTGTATATTCGTGGTTCCCAGAGGATGAATCCTAACGTCTCTGGTGATTCTGACTTTTCTTCTCGCCACCAAAACCTTTTTTATGATAATCGTGTCATATTGATAAGCATTTCCTAACAGCAGGCAGCTTCTGTCCAGCTGTTGTGATCTTATCACACAGCTAAACACAGCAGATTGTAGCTTCATAATAGAACAAATGTTTCGCAGTATGACTCGATTAATGCAGAAAGTTTAGCTGACTTTTGTTTGGTTTTGAACACTCGTGGTTCCCCCTGAAGCCCGTGTGTGCTTCTACAGATTGTTTGCAACTAACATGGCGGTTGATGAGAGAACCTGTTTTCACTTCACCTTCATTTTGTCTCCGTTTCTTTTTTTTCAGGGAAATTCTGAACGGCATTGCAGTCACGGATGAAAATGGCAACAAACTGGGCCACTCTACGGTCGGCACCTTGGACTCACTTTAAGACACGTTTTAGGATTAGTTTATTTAACATTAAAGCACAGGAGTTGTCCTTTTACTGTTCATAAAGTGTCTTGAACTCTTGTTTGATCTCCCCCTGTAGAAAGCGGCAGTAAAAGGCATCACTCAGGTGGTCTTCTCTCGGATCACCATGGCTGCACCAGGAATGAGTATGCAAAGAAGCCTCATCATATAAATATTGAGTTCTTGAAGTTATCCTCTTCCACTCTTAACCACCTTCTTCTTCTTCTTCGATCAGTCATCCTCCCCATCATCATGCAGAGAATGGAAAAATACAAGTTCATGCAGGTTAGACCTTCATTACCTTCATCACCGTCCTCCAGCCCAAAAAATGTGCATCCGTCATCAAACTCTTTGTCTTTTCACAGAGAATCACGTTTCTCCACGGACCTATTCAAGTGATGTTGGTGGGAGTGTTGTAAGTAGAGGGGCTCACAACATGTTTTCATGAGCTCAGGAGTGTTTTGTTTTTTATTGTGGCTAAAAATAACTTTTGTTTTCTTGTTTGTTTTTTTAAAGTCTGGTCTTCATGGTGCCTGCTGCCTGCTCCCTGTTTCCTCAGAGATGGTAACCAACTTGTTTCTGTACTTTCACTTGCTGTCACATCTAGCTCAGAGACTATAATTATAGTGATCCACAGATTTCAGCATCGCATTCCTGTAACGTTGCCGGACTCTGGATGGACGGTTAAAATATCAAAATTGATGCAACAGAAACCGAGATGTTTGTCGGTTTTTATTCCACACATCCTTCCTTGTCAAGACCTGGTGCCTGCATTACCCACAATGCTACAGACCAACACACATAAATAAGCTATTAATCGTAGAAAATGTACTTGTTGTAAAATACGATGTAGCAAATGTATAATAACTTTATTTCCTAATTATGAATAAAACTGTTTCTCCTTTTTTCTTTCCCTTTTCCCTCTGCTCCCTCCCTTCTTCCTAAAATATCCCTCTGTCTGTCTTCATCAGCTCAATGGCCGTGTCCAAGCTGGAGCCCGAGCTGAGAGACTCCATTGTGTCTCAATATGGAGACGCTGTTCAACGTGTCTACTTCAACAAAGGCCTCTGAGGCTGTGAGGGCGGACGATCCGCTCGCCACACAGGATCGAACACACACGTGTTTGTGTATAAGTCTTCATTTTCTAATTATGATTAGATCAATCATACCACTTTTTAAAAAAAATCTGTGTCTTTGGTTCAAACCAGGTCTGTTTGCTTCCATTAAACCGATCCAAGGGGCACTGTGTACTCCTGTTGAGAAACCAAATGATCTCCTCTCAGGAACAGCACATTACTTCCAGATTAGAACTCTTGTTAGTTTGTCCTTCACGACTATAGTTGTTTTCATTGGCGTGTCTTTTAGTTTTTCTCCTTTCCGTCTGCCAAGCTTCCTTACAATCTGTGCCTTTGTCAAAGCAGCAACAACAACAATGCTGCTGGATTTCTTTTTCTTTAAACCAGCTTTACTTTGAAACCAGAAAAGTACTTATATGCATGGGTCATTCAGTGTGGTGTTGAGGTTCTGTGTGATTAAAAGTGGAGGATACTGCCCTCTTCTGCCAGAACAGAGGTAGACGTGCGACTTGTTTGCATGATTTATCTGAAAGGTTTACCAGTCGGATCATGTCGCTGCGTGTAAACTCAGACTTGTGCCACAATCCTCAGTATAAGCTGGCATAAATAAAACTACAAATATTTGAAATGTAGAACCCTGTAGAGTTGTTTTTTTACAACTCTGTATCTGATAAAATTTACTTTTTAAAAAAAGAGTTTAGGCAACATACACATCATATGGATGAAGAGGTTAAGATTTGGATTAGGTCTTTAATGAACTGAGACAGTGGAGGAAGAAATACTAATACCACAATGTAAAATGACTGCACTTCAAATCAAAGTTATGCATTTACAATCAAGTATTTAAGTATTCTCAGCTAAATGTTCCTAAAAGTACTGGTTCTGCAGAAAGATTTGCCTCTGGGACAGATGTATCATAAAATCCATCAATGTGTAAACAGCATTTTACGGTTGTAGCTGGGCAAAGTGATGTAGTTTTAACTACTTAGCTATTTATTTATTTATATGCAGTTAGAGGTTGAGAGGTGATTAATGGGGGAGGGAAGAAGAAAGAACAGACAAAAAGGATCTCCTTCAAAAATGTGAATTAATTTCTTTAATTTCTTAAAAGAAATTGAAGAGTGTTATCTGAGAACTCAGACACTACTCTTGTGTTTAATGTGTTGTATCTTTATGTGAAAAATAACATGTAGAGTAACCAGTAAATCCATCTTAGAAGTACAATATTAAACCCTGAAATGTTGTGGAGTAGAACTATAAATTAGCAAATAAAAATACTAAAGTACTACTATTGTGTACAAAAACTCCACTACTGCAGACAAAACTAAGAAACTCAACATCTTCAGTGACAGATTTATGTGTGGTAATTTTTATAAAATGTTCTTCCTGTTTCTATACACACAATGTTTATGAACTATTACAAACATGCATATCATGGATATTCATTTTATAAATGCTAAAATATGAGGATAGGGTAAAATAAAGTAACACCACAGACATTCATCAATGAAAAACGAATGTGTTAAACTAATATATTTGGAGACATACAGCTAATGGAGACATGTTTTTGAAGCAGCCGGAGGAGGCAGCGCCCCCTGCCGGTCCAGCCGGTCCCACCGCCGGTGTGGGGGGATGTTGGGGGGTGTTGGGGGGTTTGGGGAGGTGGGGGGGGGAGGAGCCGCACGGGCTGCTTTATAAAACCGCCTTGATCTTGGAAACGAAAACACTCCCTGAAGACAGGCAGCTGCAGACGCTAGTGAAGACGCCACACAGGAGCAGCCGCGCACACAGTGAAACCCCGCCGCCGTTACACCGGAGCAGAGCGCGCAGACCGCCCGGTGTTGTTTACCGGGTTTCTGTCGGTTCCAACCAGGAGAAAAGAAGAACCGCGGAACGGGACGCTGCTGGATCTACACCGCAACGCATCTGCGCAGCACACAGCTACGAAGGGGCTGAAAAGAGAACAAAAAAAAAAAAAAACGTCGCATCAGTGTTTTATGAAAATGCCGTTTTCCGTTAACGGCATCCTCTGCACGCTCGCGCTGCTGGTCCTGTGGCGGGCGGAGGAGCTCGCGGAAGCGTGCAGCTGCGCTCCGGTACATCCGCAACAGGCGTTCTGCAACGCCGATGTGGGTGAGTAACGTCACAGCGCACCGGGGACTGTTGTTGTTTTTCTTCTTCTTCTTCTTCTTCTTCTTGTTGTTGTTGTTGTTGTTGTTGTTTACCTGGCCCATGTTGCACCAGGCTCCCTACGCAGATACCGGGAGCTGCAGCTGCAGCAGCTCAGCCCGCCTCTGGCGCGCGCTGAATGGGCTCAGAGAAGCTGCTGGAAACCGCTGGAAAGCCTGAAGGTGGAGGGTGGAGGGTCCTCGAGGCCATGGCCCGACAGCTTGCGTTGCATCCAGATCGCACACTATCTCACACACGCACACGCACACGCACACGCACGCAGATCCCATTGTCATATTTTGTCATGTCATGGTGACAACAATACACCTCTAAAATACCAAAGTATCTGGGAAGCACAGGAATAAAAATAAAAATATATATCTAAAAAAAATATATATATGTGTATGTTGTTTAGGTGTCATGGAGACATGTTATGAAGACATATATACACACACACATATACACACACACACACACAGACAGAGAGTCTCATTTTGAAGTGAAGTCCCAATAAAATACATTTTAACATCACAACAAGGAGTTAAAAGTGCACCTGTTTTAATAAAATGATGATCTGAATGGTCACAACCCCCTCTGATTTTGTTGTCGTATCTCAGTGCAGTGCTCTAAAACCCACAGTAAAGAGGACGACGGTGTCTGGGGACGTGAGAGCCCGTCGTTGTCCATCACTGTACATAATGTCTCGGGGTCTGGAGCCGAAGTGTGGCTTCACCCTTCAGCTGCTCCGGGACGAAGCAGCGTCGCCTGGCTTTTGCAGGGCAACGTGGCACAAGAGAGGGAAAGAGACAAGGAGGGAAAGAGCAGAGAGGAGGACAAGGGATGGAGAATGTGAAGAGATTTTTTTTTATTTTTCTGGGGTGGGGGGGGTTGAATCTTAACCACAGAATATGTCACACCGCGAGCTTTCCTCTTCTTTTTTTTTTATTTCCATTCCGGCCCTGTTTCTTCCTGCGAGGGGTGGTGCTGGGAGGAATTACAGGAATGCTGCTGGGGTTTTCCCAACTTTGCTCCGGTGTAATGCAGGGACACACATATATATATATATATACACACACACATACATACACACAACTGTAGGCTGGCTGCCATGGATGGTGGACACACACACACACACACACACAAGGTACAGATGACATCTGGCTGTCAGTTCAGGGTGAGTTTTAGGAGGAAAAAGCAATAAAAGTCACGGTCCAAGTTAAAATATGCACGGTATCCTTGAGAATGAGAAACTCCAAGACCACACGACTTTGGCTTCGTCTTTTCTCCTTTCTCTCTCGACTCCGTCTTCACTTCCACGCGCACGGCTACGTGTTTATGGACGAGATGTGTATCTGAGTAATTTCCCGTTGCAAAATGACATCTCTATTTTCAGGCGTGACTCAATGTCTCGCTGAGCTGGAAGGACTTAGAGACTAACAGGAGAAGTGTATTTGTGTTGTGTGTGTGTGTGTGTGTGTATGTGTGCTCATGTTGTTGTTTAAAGGTTGCATGAGTCAACGTAGCTTTTGTCCGAGGAGGGAGGATGCACGTTAAAGGCACAATGGCCGATGTCATTGTGCGGTGATGGTTTTCGGGGTGGACCTAAGGATGAAACTGTGGTTTTTGGCAGACCTGAAAACCCTCAATCTGCTGGGAGATCAGACGCTACCCAGGCAGGGCTGTAGATGGAGGAGCAGCTGGAGATAAATGGGTTTTGCAGGCTCGCAAAGAGCAGAGATTCAGAATACAGTTGGTTGTCTGGTTGCCCAGAATGTGCATGTAGGCAACAACAAAGTGACTTTGTCAACAGTTGTGTGGTCGGACAATTTGATATTTGTTTTGGTGAAATTGGGACACTCCCACACATACCGTACGTGTAGGGACCGTGTGTGTGTGTGTGTGTGTGTGTGTGTGTGTGTGTGTGTGTGTGGCTGTGTGTGTGTTTGTGTTTGTGTGTGTCACCTTCTGTTTTTCATGCTAAATGATGCTCTAGCTTAAGACCACAAGCCATTAAAATCTAACCGTGTCATGTACCTACCACACAAACACTCACACTCACACACACACACACACACACAATGTGCATGTGCAGAGACAAACATCCTCTTTTCATATAAATCTGTTACCCACAAAGGGGAACTTCCCCGGCAGCCCGGCCCAGTCTGACTGTCCGGAGGCTGGGCGTTGTGGAAGACCAGAGGCACCCTGCTGTCTGCAGGAGTGGACACGCAACAACACGTGCACACTGACTGTGCACGTCTCTATTTATAGAAATAGAGATGTGTTTCTTGGTGAAACGTACTTAACATGCAGCATATGTTGCTGTGTTGAAATATATTTTACAGTAGAAACCAATTGAATAAAATTGTATCACACAATAGTTGTATTTATATTGTGTTTTGATATATGTATTTTTGCAAGGATCCCTCATATATGGTTCATAAAGACACAAATATATGCTTTGCAGTAAAGTTAATCATAAGAGAAAAATACAGTAAACTTCACTAGATATTAAAGCGGCACTGATTGACATTTCAGCTCATTGTTTTGGTTTTCTCGCCCACATTTTGGTCCAGTCTCACCGCTCTAAAGCATCATTGTTTCAAGCAGCAGCAGGCAGCTGTTGTCAGTGAAAAGGCTCCAAATACCCACATTACACCAGACGGACTCCATGTGAGGCTCGCTGGTGAACGTAGTGTGTGTGTGTGTGTGTGTGTGTGTGTGTGTGTGTGTGTGTGTGTGTGTGTGTGTGGGGGGGGGGGGAGGGAGAGAGAGAGAGAGAGAGAGAGAGAGAGAGAGAGACCAAAAGCAGAGTTAGAAGAGAGTGAATGTTCTCTCTATCAGCTGGATGTAAACAACCAACTGTTTTTGTTATGAAGTTCCCCATAACAACTTGAAAGGTTGATTACACGTCAACGCAAGTGGGCAAATCTTTTTTTATAACTTTAAATATTTAAACAATTGGCTGATTTTTAATGTGCCAGCTTCCCAAATGTTTTTCTCCCATATTTTTCCATAAATCAAAACACTAATAAAACACTGATGTGGTCAGAGGTCATGAGGGCGGCTGGAGTGGGCTTGAGGGCGTTTTGTTTCCTGTCAAATGGCAGGTTAAACAGAAGGCCCACATACGTCTGGAGCTGGACAAACCACATCAGGGATGATTTGGTGGTCAATGGAGTATGAAAAAAGAAACGGATAGTCATGCGGTGGGATTGAATGGGGGGTGGGAGGAGGGCACTTAGGATGTGGTGTGTCTTCGTACGGGGTTCGCATGGAAAACATTGCGTAGTGCAGCTGATGCGCATGTCTAAGTCATTAAACGTCGTCGTGGTCGGGACAGGGGAGTGGTAGAAATGTGGGTCAGCTGGTGGTTTATGGAGGGGGCTCCCGGCTCCTGCTGATTGACTGCTGGTGATCGGATGGCTTCAGGATCAACCTGCGGGGAAGCTCGGCCGCCCGCGGGCCTCCCGGTAGTCGTGCTGTTTCAGCATCACGCTGTGTAGTCTGCCGCCTCCGCAGCACGCTGTTTAGACTGCACAGGATGATCCGCTCTGGCTTTATTGCAGAGGGGGGGGGCGGAGAAATAAATACGTCTGTAACACCAAGGCAGACAGATAAGCTCCCATAACAGCAATCCATTGTGAACAACAGGGTAGTTTCCCCTCAGTATTGTGTCCTGCTGCTGATTCTTCGCTCATTAGTTTGCGGCTCAGAATGAGGTCGGGAAATGAGAGCGGAAAAACTGTGAGGAATGCAGGAGAGAGTGCCAGCCAGGTATACTGCTGTGTGTGTGTTTATGTGTTTATGTGTGTACTCTGGCTGCTGCTGCATATTTGCATAAACATCAGAGTGGAACTAAAAGAAGATGAAGAAGTTTGCTTGTGAGGAGCAGGGATTCGTTTCTCTGAAGCTCCTTTAAATGACTTCACAAAGCCAGTTATCGGTGCAGATAGCTGGCTCCATTGTGGATTTGTTAATCGCAGAATCAACATATCTCTTGTCAAATATTTGATCTCCTCCGTCTCTTTTATTGGCAATGAATCAAACATCCGGGTCATTCATCCACACTGCGTATGTGTAACTTATTTACAACCTTTGTTACATAAACTTGCATTCATTGATTTTGATTTTGGCCACTCATTTTGGAACCTTGACTTATTATCACTTTATAAGGTCGATGATGTACAAACAGCTGCCTGTTTAAAAAGCAAGCAGATCCGTTTGGATCAACAAAGTGTTTATAGTTAGGCCAAAGGCGGAGTGAAGAGCCATAGACCTCAATAGATTAAATTAAGAAGTGTTTTGTAGTGGAGGTGATCCCCCTTACCTTCCATGAAGACCACCTCCACTCACACTGAGCATTCTTACACTCTCCCATCAGGATGTGGCTGAATTGTTGTTGAGGGAAAGCCTGATATTGCCACTGAACCACAGTCCTCACTGGATGCTCCCACGCTTTGATAGTAGTGTTGAGACAGAAATAACAAACATTTACTAGTTCTAGCTTCTCAAATCTGAGGATTTACTGTTTTTCTCTGTTTCATGGTTTTGTAAAATGAATATTTCTCAGCTGTCTGTGGACAAAAAAAAGATGTCACCTTCCACCTTTTAAATTTTTGGACATTTTATATACCAAGCCAATAATAGTAGTTATCGTAGTTACATGTGCAGAAAAGCATGCATTGCACGCAAGGAGCAGAAGAGCGAGAGACGTTATAAACTCTGGGAGCCACGAACCCCCATATTTGTGTCTGCTCCAAGTCATAAACTGAACCCAGGAGTGTAAGAGCAACAGCAGTCAACTGTGTGTGTGTGTGTGTGTGTGTGTGTGTGTGTGTGTGTGTGTGTGTGTTTATCTATGTGTACGTGTCCACTGTTCCTGCTTATTTTATGTTTTCTGTCTCTATTGCTCATATTTTCCATTCTGAATAAATGCCCTAAGCATAGCTGCAGCTTGATGTAGTCAGTTCGGCCATTAAAACACACACACACACACACACACACACACACACACACACACACACGGTGATAAACATGCCTTTGGCCCATTCTCTCTCTCTCTCTCTCTCTCTCTCTCTCTCTCTCTCCTGCATATCAGCTTTCAAGTCATACTCTTATACGTCAATTCTGCTCCTTTGCCGGTTTCCTGGTTATGTTTGGAAGCAGGAAGCTTGGTGCTGCAGGCCAAATCAGTTTATGGGTCTGGCCCTCATGCAGTTTTGGACCTAATGGGAACCCTTAGTTGGGTTTTCATTGACAGGCCGCTGTCGACCTTGATGTGGTATGTTGTGCACTTGAGTCTTCAGGCAGCTGTGGAGATTGTTTTGGCCGTCAAAACTGCCCTATTGTTAGCCGGAGATGTGGTGGACGAGAATGTGATGCTTCAGTATCAACAACTTTCGGTGGAATCGTGTCAAAATAATACATTTGAAGACGTCACCTTTGGGATTTGTGAAATTGTGATTCCCGATATTTTATAGACCAAACAATCAATTTATTTGTCTAGAAAACACATTAGATTAATCATGAAAATACTTGTACACTACAATTGTGAAACTCTGAAAACCGTTAAACAGTATTGGCCAACACATTCAGTGATGATTACAAATCAGAAAGCGATGTAATTACATAAACAAGAGGTGTTGTAAAAGGAAACTAGTTTCACAAAAGCTGTCAAATATGAGGAAGAAACGACATGTCAGCAGTGAAAAATAAACATTAAGTACTCACAGGAAGTACGGCACAGTAATTAATCTAATAAACATACATATAATACACAACAATTATCCAAACATTAATTCAACAGGTACTTGGGTTAGCATTAGCTCCAGATCGCTCAAATAGTGGCTAGCTTGGTCAGCAGTAAGCTGATAATAGCAAAAATAAATTCTCACAATCACAGAACAGCTGTAATAAAAGGAGTGCCTATAGATAATTCTCCATAAATGGTGTTTGGGGAGATAAAAAGATAAAAGATGTCTGTGATAAATATTATTATTATAAATAAGGTTGCATATAAAATGGGTTTAGTATAGCTTAAAAAATGCTGTATGAACAACAGTTTCTAAGAGTGATCATTTTTATTTCAAATAAAATTTGTCTCACAGATGACTCACAGATACCTGATACAAAACCAACCATGGGATATTTTATACAAAGGAAGATGAAGATTCACAGCCTGTCTCGTTGGGTAATTAAGGAATGGTGAATTGTTGACAAAATAATATAATATCGGTTGATATTAATTTTCCTTGGATTACACATTACATAAGCATTTTTGATGAGGTTCCCAATAAATGTAATAAGCAGGACATGTTACAGTTAAAATAAACCACAAATAATAAACATGTCCATCGACACCAATGAGCAATGAGCTAACATGGTTCGGGCTCTAGTCTTTTCACATGAGCAGACTTGGTCCTCAACATAAGGACACCTTGTTCACGTGTCTGCTCGCTCACAGCCGCAGACTTTCTGCATCCTTTTTATTGGGACATTTTATTTTGCACCTTCTTTCTTTTTATGGTGGGGATCATGTAACGGCGTGTAATCTGACGCCGTGTCCCGCTGTTTCCCCAACAGTGATTCGAGCGAAGGTGGTAGGAGAGAGAGAGGTTGATTCTGGAAATGATGTCTACGGGAACCCCATCAAGAGGATCCAGTATGAGATCAAACAGATCAAGGTAAGAATGCACCGATTGAATTTGAGTATCCACCAGAGTATTTGAGTATACCTCCTAGTATTTTGATGCTCGGGCTTTGACGCCTTCCTTCTGACCTTCGACCCGCTCGCTGTGGTTTTGATCCAGATGTTCAAGGGGCCTAACCAGGACATCGAGGCTATCTTCACTGCTCCCGTGTCCGCTGTCTGTGGCGTTACCCTGGATGTCAACGGCAAGAAGGAGTACTTGATCTCAGGTGTGTATTACTTATCTTTTATGTCTGATTTGTTTCTGGAGAGATTTCTTTAATCCAGACACAAACAGAAATGTTAAAACGACACGTTGTGGAACTAACAGATAAAAAACAAAACAAGAAATAACGTGTTGATTAATGAGCTTTAGAGGTGGTGGTAGGTGGACAGTTGGTATGCTAAGCTAAGCTAACCTTCTCCTGGTTGTAGCTCCATAATCAGCGTACAATGAGCGGCATCAATCTTCAAGGAGGCGAAGAAGTGTATTTTCCAAAATATTGAACTGTTCCTTTAAGCTTACACTGTGTTTATTGACTTTCAGTTATTTACTTTAATTATTTTTTTATTTTAATTTATAATTATTTAAGTAATTAATAAGTAACATTTCTTAATTTGCTCCAACCTGTTTTATATCTTATATCTAGTATTTGACAGTCAAAATAACAAATTTGAATGTGTTACTTTGGTCTCTGGTGACTTTTAACGGGTAACTAAGATTCAACCTACAAATAGATAGTGAAAGAATAAAAGGACAGACGGGAAAGAAACAGGAAACAGACACATAATGAGATATCGACCTCCAGGTGTAAACAGTCGGGCAGACAAACACGAGATCGGATGAAGACTAACAGGCCATTTTCTGTGTAGGAGGAGTAACTGTTTATGTTATTATGGGTAATGATATGCCGCTGACTAAACCCTGTGGAGACAGGGAGTGACCTTGTCTGTCGTGCCACAGCTTGAGCTCCTGAGAGTTGCGACTGTGCATACTTTATATCTCGATGCTCAAGGTGATGATGACAGTGAAATGAAAATAAAATTGTTCACTCTACAAGACAACAGCCTAAAGGGAGCACCTACTGGATGTGTTATGACTTCGTGGCTATCCGTGACCTTGCACTAGAGGAGCATTTCGCAGCTGAAAAAACAGATATTTCCCCGCATGTGTTCTCAGGAGGGTAAATATTAGACTTACATTTATCAGGTGGACACAAGCTCCTCATCGGCTTGATGTGTTACTAGGCAACTGTTTGCTGACAAGTTAGTCATATAATGATAATAATATGTCAGTGTTTCATGCAGAGAGTTAGACGAGTCTGTTTAGCTGTGACGCTACAGCCAGGAGATGTTAGCTTATCATTAAGACTGGAAACGGGGAAACAGCTAGCCTGGCACTTTCTGAAGGCAACAGAAATCTGTGTACCAGCACCACTAAAGTTCACTAATAACACTTTATATCGGGTTAATTTAAAAGTGTAAAAACAGCATTTTTACCGGTTTACGGTGCCATAACATTTTAATATTTGTTTTTACACTTTTGTTGTCTTCAAAATAAAAAAAACTTGTTAACTCTAGAGCTTTGAGTGCGCAAGTAGGTTGATTTTGTTATTTTGTTTCATTTGGATGGCGTCAGGCTGGCTGTCCCCCCCGCCCCCTGTCTCCAGTCTTTATGCTAAGATAAGATAACTAGCTGCTAGCTGTAGCCTTATATTTAACAAACCGATATGAGAGTGGCATCAATCTTCTCTTTCAGCTCTCCACTAGAGAGTGAATAAGCATATTTGCCAGAAGGTCAACCTCTTCCTTTCGTGTTTAGAATGCTATAATCTGGCTGGTATTGTGACTGAAAGCAGCAGAATGAGAGGCACAGGATCATGATGTCATGCCTGCTCTGGTTTCCCCCTGGCAGACAGAGATGCACCCGCAAACACTCGGCCCTAATTACAGAGTTGTAAGAGGAGGAACTGCTGAAGCCAGCGTTTCCTCTCTCAGACTGCAGGACTTGAGCAGTGGGAAAGTGGGACAGTTAACTTTCTGCAGACCGGGGCATCTTTTAAATCAATTCGTCCCTCCTCCAGTTGGAAGGGTTAACAGCTGGAAGCGTTCCAGTGAAACGTGAGTCAGTCTCGTCTGCGAAGGACGTGCTGTAAAGACTTCGACATGTTGAGAGTTGCTCTGCAGACAGATAGCGGCGAAGTCTGGAGGACGCGGCCTCAGCACAGATCTGCAAACTCAAGTTGAAATATCTTTCTGTTTTGACTGGTGCCACTCGTGCGTGAAACATAAACACCAGCTTTTCACACAGAGGACAAAAAGTCTGTGTTGATGTCTGCAGACACCAGTCTGACGTATAACAGATTATATCCATTTTACCTGTGAACATGTTGCCTGACACTCATAGCTTTTGGCCTTTGGTCCAATGAGAGCATTAATGTCGATGCATGTATGATCGTGTCGTTGTGAAGCTTTTATCGCTCTCTCGTTCTCTTACAGGCAAGTCCGAGGCCGACGGGAGCATGCATGTGACCCTGTGTGATTACATCATGCCCTGGGACTCCTTGAGCAACACCCAGAAGAAGGGCCTTACCCAGCGCTACGAGATGGGCTGCGAATGCAAGGTAAGACACTGGAGGACTGTCTCTGTATGTGTGGTTTATCTCCCAGAGATCACTCTCAGCAAGAGAGGGAATAAGCCTATTTCTTAAAATGTTTTTATGAGACAAAGTTCTTTGCAAAAAAAGTTCTCTTCTGTTAAATAAAAAAAAATAAATGTGTTTTATAGGAGGCTATTTCCTCCTGAAAACCTTTTTCTTGAAGTTATAATCCTTAAGATTTCCTGTGGTTACTGGCTGTTTAATACTACAGCAAACACCTTGAGCCACTTTGTCAGTAACACAACAGTAGAGCAGCTGTTTCTCATTGTCTTGTTCTGCAGAACACATTCTTTCTGAATGATCGCTGTCAGCGTTGTGACACATATTTTGTTGTTTAGCCTGTTGAATGCTTGTTTTAATGTTAAGCAGCAGCAGTAACTTAATGCAGATCAAACCTAAAGAGAGCAAACGGTAAACAGTGAGGCTGAAATTAATGAGGTCAAATTACGCTGGATTGCATGCTGCATCGTTTTCCTGTGAATTGCTTGTGCAACCTGAATGCAGGGAGGGAATGGTGGACTCTACCACTAATAGAAAGTACTGTATAGAGTAATAATTACTAAATGTTACAACATTTATGGGCTTTTGCAGGGAAAAAAAGAAAAAAGGGTTTGTAGTTTTATTACAACTTTATATTAAGTAAGTAGTAAATAAGGTTAATTGTTTTGCTATTTGCACCTAAACTCTGTTATCGTATTGGTTCTTGTATTGAACATTTTTGAATAGTCACCCTATACACAGCAGGTTGTCCACACAGTCTAGGGAGATTGTCCTGTGTGTCTCTGCAGATTGTGCGCTGTCCCTCTTTGCCCTGTGAGATCTCGGCTCCGGAGGAGTGTCTGTGGACGGACCTGATGATCGAGAAGCAGGTGCACGGACGCCAGGCCAACCACTACGCCTGCGTCAAGAGGGCGGACGGCTCCTGCTCCTGGTACCGCGGCATCGCATCGCCCAAGAAGGAGTTCCTGGACGCCGACGACCCTTAGTCACGTGGCTGACCTGACTGCCCACTGCACAGCCTGGCTGGGAAATAAATGTAAACGATTCCATTGAAATTATAGATAACAACATCGGGCAAAGTGATTTTTGATAAATAAAAAAAAAGGTAACGCTAATGTGACTGAATTTACCTGCTGGTCTGAAAACAACCTTCAGCCTCTCTTTGTTTTTTGTTGTCCGTTAGCTTGCTCAACTTTACGTGAAGGGGCTCAGAGGTTGTTCTCAGACACGGCGTCTCTGTAAAAAGACAAATGAAACAGCATCATGAGACATAGACTGGTCAAGTGATGATGTCACTTCCTCCTGAGGCTGGCGTCAGGAGGACATAAATTCTCGGTGAGACAGAGCACTTCCTGCCCCGCTAAGCGCTTTAACAGCTCTGCTCTCCAACTCCACCAATCAATCCCCGATCTACTGACGATCATTCGTTACCCATCGTGTTTCTACTTTTATTACCTCATTCTCCATTTTATTCCAAAGCCAAATTCCAAGTTGCCTTTTTTTAAATGATTGTCTCGCTCTCTCTCTCTCTCCGAACACTATTAGTTACCGCTCCTCTCGTCTTCTCTGCTGGGAGCTGTTTGGCCACCGGTGACGTCGGACGCCCACGACACGCTTAACTGTTTTCTTTAAAAAGAACATGAGTCATCTCGCATGGCTGATCTTCTCTGGTTTCATTAGGTGAAAATCTTTTCTCGTGGTGATTTTTAACTGAAGCCTGTGACCGTCACAGGCCTCACTGGACCAGTCTATGCTGTGTAAAGACGAGCGCTCTAAATTCAAACCTGCTCATGAGGTAAAACACCTCCTCGTCGCCCCCACAGTCCAATCAGAAATATCCCAAATTCAACTTCCTCATCTTGTCTTCATCCCTCTCCCTTGTTATCCCCACTATGTAGCTGTACAGTACCTATGCATATACTTTTGTTGTTACTTGACGATTATTATTTACTGCATTAGAACTAGATTTGCACTTTTTGAGGATGAGTTCCAGTAAAGACAAGAGCCTGAACACTCTGATGTGACAGTTATTATAGTTCGCCGAGACCGACAGATCCCCCTCAGGTGCAGATTTCTCCTATTTTGAGTGCTTTTGGTGATCCATATTCACAGACTTATTCTTGCTATCTTTGTCATAACAGATAAAATAGTACTTGCAATGGAAGAAAAACAAAAAAAGTGGCGCGTGAGAGGTTCGGATATAAGGGATCTTTTTACAGATTTTATGTGTGAAAGAGAAACAAAAAAGAGCTTTGTTGGATGTTATTTCAGTGTCTTTGTATTATCTGTTGATTGTAAATGCCAACAGCAGTTTCATGATTTGCCAGTATATTCTCGCAGACGGTTCATTTCATGAGTAATAAGGTCTTTACATGCTTAATGTTAGCTTTGACTGCTCCTTCCAGTTATTAATGAAAGCTTTATCGCTGTCATAGAAAGCAAGTTACTCAATCCAAGTTTACAGTGCTGTTTTATACACCTCAAGCTACATTAACAAAAAAATATATATATGATGGAGTATTAGAGGCATAATTTAAAAGTAAACTTTCCATTTTCCATTACTTTTTATTTTTTCAGTGTTATAATTATACCTGTCATGATTTTTTTTATGTGTTTTTGCTGTCTTTGTCTACGATGTCTTTAGCTGTAGTGTCGAGGTGAGAAAGTCCTCTTGCGCTGGAGTAACGTGAGAGTGAGAGAGATTCATCCTTTTTGGAGAGGTGTAGAGAAATGGGTACCTTGTGTGAATAGAGGACTGTGCATGTGTTTGATGCTTTATGTACGTCCGGGCGAAGGACAAAATATTCAGTATTATCAAATAAAAACCACACGTTTGAAAGAATAATTGCTGCCTGTGAGTTTTATTGGGTGTTTGCTGATACGGTTTTGGTTTTGTGATGCCGGCTGGAGGCCCAAAGTGTTAAAAAAGAAAGAAAATGAAATAAATATGTTGCAGTGAGACATTATAAATCAAACTTGTGCTTTGAGCTAAATGCTGATGTTAGCATTTAACAACACTGTGCAGCCTCACAGGGCCACTAGCATTAAGATAAGATAGTCACTTGAAAAATCAGACCAGGCATTTTGAAGTAAATACTGCTGGAAATAAACAACAAGTCTAACCTGGTTTTATAATCAGGCTGGTGCTTTGTGTCAAGTGCTATCAAACACGGTAACAACGCTAACATGTTTATCAGGTATGTGTACTAGCGTTATTTTGTGAGTCGCACATGGTAGAAGTTCGCCTTCTCCTAATTTTAACCAAGTAGAATTGTTGCCTTAATCTAAGAAGATTTCTGGCAGAGCCAAACATCTCCTATGTGCACTCAATTTCTGTAACCTGTGGAATTAGCGAGCTAACTAGCTAGCTGCTAAATAATTTAAATGTCACAACTTAATGCTTCTTCCACACACTCTTGTCACAGAGTAGGAAAGCACATTGCTATCGCCAAATGAGTGACAACTTTGTCAAACTTATTTAACCAATGTAGCATGGTGGACTTAGTTAGTCATTAAACAGTTGAAATTTGAAAACTTCACCCACACCAAAGACTCATGTCCATGCCCTTGTCACAGTCAGAGCCGGTACCCTACTAGCCAATCACAGCACAGTAGGCCGGGACTAGACAGAACAAAAAAATAACTCTGCTGTGTTTACTTATGTTTACCATCTTCGTTTAGCTTGTCAGCATACCAACATTTGCTAATTAGCAGTAAACACAATACAGCTGAAGCTAAGAGGGAATATAGTCGGTTTTGCAGGTCAGAAACTAAAGTATTGATGTTGATGGCACTAGAGGAAAGGTTAAAGGTCACCAAAGTTATTACAATTCCTCTTAAGGGGATCATAAATGTCTGAACCAAATTTTATGGTAATCCATCCAATAGTTGATGACATATTTCAGTCTGGACCAAAGTGGCTCGATGCGGCTGGCACGGCTAAAAATGACCTTCAATAAACTCTTTTATTGTGGAAAGAAGCAGTATGAAATAACATTTCATAATAATCTTAGTTTAAAAATATAGAATTATTCCACATTTTCGGTGTGGGTATTTATACGATTATGTAATTAATAACGTCTTATTTCTGGACTTTAAATCCATAAAACCAGTAGAATAGCTTCTGTAAGTCTTCACACTGAATTCTAAATTTAACCTCCAAACATTTGTAATGTTGGTATGTAAAGCAGTCAAACTTGGCCTTCATTTGGCGGCTGTTAATTTCCCACTGAGGTCGTCTGTGTGTGAGGGACGTACTTTAGAGTGGAGAGGCTGTGCTGGAAGAAGGGCAGTCAAATACTCTTAAAGAGATGTGGTAATTGACTCAACTAGGAAAATATTTGAGAAATGTGCAGGCAGAGCCCAGACCGGGCGTTTTTGTCATCTCTGTTCATTCTCTCCTCAATAACGTCAAACAGGATTGTAATATTCATCCGGTATTAGAGGGGATTTAACTTCTCCCATACACTCAGATGTCACTGTGTCAGAAGAAGGGTGTGAATTAAATCATAAGTATATTTAGGTGAAGTGGACTGATGCAGATGTGTCTTCCGTCACTTCTCTTAAATCGACACGTTGTACTTCTCCCTTTGTGTTTTAAACCCAGTTGGGTAACCCTTGAGATCGAGAGATCGGTTAATTGTTGCTGCAACATCTGAGTTGCAATCCTGGTTACCTAAGAGGAAGAGGACAGGCAGGAAGAGACACAGAATAAATACTTGTTTGGACTAGAACATCGAGTCCAAACTAAAGTAAATGTGAACAAATGAATTATGAATCAATGAAAGACTAAAACCTTTACTATATATTGTTGACCTGAGACAACAGAACGTCCTTCGACCTTCCATTTGCAAACATTTTGCTTTTTAATCATTGTTTTATCTGATGGTTTAAAGACAGTTATAGGCAATTTAAGATTTACATTTTTTGTACTCTTACTTTACTTAAATATATCCATTTCAAGCTACTATATACTTTTTACTCCACTACATTTATTATAGAGCTGCATACTTTTCAGATTAAAAGTTTACACAGAATATTAGGTTCTAGAATTATACATTGTTCAGGGATAAACTTATATAAAGTATGGTATTTAAAATTAGCTCCATGCTGACCTGCTACAGCATTAAAAGTCTTATATTGTAATAAGAATCAGATAATGTAGTATTTTAACCATGGGATGTTGCTACTTTTACTTCAGTCAAATATCTGAATACTGCTGGAGGATGGGTGAGGGAGGATGATCCTTTTTTAGATGATCAGAGAGCCTCAATGACAATAAACCAGCATGCCGATTGCAGATACTGATTTATCTGATGAAATAAAATTAATTATGTAAAGCAAAGCTGCAGTTACCTGGTGTAAATCATATCACACAAACATTATCCTTTGTAGTTGTGATGCCACCTGGTGGCCACCAAACGACACAACAGCCTCTTCATGCTCCACTAAAGACCTCAACAAGCCAAAGTTACTTCTAACACTATGATTTATGTAGACATGTTACAAGAAAACTCATATACAGAAGAATATAATAAATAAAAAAACACCAGCCTACCCACCAGAACTATTTCCTTACTTAAGTAAAAGAAGAAAAACTACAGTGTAGAAAATGTTACGGCATAAAAGTGCAAAAGTATTGGCATCAAAATATATATAAAGTACAAAAAGGAGGCTACTAATCATGCAAAATGGTCCATATCAGAATGATTTATTTTACATTATTAAAATATATTTATTGATGCATTAATGTGCCTAAATTGCAGCTGGTAATTATACAGCTGGGTAGCATGTGAATTTCATCTCGGCATCAATAAAGTCTTATCTTCATCTATAAAAATGCATTATCAATTATTGGTTGATTATATTTTCTATCTCCAAAGTAACTTAAGTTATTAGATAAAAAAAGTACAATATTTCCCTCAGAAATTAAGTGGAGTAGAAGTATAAATACTCAAGTACCTCAAAATTGTACTTGAGTACTTGTACTTACTTTCCACCACTGAAAATACACACATACAGAGTAACACATCTTAAGTCTGAGAAGCAACTGAGCACAAAAATAAAAATGTCCAACGCTTTGATAATGAAATGTGGCTCACCGATATGATCATGTTAACACCCACATGTCTGCTCTCAGAGGATTAAGGGAGTAACACAGTCTTTCTTGTGTGAACAACCCAAAACAGTTTGAGGTAGTGAGCCCATCATCAGAGTCATTCACACTCACATCACCTGATGAATTAGTTCAATAAGGGGCCACTCATTTTAATGAGACGACAAACAATTTGAATAATTTTGTTGTTTGCTCGATTTCTCATAATCCGTTTGTCTCACTTAAATCTATAAAGGGTTGCCATGGAACCCAAGATATATCTCTCTGCCCCATAAGGGTCATCCTGTGAATGTGGGCACAATTTAAGATTTAAGATTTTAGGGTTGCATCTGTCCTCTTTCTCCCTTTGCCTCCAATTTTGTATTTTTTAGTTTTTTGTTTATGAAAGATGAAACTGAACTGGTGCAGAAAACACTTGAGATGTTTCAAAGACCTTTTCAGTGATGATTGCTTTGCCTCGTTCGGTGTATTGTCAGGGATGTTTTACCTACAAGAGGCTTATTTCTTTAGATATTTTCAGGTCAGGTCTTTTTGAAAAGTACCCGACAACACCTGACACCTTTGAATGTTTGAAATGAGTTCCATAAAACACTCATCTTCTATAAGTGTCTGTCAATTTAAAATAGTATAATAGAGCTCAGATATGTAAAGCAAAACCATCTTAAATGTATCCTGACACATAAATGCATAAATGTAATGTGTAAAGTAAATCTAGAAATATTCTTCAATATTTTAAGGGATGCTTTTCTAAACCTTTTTCTCTGCTGCATAGATAATAATAGAAGCAATATTAATAATAATAATGATAAAAAGTGCATTTTAACTGAGGTGAATGACGCTGCACCCCCACACAAACTTTTTTGATTTAATCTATTTGAATCCCTGAAAAACGTAGATATGTGAGCAGCATTTGGGGCTAATCTGTTATAAAATTCAGATCATGTTCAGCATTCTTTTAAAGTTTCCATACTTTTTTTTTTTGACCTTGTCTTTTAACTCTGAATTTGTCTCACCAGACTTCGTGGCAGACGTCTTCCCCCGTTTTCTAATTTAACAAAGCTAGCGGCTAAAACTGACTTTGACTTTTGAGGTGAAATTGAGTGAAATGTCAAAAACTATTGGATGAATGGAGCATTGAGTTCAGCCTCTAGCCGTGAGCACGGATGTAGATGGGATTGATTTATTCTTGTTGCCCCTTTTCTCTCTGTATTGGTTTATTGTTAATATTATATTTATTTCAATATGTTGTAATATTTTAGGTTTTTCAGTTTGCTGAGTAAGTATTTAGTTGACGTATGCCAATAGACCGAGCCTCCTAGAGAGGCATAAAGCTAGCTGTGTTGTTGATATTGTGTCTTTAGGAAGAAATTAGCTTTAATATTAAGTACAATAGCCTCCATCAAATGATTCATAACAGGCATTGCATAATTGAATAATCACCACAGTCTCACTGCAGTTTGAGAAATAGTCACGAAATAATTTATGTGAAAAAGGGAGAAGAAAGAGCCCCAATGAGTGTTGAAAGGAGCAAGAAGAAGGTGAATGATACTCTGTTTCTTATATGAGGAACAGGAAAGATGGTGATTGCACTTTCTTCCTCTCTTACATGCTGGGCTTTTCTTTTGTGGTTGTCATGGCAACCACATGCATTTAAGTGATAAGAGCTGTTCTGAGAGAGGTCGTGAAAATAAGAGAATTGCGGTATTATGTTTCATTTTTATTTTTCCATCGGGAGACATGTTAAAGTACTGACGGTTTTGAATCTTGTGATTATGTTTTATACTTTTTTTCTGACTCTGTTTTTAGGGTTTCGTCATCCTCACAGACAGACAGACAGCCCTCTTAATGCGATTGATTATGTTTTCATCACCTTCAGCACGTGAATTTTATATTTCCTGCCAAAAACAAATCACCCAACATATGGAGGAAAAAAATAGAAATGATTGACTGTTGGCAGGTTTCACATTAACACTATTATTTTCACTGTTGTAAATACTGTATCGGTGCTGGTGTATATACGTACAAGTTAATGACTAATAAATCACTGTCAGCTATTTCTTTTTTATTATAGTCTGTTTTAACTATGTTTTAACTATGTACTATGTACTGGCTCTGTGGCACTCTGAGATTCTTTTGAATGAAAGGTGCGTTACAAATAAAATGCATTATTATTATTATTATTATTATAATTATAAAACTATTCTGCATCATGAGGACTTTGCTGAGAATACGTCTGTTCCTCTATTTATTGTTTTTTGGTACTTTTACTGTCTATTTTGTGTTGTACATTAGTTTCATTGTTTAAATTATGAGCAGCAGCAGGCGGTGCAACCCAACTGCATATATCATCTGTATATAGAAATATCCATATGTACGCAATTTATAATCATTGCTGTCCAATGGAGTGCTGTTGAAACACACCATCGCACTCTTTTTCTGATTATTTTATATTCTTATTTTATATGCAAATCACATAACACTGGGACTGCTTACATCGCACCACCTATTCTACTCACCTACTATATATTTATACATATATATATTTATGTGTGTGTGTGCAATAATAAATAAAAGATAAATGAATAAAATAAAATAAACTTAATAACAAGGTTAATAAAACTTAATAAACACTGAGTCTTGAATCTTGTAAAGCCACAAAATGCTGTCAAAGTTGAAGAGAGAAGATATTCCTGGTTATCAGGAGTGCGAGGTCAACAGAAAGAGGTCAGCTCTACAGAGAAAGGAGAAGAAATTAGATAATCAAAGACTCAAATAGATTTAATGAGTGGAAGAAATAAATGGAGTGCCGCCGATAGGAAATGTAGTGCAAGTGAACGTGTGGAGAAAATTAAATAATAAGGAAGTATTTTGTGCAGAATCAAACTCAAACAGCAGCCTTGAAGGGCAATGATATCACAATAACTCAAACCTAAGAACAGCTAAAGTGGATGTATATTTATAAAGGTCTATTTAAAGTAGCAGCACCAACACTTGTTACAATGGATGGTATTCTTCACACAGTAACAAGGCTGCATGATAGGAAACCTCTTTCATTCTGTAGTAAGACCCGGTGTTTCTTCTACCAATTACTTAAATGATTACTTTTAATAAATTAATAATGCTGTAATCACTGCTACATTTTGCATTGATGTTAAACTCAATCAGCTAAATGATCATTCAGATTTTGATAGCTGCTATTTAATAAAAGGCATTAAGTGCTGCTGCTTAGACCTTTGTAGCCCTTTATTTTCTTATGTTACTACTGTACTGTTACTTCTGCCATTTATGTTTCTTGTGCTACTTTATTCTAGATAGAGTAACATTTCAGAGGCACATAATATACTTTATACGCCACCACATTCATTTGGCAGCAATGGATACGAGATAATTTGTACCAACTAAATATCAGTTCATAAAATAAAACTCATAGATTAAAATCTGTAAAAAAAATAAAATAATGAAAATGCTGCTTACATGTTAATGTATCAGGAATCATAATACAATGTTATAATTTATTTAGGAATATTATGCTCTGCATATACTTTTTGTTATCTTTTTAATTTATAGATTGAAAACAAGCTGATACATTACAGGAAAGGATTATTTTTGCTACATTAATTTAAATAAAGGGTATTAGTATATCTTCCACCACCAAAATGCAACATATACGGTATGTGTCCATGTGTCTATGTGTGTTTGCTCAGCTCTGACCAAACAAGTGTGTGTGTGGGTGTGAAACAACAGGATAGTGTGCATGTTTACATTTGTCACCACTTCCAAGAATAAATTAACAACTGTTCAAAGTGACACAGCAGTGGGTGTGTGTCTATATACACACAGCATCCGTGTCCTTCTTATTTGAGGAACGTAGGCCATTATAACATGTATTATAAAGCTGACAGCTTTTTGTGTGTGTAGTAGTGGAAGTGTGGAGAGTGTGAGGCTGAATTCAGGAGTGAGGTCAAGTGTGTGAACAAGAGGGAGGAGGGAGGATAGAGAGAGAGAGAGAGAGGGTAGTGTGTGTGTTTTTTTTTCTCAGAGTCTGTCAGAGTCTGGTGGCAGTCGGGAGGGAAAACGGTAAAAGACTTCTTGATTGAGGCCAGAGCCTTTTAGTCAAGTGTGATGCCGACTTAAGAGGGGAGTAAAGCCCAGGGATGCTGAGGGGATACCGCTAGCCTCCAACATTGTTTGGTCACAAACTCCTGACCACACGCCGTGTTGTGATGGGGACCGTGAGTGAGCTGTGTGCCTCCAGCTTCCAGGCATTTCTCTGCCCTACGGTGCGTCCAGGGCCACCTGCTGCAGGTGAGTGTTTTTAACACACTCGTCTTTTTCTGTTATCTTAGAAAATAGAAATGTGATACCTATTGTCTCTGAGCTTATGAATAAATATGGTGTGCCTTGACGAGTAAACCTTGAGTTGCATTCTCTTACAATTTTCTTAAATTCTTCTGAGTTTTAAAGTGCTTTACAAATCGGTTGCCATTATTGTTATTATGACATCTTAGCTGGTTCGACGTTGCTTTTTGTGGGACTCTTGAAAGCCTAGAAATGTTAGACAAACATGCAGAGCAAGACTGGCACAAAGTGCTGTCAGTGTTCAGTTGCCGTGGTGATTTTCTGTTAGGTTATCAAGACAGACCGCTCTGTATACGTGCGTGTGTGTGTGTGTGTGTGTGTGTGTGTGTGTGTGTGCCATTGCTGTGTTTCTGACATTTCCGTGTTCATCTACACACGAGTCAGACAAACTGTGTGTGTGTGTGTGTGTGTGTGATGGTGGGCTTGAGTTGAGAACATGACGCACAGCCATGGTCCAGGATCCTGCTCTCCAGTGGGTGCTCGAGTGACATAATCTCGTCGCTGCCCACTGATCTCCCTCTGTGCAGGTGCTTTCGTACTGTATCAATGTGCTCATTCAAAAGCCATTCCTACTCAATGAAAGCAGCGCGGTGATCACACGGGTTATTTCCACACGCTGTATGGCTTTTATGAGCTCTATATATGTAGCTGGACTTTCCCTTCTATTTTCTTGTCATTTCTTCTGCTTAATTATTTATGTGTCTTACGCCTCGAGGCCTCTGCAAACATGATGAGTTCACACATAAACCCTTTAACTGTGAAGCAGATTTACTCAATAAGTATTAAAGCTTCCTTTGGAAATGAATACATTACAAACTGTTTATTTAGATTTTTCTTACTTGTACCTGTTTAAGTTTTGTCAGTTATTGTATGGTGGTGATTATTAAAACAATTGTTATATATATAATTAATTTAGTAATGACAAGATAAAATGATTATTAATGTTTTGTTATTTTATATCATATCATTAGTATTATTAGTATACTCTACTTTCCCCGTTTTATTCTTTTATTAATTTTGTCTTTTTTATTTCTATTTTCCTTATTTTATTTATTAATTTTCCTTTTCCCCATACACATACAATCATACACACAAGTGTGTCATATGTTATGGATTTCCCCCTAAAACATGATAATCATAAAAAATTAAATAATATTTTACATTTACCATTTATAATCACTAAAGAGTTGGATCATTTTCTCACTCGTCCTGCAGATAGTTTGGGTTTAACTTGTCCAAATTTTGATGTGCAGTATCTGTCTGAGGGATTTGTGTCTCCACCTCAAATTCTCTTTCCAATGACCAGCGTCCCTGTTGCTCTGGATAATCCACAGACGTCACTGTCAACTGTTTTCATTCACTACTTTCTACCAAAGGAAAAGTCTCTGTTGTATTTGGGTGAGCTGACCCTTTAAACGGCTCAATTGCAGCAGTTCTTGTTCCCTGTCCGTCCTCACCATATCCTGTTTTTGGTGTGTCCAAACTCTGAATAAAGCACTGATTCAAGCACACAGCTGCAATCCTTTCCTCTATCCTTCCGTACATCCTCTCCTCTCCCTTCCTCTTTCCCTCACACATAGGCCACCGATCGTCTGATATCAGTCCTCACACTCATTTGTATTAATATGTCTGTCTTCTGCAGCAGGTGGGTGGATATTCACGCAAAGTTATTTCCTTTTTTACGTGTTGAGTCGTGTTTCCTATTCCTGCTTTTTAATGAATGCCCTTCAATACTTTGTTCCGAACAGGGTGGAGTGTTAAAACTTGAATAAAGTGGAGCATTTACACATATCCTTGGGGTTAAATACATTCAATCGGCTGTTTTGAGCATGTGGCTACACCCATATATAGAGATAGAGAAACACACTATACACGTATAATAACACACATAGATTTAAGCATGCAAATACATTTCTTCTTTTCATTTCTCCTTTTCTCTCTACACACATAAAGGAAACCGCATCTGCCAAAGAACAAAAATAGGTGAAATGCAAGGCATGACAAGCTTTCAAAATTAAAAAATACTAAATCAAAGTAACAAGACTGGCTACTACACAATTATGAGATGAGGCTATTAAATCAACAATGTTGACAGCAGGTTACTGAGTCAAAGATCAGTTATTATCACTCATAGTATCTTAGTATCTCATGATTATACATCTAAGAAATCATAATTCTGGCTTGAACGTCTAATTTCTGACTTATGTCATGAAATGCCACAAACTTCACTTCTCTTCACTTCACTGGTCTTCACACTGGTATTTAATATTTAGCAAATTTGACTTTAATTAAATGATTACTTATAGATAGACAGACAGACAGACAGATAGACAGACAGACAGACAGATAGATAGACAGACAGACAGACAGATAGACAGACAGACAGATAGACAGACAGGCAGACAGATAGACAGACAGGCAGACAGACAGATAGATCGTTAGATAGATAGACAGACAGATAGACAGACAGGCAGACAGACAGATAAGTTAGATCGTTAGATAGATAGACAGACAGACAGATAGACAGGCAGACAGATAGACAGACAGGCAGACAGACAGATAGATCGTTAGATAGATAGACAGGCAGATAGATAGACAGGCAGACAGATAGACAGAGAGACAGATAGACAGACAGATAGACAGACAGGCAGACAGACAGATAGATCGTTAGATAGATAGACAGACAGATAGACAGACAGGCAGACAGACAGATAGATCGTTAGATAGATAGACAGACAGATAGACAGACAGGCAGACAGACAGATAGATCCTTAGATAGATAGACAGACAGATAGACAGACAGGCAGACAGACAGATAAGTTAGATCGTTAGATAGATAGACAGACAGACAGATAGATCGATGTCCGGTTGTGCCTATCCGCTCTCTGATTGGCTGCTGCCGTTGAAGCCGCGCCTACGTCATCCCGCCCCAACACCGGCTGTCTGTCCCCAGTTGTCACTAACGGTCTGACGGTAACCGAGGAGACACAGACACGTTTACAGCCGTAAAGTTACTTCAAAGTGACACACTCAGCGCCGTTCTCCAAACCGGCGTCGACCAACGACCCAGACATGGTTTTAAAGTCTGAAGACGGAGTTGGTGAGTTGACCCGCTTTAGTTAACGTCAGCCAGCTAACCAGTTTTAGCCAACCAGCTAACTTCACGTTAAGCGCGTCCGTGACGTCACGTATCGCCCGAATAACCTGCAGGTTTTAACACTTTAGCGACATGTTTTTGGTGTCAACAGAGCGAAAGCAACAAGTCCTCCTCTGACTGTTTTTTTATTGTTGATGCTCTCTGCAGTCTTTATGAGCTGGTACAAGGGATCCATTATTATTCATCTAGATTGAGGCCACAGCTCATGGGGGGAGTTGTGCTTATTGTGCAGCTCTTTATAGTTCACGTGTCTATAAATACAATCAATGCACCCATTTATGGGTTGGAGGTTAGTTGGCTTGGCTACGGGCACTTTTCTGCCCACTTTGCCCAACTTGTGACCAAAGTGTTGGACACTGGCAGGGACATGATACTACAAAAGGGACATAACTTGGATTATAAATTAGTTTCCTCACAGCTACGCCAGTGTTTCCTCTGGCAATTTGAGCCACTCTTACAGGATGTGCTTTATGGGGAGGTGTCTCATTCTGTTGTGTGGGGGAAACCTGTCCAAACAGATCACAAAATGGGATTTAAATTAAGACGTCTCACTCTGTCAGGGAGAGAAAAGCTATCAAAATGGACTACCAATAACATGAATTGTTCCAGTAGCTGCCGTCAAGGGAGAAATACCAGAACTTCCACCAGTACAGGAAGCTTTTCATAGAGGTTTTCCACTTGGCAAAGTGAAGCATTATAATACTTGTAGTCCATTTTGCTTCAGATACTTCACTTTAAAATACGTTACCCCCCTGAGACAGCAGCTTAAGTTGCCATCATTTTCATCACTTCCTCGCTCTCCCGCTTACAAGACTGTTTTTTTTCTTTTCCTGCGTCAAGGCACAGTTTGTTCTCCCCTGCTGCTTGGATTTGTTTCTGCATCCTGACTGGACTTTCGAGCCTAAAGGCTGTGTGAATGCAATCAGTCACCAGGGAGTTTACCATAACCACAGGATTATGGCACTGTGTTTAGCTTGTTATCCTCAGGGCCGGGGAACGTTGCAACGCACAATTATCGCCTTGTGAATACTGAAATGGACATTTCAGTGTCTCAAAACACAGACCATTTTCTAGTCATAACTGCTTTGCCTCTGGTCCTGGGTCAGCTGCAGTCCTCTGGGTGAAACAATGAGACAAACCAATGAGGGAGCTGTTGTTGGTGTTTTCTATGAGCAACCACATGTGATAAGCAGAAGATAATGAAGTATTTAATTCTACAAGAACAGAGAGCTCTTGTTTCGCGATTTGTTATTTCTTGCATTTTGGTTGTTGCTGCCGTCCAGGAGATGTGAGTCATGTCTGCACCCCCCTGCAAAACTGTGGCTTCCTACCTTCTTTCTCTCTGGGACACCAGTGTCCACGTGGGGGAGCCTGTGTTTGATACTGAGTGAAGGAGGGAGGAGTCAAGATGGACAGGGGGAGGTGGGGGAGAGAGATGGGAGTTCAAGGGTTCCCCCCCCCCTCTCTCTCTCACACACACACACACACACACACACACACACACACACACACACACACACACACACACACACGCACACGCACACACACACAGTTTTGAAACACACTTGTCCTCATCTTCATTTAGCTGCAGGCCTGCTCTCCTCCTTTCCCGTCTGCTGGAATGAGACCCTGAGGATTAAGAGGCAGGGAGGCTGGGCGAGAACACAGGATTGGGATTGGGACCATTGGAGGGCTCGGCTAGCACTGGATTATTTTTGGAGATACCAGATTGGACTGCAGTCTGTCCACAGTATCCACAGGCTGTTTTCTACTGTGAATAGTGACTCAGTTAGACTTGGAGACTTTCTAGAAAAAACTGGAGTGGGAATCAAACCTTTTTTTTCAGCTGCACTGGGAGTACTGGGACCATTGAGACCTGTGGTGAAGCTACTCAGCAGCAGATAGACGCTTTCTCTGGTATGAACCTCAGGATTATGAAACAACTGTGTAGGTGTTTAGTGCGTCATCATAACTTCTGCATCAGAGCTATTTTGTATCTCAATGAGTTTGTGTGTTATCACGTCTTCCTCTGAAAATTTCTAGACAGCTGGAAACCCAGACAGAACATATGCGTGTTTTTTTTTTTTGTTTTTTTATCTCATTGTGTCTTCAGACGATGTAATGTGTTGCATAACTTACAAACAATAGAGTGGAAGAAGAAGGAAAGAGAGTGAACTTTAGTCCTGAATATGTTGGTTGTCCATAGCAGTTGGCCATCAGCAGCAATCCCTCGGCAAGGTGTCCCATTACTGGCCAACACAAACACACACTCGGTGACCTCTAGACTATGCAGAGCAGCTGGTGAAAGACGCATGTTGTTATTTACGTCGGAATGTGTTTGTTTATTTGCTTGAGGGGAGGATGAATGATATGACGGTGTTTCGTGAGTCTTATTTCCTCTCTCTCTAAATGCAAAGCCAGAGAGAGGAAGTGAGTGTGAATGTCAGTTTCACTGCCTCTCCGCTCACAATGCTGCGTTATTCTCGTCCCCAGGTTTATAATAAGAGCTGTTCCGGCCTACTTAAACCTCTCTCTGTGGGCGAGGGTTATGTGTATGTGATGAGCGAGTCTGTGTGTTATTCCAGTATGTAAATAATATCACTATCCAAGGCTGTGGCGCCTGTCACGCCACCTTGGACCTTCGGCCTACTTAAATTGCCTTGAACACAGTCAGATGTGTCTTCGTGTCCTGAGATGGAGTTTGAAGGGTTTATTATTTGTATATTTGTACTGTACAACTGAAACTTATAGTCAGTTAATTTACTAATTGATTGTTATTGTTATTTATCTGCTCCTATTTTCTTGCATTTTATTGACTACGTGATTATTAATTGATAAATCAAGAAACAAGATAAGATAAGCCTTTATTGATGCCCAGAAGGGAAAAGCATGTGTTGCATCAGCACAAGAACAGAAATATAACTCATAAATATAGAAAGTAAAAAAAAAAGTATTTATCAAGTAAAAATAAATACTTTACAAGCGCAAGCAACAAAAACTTGTCAGATTAATTGATAGAAATAGTTGTTCGTCGCAACCATCTATATCAGATCCTTGTATATTATGTAAATGTACAGCTACGCCCTGTATACTCCATCTGCTCAGGGAGACTGTGAGATGTGGTTGAAAGCTCTATAGAAAGCTAATAAGTTGACCTTGAGCGAGGATTTATTTTTTTGTCCAACGTGACTCTTTAAATTATATAATGCTATAATTCAATGCCTCAAATGTCCATATGGTTAATCAGACTTCTGTTTGTGAAGTTATGTTTTTAAAGAAATTGAAGGTCAATTGAAGATCAATAATAATATTTCTAACTGAGAGATTTACTTTCGAATTGTAATTCCGAAAATCATTGTAAAATGTTATAAATATTGAATACTGGTGAGTGGTTCCTCCTTCGTTGACACTGAGTATCTCGGTCGTGTACTGGAATCCCTCAGCGTGACTCCTGTAATGAGGCAGACAAACAGCAGCTCAGCTCAACATGTCCTCTATGGCTCCTCATTACTCGGCCTAATTTGTGCCTTTTCTTCACCTTTTGTCACTAGTTGGAAACTTTTAGAGAGTAGCCATAGCAGAAGCTTTGTTAGACCCCCGGTGGAGAGGAACAGCAGTTATAGTGGACAGAGCAGAGGTGTGATGTGTGAAACACACATTATGCCGATCAACACAATAGCTCTACATGCTGCATTCACTCTTTTAGTACTGGAGTGTAATCTTCCTCTTTCCTTTTTTCTTTTTTTCTTGCCAAAGGTTTCTTAAGAAAAACCACAAGTCAGTGACTAACACAGCCACGTTTCCCTCATCACCTTATCGTTCCTCACCAGATATCGTGCGTGTCTGTGGACTCAGGAACTTCTGCTTTATCAGAGTACACACTTGTTCATGCACAGTTCAGGGTGTGTATTTAAATATAAGGCGGCATGGACATTTGAGCTTAACAGATACAGTAAGATGTCAAGTCTAATTAACCATTTTCGAACCATGTTTTCTAAACTGCCTGAATTGGGCTAAATTCTGTTGTGTCGGTAATATTAATATGAGAGAGCAAACTTTTGTGTAGTGCACCACAGCAAACACCTTCCATATGTTGCATCCTTTGCAATGGACATTTCAATTGTGAGGTCAATGCTGAAAAGTTGTCCTCTACTGTTTAGTCCTAGTTTTAGTTGAGATAAAATCACTCTTGCCGTGTAGTTTTCTTGTAGTTCGGTCTCTCAGCCTCCTGCACTTAAAGGTTATCATCAATCTAACGTCACCAACAACCAGAGAAAATTAAAACATGTTTGATTTTTAAACAGTTATCCACGTTTGGGCTTCACGATACTTGGTCAAAAAGCTGTCTGAGTGACAAAATCTTTTGGGGTTTTAGATATTATTATTATTAGAATTGTTGGCACCGATGTTATGACCAAAAGTGTGTGTGTGTGTGTGTGTGTGTGTGTGTGTGTGTGTGTGTGTGTGTGTGTGTGTGTGTGTGTGTGTGTGTGTGTGTGTGTGTGTGTGTGTATAAGACAAAGGGGGTTGATTTCATTCTCCACTTTGGGGTTTTGGATGCTGAGGGTAATTTGATGGATCAAAGATTGTGTTGCCATAGTGACCCAGAGCAGTGGGACTCTCGGGTCTCTCTTCTTCTTCTTCTTCTTCCTTTGGTGTGTATGTGTGTGTGTGTGTGTATACAGTGTGTATATCCAGTGCATCTAGACTATTGTGTTTGTGGGTATATTTGATTGTTGTATTTGAGTGCTGCATGTCTTCCTCTCCTCAGTGCCTGATGACCTCAGTCCAGAGGAGAGACAGGAGCTGGAAAGCATCCGCCGCAGAAAACAGGAGCTACTGCATGACATACAAGTAATAAGACACACTCATCTCCCTTACACCTTTTAATTTATTTAATCAGTTTGTTAAACCTTCATCTGAAGTTCCAGCTTCTTGGCAACGTTTTTGTTTTCTGTCCTCAGTTATTACTGCTTGGACAAAATGCTTTCTTAACAGGGCAGCTGTGAAAGGGCAGTTTGTTTTGGTCCCTGCTGTAAAACCCTGCGGCTGTCTGGACTGTTGCAAATTGCTTTCTCTTTAACAGTTCTTTTTGATTTTTTTTAAGCGTTCACAGTTTTTACAATGTAAGTGATGGTAAAATCTACAGTCCTCGTTCTGTGCAAAACGTCTTCGAAAGTATATCTTGACGTTAATTATAGGTCTCAGCAGTCTGAAATAGACAAATCAAATGGGTGTTGTCCAAAGTTACTGTGTTTTTTAGGGGAAATTCCCTCTTTGTGTTTCCTTGGACAGAGTTTCTCTGTTGAGCTGCAGTGGAAGGAAAGGAACAGGGAATTTGGTACCAAAAACACTCATTTTGGTAGATATCCACTTGATTTGTCTGAAGCCCCATATCAACATTTTGACACAGAACGAGGACTGTGAATGTGGACTGTTCTAATGACTACTGTTCTGAGGCATACTTGAAAAGTTGTGAACCTATCCCTTTAACCATTTTATTTATTTCAAACTCGTACAGTGCTTTGTTTGCTTTTCAATTTGTATCTCTTTGTCTGAACATCACATTGTTCAGGTAGTCCTTTCTTCTCTCTTTGTCCTTGAGTAGGTTTGTACCTCCATGTCTAGACCTTTTTTTGTGTGTGTGTGTTTGGGGGGGGTGGTGTATAGGCGTATGACCACTAGAGCGTTACTGTACGCATTCAAGACAGATGATCCTCTTTGTGTGGTGTACGAGGGGGGTGGACCTTGTGTACATGTGTATGTGTGTCCTCCAGCTCTCTCTGCCTGGAGGGACAGTTTGACCCCCTGCCTCAGTCCCCCTTCAACCTTAAATAAATTAGCGGGATTGTCTGTGTCAGCCTTTTATCTGGGCAAATGTGTTTTGCCAGATTAGGGGTAATAGCTGGCCTTATCATCATTAACAAAAATGTTAGTGAAAGTTGAATCAAAGAACCAATAATGATCTTTAACCCAGCCTCATGTGTGTTGGTCGATATATGACTGAGTTTAGGGCTGCAGCTAATGCTTATTTACATTACAGCTGAGCCAGTTTGACAGTACAGGAAAATCAAACGTCAACTATTTTGATTAGTAATTGTTCATTCATTTCTGAAGCTTAAAATCTCCCAAATTCCCAAGCTACAGTTTGTCAATTGTCTTATGTGATAATAAACTGAACTGCAAACACGGTTTTCCCTTGCAGCGAAAGGAAAAATGAGTCAGGACAGGGTGAATGAATGTCACAGAGCAGTGAGAAAATATGTGGTGAAAGCCCTCCACCCTTTCTACACAGAAGAATGGTGGTTTAGTTTTCATACTGAGGGAAATAAAGATATTAGATTAAAAAAAAATATTTTAATTCATTCCCTACCAAACAAAAATATTCAATAAGGGATTTATAACAGGATTCAGATTCGGTAAAATTCTATCGAACCCCATCACTAGTCTTCAGTCAGCAAGGTGAGCGTCCAAAACACACACAAACGCGGCCTCGGGGCAGCAACACTGTGCGACTAGATTGATGGAGTTTATTACCGAGGTCGACTCTCGTTCGGCGTTTCTCTCCTCTAAGCCCCGCCTTGTGTTGCCCCGGAGGGGGATCGGGGGGGGGCTGATGAGTAATGATCCATGAAATATTCCAGTAATGGAGATGGAGGATGCTGTTAGTTTATAAAGGGGTGTAACCATAGAAACACACATGCCAAGTGAAGTTATTTACCTTGTTTACCTGGTTTTCACACATATCACATACTACACAGAGAGTTGTAGAGGTTTGTAGCTCTAATCCGAGACACTGGCCTTGTCTGCTTTTCGCTCTTTTCTATAATTATCTCAATTCATTATCTTTTCTGCTGGGCTCAGTGTTTCTCCATCTGTTGCTCTCCTCTCCTCTTTCCTCTCCTCTTTCCTCCCCTCTTTCCTCCCGTAACCTCTGAGCTCTCCGGAGCAGCTCCGCTAAGCCAGTCAAAGTCTTTGATCCGGCATTTTCCCGTCTCCCCACCCGTGTGCCACTCAAGTAGCCCGGGGAGGGCGTCGGGGGGAGGGGGGGGGGGAGAGGCCGTCTGATGAATCTGGGTCAACACAGGGGAGAGGAGGAGCTGGGAGATGGAAACAGGGGAAGGGTGGTCAGCTCTGACCCCAGAACAGGTGCTACAGCTCCCAGAGAGGGTTTTCTGCAGAGGGCGGCTGTTCCACAAAACTCCTGCCGAGAGGAAGAATGAGTTGGTCTTGAGAGAGTGAATCATGTGTGTACTTTTAGTCTTTCTTTCTGGGCCATCTCTTCTGTAAGAAGTGCTTGTCTGGATGTGTTGTCAGTGAGATGCAGCTGGAACAGACAATCATGTGAAAAGCATTTTGCTGCCGTGAGCCAAATTACCTCACACACATATCACATGTATGCAGCGTTCGTTTTCTGCTTCCTGATTCATCGCTCGCCGTCTCTGTCTCTGTCTCTGTCTCTGTCTGCTGTCAGAGGCTGAAGGATGAGATAGCAGAGGTGACCAATGAGATTGAACACCTGGGCCTGACTGAAGAGAGGTAAAGTATCTCTCAACCATTTTTTCTGCTTGTGCGTGGGCAGCTGTGGTCCACTCAGCCTTTTGTTTTAGTGGAAGTGCATTCATAGTGAAAGACATAAAAATGTGCTTTACCCTCATAACACAGTCCACTGCTTTGTGGGATTTAAGCCTGCAACTAAGGATTGTTTACATTATTGATTCTTCTGTCGAATATTTTGCCTAACGATAGTTTAAGTCCATAAAATGTTAGAAAATAGGAAAATCACTTTTTCCCAGAACCCAATGTGAAGTCTTCAAATTGCTTATTTTGTCTGACCAATAGTTCAGACAACTTCAGAAGCTGAAACTGGTGGATGTTTGGCATTTTTTCTTCATAAAAAAATTAAATGATTAGTCAGATTTATTTTTTTTTGCCTATTTTGCAGAGCCATGAATTAAGTTTCTGTTCTTTTTAATTGGTTTTAGGAAAAGCATGCAGAGGAACAAACAGATGGCCATGGGCCGAAAGAAGTTCAACATGGACCCCAAGAAGGTGAGAACAAATGAGGCTCTTCCTTTTTCCTCTAACAGATAAGTGTAGGGCTGCAACTAACCATTATTTTATTGTCGATTTAATGTTGTGATTATTTATCACTTCACCGATTGATCGATTAATCTACAAAACCTCTGAAAAATAATGTAAATGTCTTGTTTTGTGTGAAACGCAGTCCCGAACCGAAAAGATAATCAGTTTACGGGGATAATAAAACAGAATAATAAACGGATCCTCAGCTGCTGATTGATAGCGGTTGCAGGTCTAGATTAATGTTAAGACTTTTGTGAAACTGAAAAATTAAAATAACAAGTGCTGCATATGATCACTTGGTGTTTGTACCTCATTGGACAAAAAAACGAATGTACTTGTTATTCGGATCTTTTGAAGAAGTTAATATTTGGTGTATTTGTAATTTCAGTGAATGATGTTCAGACTGAGTAGTTCTGATTTTCTCCGTCAGGGGATTCGCTTCTTGATTGACAGCTCCCTGCTGAAAAACACCAGCGATGACATCGGCCAGTTTCTCTACAAGGGCGAGGGGCTAAATAAAACCGCTATCGGCGACTACTTAGGGGAGAGGTAAGTGATACTAATGACGTTCTCTCGAACAGACATTTTGATTTGTCATAGCAGGAAAAGCACAGGTGTTACTAATAATTCCTTCTGTAGATTGCTGCAGGAATGAGTCAGAAAACCTGGAACTGAATTAGCATATTTGCACTTCTGGATCCCTCGTCTTAAAGTCAATGGGTTTTTAGTTTGGTTGGTTTTGTTCCCCAACATAAAGTTAAATACCCGCTTGCGGTAATCTTGAAGCTTTTAAGTGTTAAAAAGTGGCGGTTGTGAAGAAGTGGCTAAATGAGACTACAAAGCGCCATCACCCCGGCTAGTTCGCCTTTACAGCCTCGCTGTGTATACTTTCAGCTCATGTGACCGTGAAGAAGTTTGTTTATAGCTTTTTACTTCTGTGATTGAATTTACGCTTTAATAAAAAAATCATAGAAGTGGTGTTTATTTGTGAAGATTATCTTCCTGAACAAAACATGTTGGTAACGTTTGTTTGCGACAGAGCTTTTTCTTTTTTTTGCTTTTTGTTGAGGTATTTAGTGTCATGCTAATGCTAACTTCCGGGTTTGCCTAAAAAAATACATCATCCCTGCAGCGCTCTTTTAAAGTGTCCCAGTAAAACATGACCCTGAACCCGAAGCAGGCCAATGGAAGTCAGCCATCGTTCATTTTATTATTTACACCTGTGCTTTTCCAAAAGTGACATGTTTAAAATGTCTTCTGATTGATGATAACAGATCGTGTGTGTGTGTGTGTGTGTGTGTGTGTGTGTGTGTGTGTGTGTGTGTGTGTGTGTGTGTGTGTGTGTGTGTGTGTGTGTGTGTGTGTGTGTGTGTGTGGTGCGCAGAGATGACTTCAACATCGAGGTTCTGCACGCCTTCCTGGAGTTACACGAGTTTACAGACTTGAACCTGGTTCAGGCTCTCAGGCAGTTCCTGTGGAGCTTCCGGCTGCCCGGTGAGGCTCAGAAGATCGACCGCATGATGGAGGCGTTCGCCCTGCGATACTGTCGCTGTAACCCCGGAGTGTTTCAGAGCACAGGTACATGTGTGTTCAGAAGAGGGAGGATTAAAAAAAAAAAAAACGTACAAATCTACTTTCACAGTTTTTTGTAATTCACTTTTTCTTTTTTGAGTAAGACACAAAAAGAGTCAGCGGTGAAATAATTATTCTTTCCCAAAAAGTCCTTTTCACTGTTTGTATTCTGGCCATATACTGTATGAAAATGTTCAGATTCAATCACAAAAACACATCACAGATAATCTCATATACCATTATGTTAAAATAATGTTCAATGCATAGTGATGCACATGTATGTATTGTCATACACTACCTTGTGTCACGTAGTTTGTCAAAAATCTAAATGATTGAAATCAGCTAATAGTACTGAGACACATCAAATAATTAGAGGTTTAGTGGTCGAGTCCTGAAAAAGTACACACACACTCTTTGTCTTCTTTTCCAGATACCTGCTATGTGTTGTCGTTCGCTGTGATCATGTTGAACACTAGTCTACACAACCCGAACGTGAAGGACAAACCCTCCGTTCAGAGATTCACAGCGATGAACAGAGGCATCAATGACGGGGGAGACCTACCGGAGGAGCTACTCAGAGTGAGATGCGTTTATTTTCCTCAAGCCTTCCCCTCTGTGGTATATTTGGACAGTAACAAAGTGTACTTAGTCACTATACAGACAAAAGTACTACTGCAAAAACACAGGGGTTTTATTTGCTTTGATGAATTGTGCATGTCGCACAATGTCTTCAGTTTAGTTCTGTTGAATAAAATGTCTAAAGACAGCTAAACAGCTAAAAGAACAATTTAACACAATAAATGTTGCATCAAAAAGTAGCTGTATCTTTATTTAAGAACTGCATTTAAATAACAATATCAGCATTAAAATATACTTAATGTACTAAAAGTAAAAGTGTGTAGGCATCACTAATGTTGCAGCTGGTAAAAGGAGACGGTACTGTTCCTGTGTACTGCTGAGACTTCACCCATAACAATCATAATCATTAACTGATTATATTTTGTATTTTGAAAAGTAAGTAAAGCTGTAAAAATAAATGAAGTGGAGTGAAAAGTACAATATTTGCCCCTGAAATGCAGAGGAGTAGATGTACAAAGTAGCACAAAATGAAAATACTCAAGGAAAGAACAAATACTTGAGTAAGTGTACTCATCATCATCTGTGTGTAGAACCTGTACGACAGCATCAAGAACGAACCCTTTAAGATCCCAGAGGATGATGGGAACGACCTCACACACACCTTCTTCAACCCCGACAGAGAAGGGTGGCTGCTGAAACTCGGTATGTGCAGCCATGTGACGTGAAAGTCTCTGAACTGAAATAGAACTGTAATTCTTTTATTATTGCCTCTATTTTTCAGGAGTTGAAATAAAAAAATTAAAGAACTTATCTATGCACACAAATGTTGTAATTTCACTCAAATACTTGGTGGGTGACCACTTCTCCTTGGCCAAGATAATCCATCCACCTGACAGGTGTGGCAATTCAAGATGCTGAATAAACTGCATGATTATTACACAGTTGTGCTTTGGGCTGGTCACAAGAAAAGGCCGCTCTAAAACGTGCAGTTTTATCTTTAAAGAAAAGGGACATTTATTAGTCACTGACTGGATTTCACATGACTAGGGCTATCGTGGCACTCGCAGATTTAACCAAATAAATAATGTTTTGTGCATAGAAACGGTCTAAGTTCTTTGATTTCAACTTGTTAAAAAATGGGAGCAAAAACAAGTGTTGCATTTTTGTTTTAATGCATTTCATTTAACTCATTCAGGATTATTCCTGGCGTTAGTCACTGTGAGCTGGAAGGCCCTCTAGTGGACTAGAGTTGTAACAGCAGTTTCAACAGGAGGACAAAGTGGTGTTGAATCATTGTAAAAATCATTTTGTTGACATTGTTCTTGTTTGTTTTTGTTTCATGGGTTTTGACTTCCAGGAGGTATGTACCCTTAAACTCCGCAGCATTAATGCACTGCTTTGCTTTGCTTCTGAACTGACCCTTCCCCCCCTCTCCGCCGCCTTTCTACTCCCACTGGCTGTGTGCATTCGCCCTCGCATCACAAATTAGCTTTATATTCAAGGCGGATCATTCCTGAGCTGTCTGCTGTTCAGACCTGATGTGAAAACATTTAAAGTAGTTTCACATCTTCTAACTGCTGGCAACCCGACCCCCGTTTTAACCTCAGCTTTCGTCCCTGCGATCAAAAGTCTCCGTTTATAACCCGCTGATTTGTGCAGTCAGTGTGCTTCTGTCGTCAAATGAAGTCCAGCTTTCTGCTCCAACAACTTAAGTTTTGTGTCCTCAATAAAGTCGTAGCTCACTTGTAGTCTCTCCTCAGGGGGACGAGTTAAGACCTGGAAGAGACGCTGGTTTATCCTCACAGATAACTGCCTCTACTACTTTGAATACACGACTGTAAGTAATGAAAGAGCAAAGATATTTCATAAATAATGTATGTTGCCTCAAGCAAGTACTTGGATTTATTGTCTCTCTGCTGTTTTCAAGGACAAAGAACCCAGAGGAATTATTCCACTGGAAAATCTGAATATCAGGGAGGTCGATGACTCCAAGAAACCGGTAAACTCTTTATTTTCTTTTCTCTTTCGGCCACATTTTGTTATGTAATTGGACAACTTCTGCGTTTTTTCTTGTTGCGTGAGAAAAAAGGGATGGAAATAGCAGATCTTGATAAATATAAAACTTTAATAAAACTGGATGCAAAAAATAGCATAATATAACCCAAAAGTTCAAATTAAGCAGTAGTTTGTGGATGTCTTTAATACGTCACCTCTATCCCCCATTAAATCCTGATATACTTTATGTATCTTGCACCTATTGTGGTTGGATATCCATTTTTTTTTTTTTTATAATTAAAGACCTACAGAAGAAATTTAGTTTTCCTCTTTAAAACACATCCAGTTTACCAAGCAACATTTCACCAAGAATTGTTTAAATATAAATATTTTTATATTTCATGTCGCCAGGCAACGTATTTATTCCTAATTTGTGTTTTTGCACTTTTCAAGTAATTTCCTGTAAACCTCCTGACAAGTCTTGTCGGTTGTGCTCCCTCACAGAACTGCTTCGAGCTCTTCATCTCGGACCACAAAGATCAGGTGATCAAAGCCTGCAAGACGGAAGCAGATGGACGCGTCGTCGAGGGAAACCACACTTTTTACAGAATCTCTGCCCCGACTGCCGAGGAGAAGGACGAATGGATCAACAGCATCAAGTGAGCCACATTTAAATTCCCTCCTACCGGGGATCAGTAGGAAGTCTGGTATCTAACCCTCCTTCCTCCTCCACCTGCAGAGCCGCCATCAGCAAAGACCCGTTCTACGAGATGCTGGCTACTCGGAAGAAGAAGGTCTCGTCGTCTCTGAAGGGTCTGTAGAGCTGCCGAGGATTAAACGGTGGAAAGGTTAGATCGACTGGAAGTGGACCTGACTCTTCCGCTGCTGCTGCACCTGGACCTGACGGAGGATTCAGCTCCTAAAGAAGCTCTTCCTTTGTCACATTTTGAACCGGTGCACCTTCAGTACCGACGGCTCGTTCTCTGCAGATTTGCCCTTCTGTTTCAAGTTTAATTTCCCACCTAGAGATGAAATTATTCAGTCGTAGACCTTTTTTTTTTTGTTTTATCCTCTTTTTGAACACTCTACTTCTGCAGCTTCGAAGCTGTGCCCTCTGGTTAGCACTCCCACTCCTCTTACAATCTGCTGCCCGATTCCCCTCAGAGCCACTTCATACAGACGGGCTGGTCTGCTGTGGTACAATGAGTCTCTACAGCTCCTCAAACGGGGGCTGTTTCCAGTTAGAATTAATTTAATTCGTGGTTGAACACGAGGCGAGAAAAAGACAGCTGCTGACGTTTGATACAAACCTTTCTCCACCTTTTGAAAAACACATTACACAACAGGAGGAGGATGATGGGAACAGCTGGAAAACAAATTTCATCACCTCATCCTGGATGCTGGACTTCATTGTTGTATTGTCTGATTTAAAAAAAAAAAAAAAAAAAGCGCTCTTTTCTAAGCCTGTTTTCTTACTGCTGTTGGTCTTTTGTCAAAGCACTGTTAATGAAAATGAAGGCGATGCATAAATAGCTAAATATTTATTTATCCAGATTTCTTGTAATTTATTGTTTTGAGTTTTGTCTCATTAAAAGTTTGCAAACCAACATTTAACTTTGAAATAAAAGTCAAGAACAAACCAGGACTGGAAAATACTTTTATTACTGTAATTGTTCAGTCATAAAATTGTTGTGATTACCGCGTTACGTTAGATTTGACACTGTAAATATAAATATTTGTGGCATTTAATAATTTTCCTTTTCACTGACCTATTTTTGCCCTTTTTTAAAATCTAATCTGGATTCTGGTTGAGCTGAAACAAGTCAAACAAAATAACTTTTAAACTTCACAAACAAAGTTAGTGGACTTTGTGATGAAAATGTACCAGATTTGGGTTGTTCGTTTCGTTTATGGATGATTTTATGCTGCTTGGACTACAACATTTAGCAGACAAAGCAAACCACTATAAAGACTTGTCATCGGATGTGAAAGTGCCCATGTAGCATGACTGTGCAGCTACAACAGCTCAAGCATTCAATCATGAGACTGAAAGCGTTGATGAAACAATCGGTGCATTCAATGTTTTTCCACACGGTTATTTCCTGCTTCGTTTATCTACGTCTACTCGTTTCATGTGTAGCGGTCACGCTGTCGTCACAGGCAGAGCAGGTGATTGATGGCGAATATTTTACTCTACAGAAGGAATGCGGATGTATTCAAGCCGGCGTGTCGCGCCCATGAAATATTTCGGTGTAAAAACATTCCAGAGCTCAAAGTATCACACAAAATACAAAAGTGTGTTTAAGTCTTTAAGTAATTGGTTCCATAGTCATAACTATTTAAAGAAAAGAGATTTAAAAAATAAAGATTTGAAGATGCGGGGTCTTTTGTTTTTTCATATAAAAGTCTTTTATAAAAACATGTTGGTATCGATGTGTTTCACAGTCACTCGTCTACTTTTAATAGATTATAAAGATTAATACTTTTTAGTGATTCTTTTTTTTTTCCAAAAGTATTGCTTAAATCCGCAATAACTGACTTTTTGGGTGCAGCGGAAACAAAGACATATCACCTAATAAGGTTATGCTGAACTTCCTATATACATCCAGCAGTTATTGATGGGGTTGTTTCTGGAAACCTGATGAATGCAAGTCCAATATTAACTCTTTTAGCTCGGTTTTGGTCTCCAACTCATCATCATCATCATCATCATCATCATCATCATCATCTCTGGATATTTAGCTGCTAAATGCTTCACCAGACATTCGCTGGGTTTGAGCTTTTAGAGTCGCCTGCTGCTGGTTGTTGCTCTCTTAACCTTTTAATATAAAGCTTCATATGTTGCTACGGCGACAAGGGTAAAAATCCGCCACGGCCCCAAACAAAAAGGTTCACACTTTGAAGTCATTGTAAAAACTCACCACATCGTCCTTTAATATACAAAGATAATAACGCAGCCTGTACAGGTCAGCTCTGATTACTACTGTAAACTCTCTCACAAACATATTAAGGCTCCTCAAGGGATTGTAAGTCTTCACCATCACAGCTTCTATTATTATTGAATACATGCAGCATGTACTTAGAGATGTAGTATTTTGAAATGTTTGTAGTAAAAAAAAAAAAAAAACAAGTGTAATGACATCAGGTGTTAAAACTAAAGGAGCAACAATTGAGCAGGTAAACCCCAGAGTTAAAAAAACAAACGTCCCCTGTGTGTGTGTGTGTGTGTGTGTGTGTGTGTGTGTGTGTGTGTGTGTGTGAGAGAGAGAGAGAAAGAAAGTCACTTCCTGGACACACTGAGGGTTAAAGCCGAGAGGCTGAAGACTACCCAGCATGCCGTTGGTAAAGTATCCCGTCTGCAGAAGCAGAACGACCTCCAACTCGACCTTCGACCGCAACGCCGAAGAAAACCAAAGACTCCCTCCTCCTGTTCAAAACACAAACAGAAACACTTGAAGTATTTAGTTTTTTTACAACTTTATACATTTTACTGACTTTTTGTGACATTCTATATTATTACTTTTTAATGACATACTATGAATTTATAATTTATGACATTACTTTTTTTTTTTTTTACTTTTTTATAAAAAAAACTGACATACAATACTATGACAATATGATTTTTTAAATAACTTTTCATGTCATACAATGACTTTTAATGATATACTATACTTTGAATTTTATGACATACACTTTGAATTTAAAATACTTACAATACTCTGACTTTTTATGTATTTTTATGACATATTATACTCTGACTTTTTCAGTCACGATACCATAACTATACCATATCACTGCTTATCTTAATGTAATATTATTCATGAGGTTGACCAGTTACTCAGCGACAGTGTGCGCTCAACTCCGTCAAATGGGTGTAGTTCAATGTGTGAGACCACAGTGGGAAACAGCAGTCTCACCACTAGAGGGCAGGCAGCTCCACCCACACAGGGTTCAACGTGACTGTGGACATCAGCTGCATTTGAACCCTGCCGACCCTCAGAAGAGCCTCTTCAAGGTGTTTGGAGAGACTCCAACCTGTTGTAAGTTTTTGGTTTCTAACAATAGACTGCCTGTGCTGCCGATAAGCACTGTTTTATTTTTTTTATTTTTATCCTTTTGACCGGAAAAGCTATTGCTGAAGGGCGTTGTTTTGTTTTTTCCTTTGTCAGGAATAAAAAAAAAGTGAGATTAACAGTAAACACAGATGACAATGCCATACAGATACAAAACACGAGGAAACAGTCTGCTCTTCAAACCGAAAAGACAGCATTTGTTTTCCATAAATGTTACCAAAAGAGTGATCCAAAAATATAGGAATTAATGAAAATTACCAGACAAAATAAAACATAGAACATACTTTTTAAAAAATGTGTATATTGTGTTTAATTGTTATTCCCCTTCTACCAAATAGACAGAAGTAAGTGTCTATAGTATTCAGTTGTCTTAATCCAGATTTTATTATTTTTATTGGAATTTAAAAGCCAGGAACAGGAACTATATGCATCATATTGGTTGCAATTCTTCCTTCTTATGAAAATATTTCGGGAGCAAAAGCTACTTCTTACTTACATTTAGCGTCTAAGCTCACTCATTCCTTTGGACATTAAAATTATACAGAATGTTAAAGATTTTAATACAATAGAAATTACAAAAAAACATAATCACCTTTCAAATGTGCTTTCTCAAAACTTTGAAAAAAAAAAAAAAAATCCTGGCATTCAGTATGCACCTCAACTACTTCTCTGAATACTTTATAACTTCTCTACCTTTTATGTGGCTCTCAGCCCCAAATGAATACTGTTCTTACTAAAAATGTAAATCTTTTAATACAGGTCACAATAATGGTTTATTTTTTACATAAAAAAAAAAAATATATATATATATATATATATAATTTAAATCAAATTAAAATGTGCATTTGTTTGGGACTATAGTTTCTCTTGTGGATGAATACACATTTGGTGCAGCAGCAGCCATCCAGTGGAATAATTAACCATTCATCAGAAAACTGCCAAAGATTACTTAAGCTTACTTACTTGAGCTTTCTAATGAGTTATAGATAGATTTACGGCTGTTTATTGACTCAAGATTATAAAAGGAGTGTTGTGTCAAATATTTTTACATTACAGATTAGTAATAGTTGTCTAAATGCTGTGCATGTGTTGTCAAATTGGTGAAAGATATTTACTTTATTTGCAATGAGTTGACATCTCCCCATGCCACCGTAAAAAACTTTGAAATCATTTAAAGTAGTAGGATATATAAATAAAAAAAACGGAACAATATTCAGAAATTAAACTGAGCTTTAAAAGAAAATCCCTGTGCTTCCAAGTGATAAGTTCTTTGTTCAGACTGATTCATGATCAAATGTCGCAGCCGTTTGTATTTGCAACTCGCCGTCTTTGTATCGTTTGACACTAAAAGGCCTTTTCTGTTGTCATCTAAAACACGTTTGCAGTTCAACAAGATTTTAGCCTGAGGTCACGGGGCCAGGCATCTCGTGTGTTTGCATCATCGAGCCAGTACAACTTATTCTTCCACATCCAAGGCCTCCGTATGTCCCAGGAACTGTTTTGAAAAATGATCTGTTATAATCGTTTCTTTTTGGCAGCAGATCACTCGAGCACCCTCACCTCCCCCTTTGTCTCTGTCCAGGTAGAGTTAAGACACCACCCATTTACTGTAATAATGCAGCATGCGACACTTCCTGTTCTCAGAAACTAACACAATTTTCTTTTTATCTTTTCCTGTGATCTTGACAGGTTTCCTTTTGGCTAGCTCTGAAGTTTATGAAATGGAAAAAAAAAAAAACACACAAACATCTGCCCTGTTCTGAGTGAGTAGTTTTTTGTCTCTTCTATTTTCACCCCAAAAAAAAAAAAAAAAAAAAAAACTCTTTAAAATGTTGACTGTCAGGGTCGATGAAACACTCTGACTTCTCTTGGCCAAGTCCCGACAGGACTCCCGGTAACACAGACCACAGTGTCAGATCGTCAGCGTAACGCGGCGCTGACTCACTTCTTGACAGGAGTGAGTCAGCCGGCGCTGTCCCCGCTCTACCTCTGGTGATCGGGGCTGCCGGGAAGGCGAGGACGGGACCTGCGATTTGGGACACGCCACAATGACTGCAGGCATTTCTAAGAAGCCACAGCCTGTTTTAATGTGTGTGTGTGTGTGCGTGCGTGCGTGCGTGCGTGCGTGCGTGCGTGCGTGCGTGTGTGCGTGCGCGGAGGGGGGGATGTTCTTTACAGTATGTTCACGTCTGTATTTTGTCCACAAGGCAAAAAACGGACAAACAACACATTAACGTAAAACTTGCTTTAAAAGGAAAATTCTAGGCTTATTACAATTTGGGTCTTATTCTTATTGGATAACTCTGAACCCAGTAGTGGAAACCACATTCACACAAGCACTGTACTTATATAAAAGTACAGGTACCTCAAAATTATACTTGAGTATTTCCATTTTCTGTTACTTTATACTTTATACTTTATACTCCACGACGTGTGAAACGTTGTTAATGTGCTGTTGGAGCAGGAAGTCGGTGTGTAATCACTTTAAGTGATCATTGTCAAGTTTTATTTTCTCCTTTTAATGTTTGGCTGACCTTGAGGTTTGTTTAAAGCAGCTATAATTATTTTCTTTGGCCTCTCGGAGGGGCAGGATAAACTATAAACACAACAACGACATTATTAATTTATTATTGATATTTTACTGGATTTGGCAAGCTCGTTACCAAAGAGATGCCCATGTGCACATCCAGCAGACACAGAGCAGCATTATTATTCATGAAGTGAATTTTCTTTCCGCCTAAAGATTAAAAGTAATAATATTCACTCTTCTTTTAGCTCCGTTTTGGTCTCCACCAAGTCCTGAGGGATATTTCTGTGTCTTTAGCTGGTAAATACTCCAGTATGTTCACCAGCTAGATGCTAACTGTGTCTGTCTGCTGTCTGGTGCTGAGCAGGTGGTGTAAAGTGAGTTTTACGGCTTTTTCCACTGAAAACAGCTGTGCCTGGAAACAAGGTTGATGTGAGCGGTGAGACCGAACCAAAACAGTAAAGCTGTGGCTGTAAAGAAAAAAAACAGAGATCTGAAAGACCCTTGAACGTTTCATGGCGCCGCAGAGTTGGGTGATAATTCTCTGTGGGCCGTTTTCAACAATTGTTGATACAAAATGATTAATCAGTGCAGCTTTAAAACGGCCTGATCTGAAATAACCGAAATAAATCAGAATAAACAAATGAGTTAATTCAACGTGAGGAGATGTGTGATCACCTGGTGGCGACTTAGAAGAAGTTCTTGATGAAGGGAGTGACGAGTTTCACCCACAGCTTGACGTGGCGGTCCGGCCGCTCAAACGTAGAGACGGACACCTCACTGGACTGCTGGTACAAGACCTCCTGCTCCTGAGAAGGCACGCAGTTTAACACACAGGTGTGTAATCAGCTCAGAGATACACAGTCATTCATCACCGTTTCTGGCTGTGGTTAACCCACCTCCTGCAGCTGGCTTTGCAGCTCCTCGTTCTCCGTAACTATGGCGATTTGGGCCTCCAGGTCACGGTGAACCGAGCGGTAACCGAAATTAGGGGAGCCAATTAGAGTGAGGCAAGGCCGATCCTGCCCCTGGAGGTAATACCACAGACCTGTAAGGAGGGGAAAAAGAGGAGTGAGCCAAGCGAGGAGGTAATGCTTCAGAGAGCCGTTTTCCAGCAGGGATTTCTGTAAGGCCCAGACCACAACTAAAAGGAAGCACATGCAGAAATCCCCAGCGTCGATCCAAAACCTCAAAGCATGAGAGAGAGTGAGTGTACATCCTTGTCCCGAGGCTACGACAAAATGACTGTACAAGCCATCTTCTCTCACGCTACATACCGCTGTGACCACAAGAAGAACAGCAGAGCAGGGAGAGTAATGCCTTTTATTATTTTCACTGAGCCGAACACCAGTCTGGATGCTGAGCCCTGGCTTAAGCCTCTTTTATACACAGTTGCCGGTAAATTACTGGCAACCGCTCGTGACTTTTCACACACGCCACGGCAATGCAGGAATAGACGGGGAAAGGGACAGACCAGCTGATGGCGGCAACGCAATAATTACGGACGCCAACCATCATTTCGCTCAACAGAGGAGGAGGAAGAAGATGATGGGGGCACGGAGGAAGACGTCTCTTATTATTTTAAGGAACATTGTGGGCGAGGAGCAGTTGTTAATGTGCTTATGTTCTTGGGATTTATCAAAAGTTTGAGAGACAAGTCAAAAGCATTGATGTAACAGCTTGAAAGGTCCTTCCATCAGAAAGACTTCACCCTTTATGTCACAGCCGTCATTCACGTCACAGCCGTACGCGCATTTTCCCTGAAATGTTACGAGGTCTTGCGTTTGGGAAAATGCGTGTACGGATATTTCCCAGAATATTGAACCCTGCTTCCATTCACGCATGAACATGTTAGGGATGGACTGCACGTGTGACAGGGATTTAAGATTGTAATCTCTTGTAAGCCACGTTGACGTGAGAGTCACTGCTCAAACTATTAGTTCAATGTAGTTCAATTTCAATACATTTTTTTGCTCAGAAATGTGAACTACAATGACCACATGTATGGACATATTTGTGGATGTTTCCTATTTGCTGGGTGGCAAATGAGAGGCAGTGTTGCTAGGAGATGTGCTGTCAATTTCCCTGGTGGTTTACTGACTACAGCACGTAATACTGCGTTTCATTAAAATGTCTTTTATAAGCAACTTTTACACCTTTTTCAACAAGTCTGCACATCGTTAGCTACCGACCGTTTCTGGATCTTTACAATATCTTGCTATTAAGTTTGTATTCATGCTTCCCAAAGAACAACAATGTAAGGGGCGTTATCACTGCAAAAATAATGTGAAAACTTGTGAAAGATTTGACTAAATAACAAACAAGTCAAAACACACAACAAGGAAATAAACCAGTATACGGATTTAATTTAGTTTAATATTTCTGGTGAAGCAGAACTGGTGCTTATTGAATGCAGTTTCCACCCACAGGAGAAACTGTTGAATAATCAGGGTTTTGTCTCCATTTCATCAAGAATGACAACATCATCTTCCGGCATCCATGAAAAAAATAATGCAGCGGTAAAGGTTGTTGCAAGTCGACTTACTGAAATAACAACTCCTACATTCTAAACAGTCTTAGATAAACCGGAAACTAATGTCACGAGCAACCACGACTGCAGCTTCTGTGTGACTAAATATCACTTCTGGTTGGTGAAACGAAAATATTCTGTTTCCTGCTTCTGAAATGTAAGAATTCACCGCTTTCTTTCCATTATTACTGTACGTGTACATGTATGTAAGGTACTTCCTGTACATACAGATGACATATTGAGAAATGTAGAGGTCTTTGTCATGTGATCTGTATTTAATCATTGACTATCATGAGAAGCTTTAAAAGCTGCTGCTGATCATGTGAGGACGCGACCACAATGTGAAACGCAGGTTTAAAATGTACGACTGAACTAATAAATCTAGACAATCTAGAGATCTGTGTGTGTGTGTGTTTTTTCTCTGTTTTGTATCATTGTAAATTAAATATCTTTAGGTTTTGCGCCGTTGGTCTGACGAAACAAGCTATTTGAAGGCGTCACCATGGTTTCTGGGTATTCAACAAGTATTCAACAGAACAGAAGAATGGGATCGTTAGCTGCAGCTCTAATGGGATAACAGGTAGGTGCATGCGCGCGCGCGTGCGTGCGTGCGTGCGTGCGTGCGCTTTCGTTTCATCTCACCTTTGGCGTGGAAGGTCCACTGTGACCTCTGGTACTCGTGCAGGTGAACTCTCTCCTGCTGGCCCAGCCGGCACACCTGGCTGTAGAACTGTCTGGCGATGTGGGTGTAAGCTGCAGGGATCGCACCGGCGACGCCCTTGGCTCCGAAGAACCCGTTGACCTCGGGGGAGGCGGTGAGGATGCGGTAGCTGGCTCCGGCCCCGAGCACCAGCCGCATGTACGCCCGCGTCAGGTTGAAGTAACCCGATGTTAGAAACACAGTGGAGTCTGGACCGGCGTCAGTCAGCAGGCGCTGGAGTTTAATAACAAACAGAAAGAAGAAAGACGAGTTTCTATTTAGCTCATTAAAGAAGATGATTTGTCACCTGGATCTTGATAACTGGAACAATGTAATAACAAAAGGTTTATTCTAAGTTCCTTCCTCATGTTTGCTCATGTGTGATCATGCAGTCTTCATTAATTACTCTATGAACAGTTTAAACTTCTCAGTGCTTTTTAGATTCATAAAATATCTTTTTTTGGACGAGGGTTATCATTAAAAACAGGTCAAAGTAACGCAATCACTCTGCGGTTGAAAATTATTCCGTGTGTTTTCTGCAGCTCTTCTTTTTTTTTTTTTTTACCGAAATATTTTCCGCAGCCGATACCTAAAACCTTGTTTATTGTTTACTTCAGTGGTCAGTTTGTTGATGCAGAAGGAAACAACACGTTTTGGGTGTGCGAGGACACACAATCTGGGTGGAAATCTGTTAAACTGCTCCGCTTCTTTTAAGAAAGACAGGTTTTTTATAAACCTGCAAAAGAGCCACGTCACATCCTGGAAAACAAAAGCAACAAAAGATGAACAGTGTACTGAAATAAGGCCAACTTGTTGCAACAAGTCCTCCCTTTGTGAAACTTGTTAAATGAAACAGACCATGTTGATTCAACTTTGCATGTAACCACAGTATGAGTGGTTGCATTAAATTATAGTATGATCACTTTATTGTGTTCATTCCCAGAATATGTGACTAAAATACCCGGAATAAATGTTCAAATATTTACTCATGGTTTATCAGTCACATGTTATCTATTAGTCATGGATTATTTTATTAAATCACATGGTCAAAACATGCCACAATGACAATAAATAACCTCAATCTAATTGTATTTATGACTTGTTACTCAGGAAAATGAACAAACGGTCAACTTCAAAGCATTGAAGACAATATACAGATAACATAAATGAAGCATTTAACAGCAGGGCCAAAGTTTATATATTAGTTTGAAATATCTTTTTTTTGTGGGCTTTCTGTGTATATTTTGGGTTCAAATGTCGTGACGTCAGGTGTGCCGCCTCACCTGTGTGACCTGCTCGTCCACCCGGATGCCCAGAGGCTTCATCTGGATCAGAGGGAACACCCAGGTGTCCTCCTCCCCCTCGCTCATCCCATCGTCCTCAGAGTCCTCCGCCCCGTTCACCAGCTGCTGCCTGACGTGGGCCGTGTTCACCACCTCCATGATCCGCTTCCTCGCCGCCGCCGAGAAGTCCTGCCTGTTGCCTGGTTGCCACGGAGAGAGAGACGAAACGAAACATGAGCGTGCACAAGTGGGAGGCGGGTCAAAGTGCTCTCTGGGTCACAGTGACCTGGGTTTGAGAGAATACACAGCCGCTTACGAGCATGAAGCCGAGGGCAGGATGTTGATGGGGAGGAAGATACAACCTCAGCTAAAGAGCGGTTACTCTGGAAAATGCTCGTCTTTAATTTCCCAGCAAGTTACCATAGAAACTGTGTATCTGTTTAAAGGTTGTGTTCACAGAGAGTAAAGCCTCCTGGATGCAAATAAAAGTAGCGGATAGCTTGCTCATTAGCCAACTGCTCGTCCTCTTACTATTTACATGAACTTGTGCCAAGCAGCACTTAGAAGTAAAACACAACCTCCTCCTCCGAACACCAAACTTTCTCCCCCTCTACTTTTTCTTTGTTGGCTTTCAGGCAAATGTTGCCCTCATTAGCATGGAACTTGAATATTTTCAACTTCATGAACTTCTAAAATGTTATTGCACCGCTGGAAAGTCCCGCATGACCTGGAATCCCATAATGCCTTGAGATGCGATTCTCTCGTGTCTCATAGAAAATGAATAGTTGTGTCCCGTTGCCCTCAGTGAGTTTTTACCGTCATTCTCACAAATGTGTCAGTTTGAGCGTTCGTGTTTATAATGACATGCAGCACAAGGCCAAAAGAAACAATATGGTGATTTAGTCTGGTTACTATGGTGGATATAACTAGACGAGAGTGAGAAAATGTAATTTGGGTGATCCAACCCTTTAAACTGTATGTTGCTGTTATCAGTCACTGACTGACTCAAACTTTGCCTCATCTGTTATTTTTATAAGTCAGGACACCTCATAGTACATCACCAGTTAACGTTTTACAGTAGAATTCCACCAGTGTGTGTCAGTTCCCAATCCGTGTCGTCTTCCAGCAACAGTGTGACGTCACAACTCTATTCCTGGTGTTCGTTACCACAGCGACCCAATCCTGCAGACATGATGTCATTCATCCCACAAACTAACATCCTGGCAGTCTGCGCTCCTGTTACGGACACCCAGCACCAGTGTGTGTGTGTGTGTGTGTGTGTAGAGAAAATCCTGACAATTTTCACATCCGGCTGCATGGCTAGCCAACCACAAGAGCTCTCATCATCTTTCTCACTGCACACACACACACACACACACACACACACACACACCATCATCTAGTCAGCTGTCTAAGCTTTCAGGCTCCATTAGTGAAATCCATCGGCTCCTTCTGCAGAAAAACTGGGCCGCTGCCGCCGTAACCGAGATGAAGTGTCAAACTGTGTCAAAACATGTTGGAGGGTAAACATGCGTCTGTGTACACGCACACACACACACACACACACACACACGTGTGTGTTTGGTGTCTACCGTTGTACGGGTGCACCATGCCCTCCAGCATAGTGACCGAGTCGTCGGGCTGCAGCTGCAGGGAAACGTCTCCCACGGCTTCCACCAGGTCGGAGAAGAAGTCGGCGACCTCGCTGCAGTTCTCCAGCAGCACGTAGCGGTCCTGTCTGTTGGTGAAGTACGAGTCGCTCAGGTTGGCCCTGAGCAGTGAGAGAGAGAGGGACTGTTGTTTAGAGGCCAGTGAGACACAAGGTGTTTAGACAAGAGGAAAGACGAGGAAGAAAAGGAGGATTTGTTTGGACATATGAACATTCTTCTGAACCGAAGCGTAAAACATAAAGGGAGCAGCTTTCATCATCTGTAGCTGATTAATTCTGTTCCAGCTAAAATTGGTTCACAACATGAAGTATTATTATTGAACAGAGAGTTTACCAGTGTAATGCCGCCTCCTACAGAGGGAGGATGTTGCTCTAATTGTAGTCTTAAAGTTGCTCGGCTAGTGAATTAACGCCGACACCGATCGCGAGGAGCCACGAACTGAGAGCCATCAGAGAGCGTGACTCAAAGACAAGCTCATCTGATTTACATTCAGCTTTTCATGGGATTATTTGTTGTAATGTTTCACTCTTACAAGAGAAAACGGTTCATGGATGACGGCTCTCAGAATGTCTGGGAAACATTCCCAACGGGACGCAAAAGTGAGAAAGTATTTATTTTTTTTTTTTATAAAAACAGATTGGAAAAGTACACGTGTTTACTATCCTACTCTCTATAATCAGGTACACAGTGTTTTGTTTACTCTCCCCACAAGCCGTGGATTCAGGTCGGTGTGAGCGGCGGGGGGGGGCCATGTCATTTGGAGCAGAAACTCAAACTAACAAATATTGACACAAACGTGGACAGCCGGGAATCAACGCACCCGCTGATGATGATGCTGTCGTCGAACAGGTAGACTTTGATGTGCTGGACTCCGATGGTCTCGTTGAAGCGCTGAGGGACCAGCAGGCGCAGCAGCCCCCTCAGGTCAGGAGTGTGGTATAGAGACACCCTCATGTGAGAGACGAAGCGCTGCAACAACGGCAGCAGCATGGTCCTCGAGTTGGTCTGTCCTGCACGTAAAAAAAACAACAACAACAAAAAAAAAAAAGAAAACAGGACAAAACATCAGGACGATGAGCGGCGGCGCTCGATGAGACGACAACAAGAGATCGCATTAAAAGGAAAACGCCAACAACCTCGTGAGCCGCGAGTGTAGTCCAGCAGTATGGAGACTTTTAGATCGGGAGCGTCACTGTTCTCCTGCGAGCGGCGTAGAGCGTCCTCCATGCAGTCCACCTGAACAAAAACAAAGAAGGCAGAGGACAAAAACATCAACACGCGCTCAACCAGAGATATCGTCTTTCCCTCTGGACTTCAAGCAAGTGTTCGGCCAGCCGTTGCACAAATCAACCGATTAGTCGATCGAGAGAAAAAAGTAAATCGACAGTTTTACGAACCGATTAATTGCTATCGTGCGACCATTTATTGTTTTCAGCTCCTCAAATGTGAGGATTTACTGATTTTCTTGGTTTCATACGATTGTAAATCGAATCTCTTTGTGAAAATATTGCAACGTCTAAAATTCAATTATCTGTCATTTTGTAAACTAAACAATTCATCAAAAATAGATTAAATAGATAGATTAAAATCGATGATAACCACAGGCATTAGACGCAGCCATACATTTCCTCTGAATTTGTGAAATTGGGCCTCAGCATCAAGCTGCTGAGCTCTTTTCACCGCAGCAGAAAACTTTTCTTCGAGCACATTTTACTTAGAAAAACCAGTCACAAAAAACGTTTCCTGTTGTCTGTAATCAGGTTTTCACTTCTCACTCCACGTCATCGTTCTGCAAACCACAAACTGAGGTTTGCATCCCTTTTGTTTTCCACAGGTGACATTTGTTGTTACTCTTGTGCTCCGACAGTCTAGCAGTTGGGAGGTGGACTGATGAGCCGGCTTCAGTCTGCAAACCAGTCCAACTTCTCTTTCTGAGCACAACTCGGATCTTAGCGTCCCTCTGTCTTTTACACTTTGTCCGACTGCATGCACTGTATACTTGTAGACATTCAACGATAAAGCTGCAGAACACAGGAGTAGATTAATAAGTATTGCAAGTTGGCAGCACGCAGCATTTATCAAACACCGGCAGCGTGTTATCATCTGTTCGCTGAGCGTGGGAAAAGCATGACTAACTCCTTTGTGCCCGAAGAGAAAATGTCTGCTCTTCAGAGGGCACCACTGGTAGCGAGCGTAGTCTTTATTTGTGGCGAGCTGCAGCATTTGTTCCCCACCTGATTTTCTTTTCTTTTTTTTTTTTACTTCAGCTTAATTGTGCATCTGGGGCCCAAATGCATTTGTTACACGTGACTCCAGAGTGCCTGTTTGCATGTCGGTAAAACAGTTCTTCTTTCCAGTGGAGAGCTTTTTTGCTTTTTTTCTCTATTGCATTTAAAACAAACTTGAGCATAAACATTTTAGTTATCAGGCAACAGCACGCTGACCTACTGCAGACAGGAAATGTTGACCCGGAGGACAGATAGTTAGAGGAAACGTGGACATTTTATTTTATGTAAACGGGGTTGAATGTCACTGTATCCGTTTTTTTATCTGGAAAGGAAAAAGCGGACGTTCTCCGGAAATACAATCTCAAGCAGCAGAGTGAAAATATATAGTTATATAAATGATAGTAGAAATAAGATTTTTTTTTTTAACAGAGTATTCAAATGGTCAGTGGCTCCTCGGTAATTCGAGTTTGATACTCCAGATTTAAACCATTAACCACCTTTCCACATTCAGAGAAGGCTTTATAACTACTTGTTTTTCACATATGCAGTAGCAGTACTCTTCACTTTGAATTACCTTTGAATCTCAGATTATTCTCCCTGCCTGCACCTGCGCTTAAGGAAACACGCCGCACAGGTGTGAGAGTTAGAATCAGTCAAGAAGCTTTTGTGCTGAGCCTGGGATCGGGATTATTCGGTTTAAAACACAGACCACACTCATATTTTGAGTCTGAATTGAATTCAGGTCATCGTGTACAATTACAAGCCAACCTGAGCTTGACAAATAACATAGACTCACTGTTCCTTGACAACGTTTGTAGTAATCCATCATCCTGTGAGGTTACAGAGTTTGGCAGCAGCCACACCTGATTCAAATGCTTCTGACTGTAATTTAACATGTTTGACTTGTCCGTGCCTTGTTCTGTGATTCACCCTCTCTGCTGCTCGAAACCAGTAAAAAAACAAAAAAACAAATGAAAAACAGCTGAATGCGAGTCCAGACTGTGGTTTGTTCTGGGTTAATGTTGTTATGCTAGGCCTTCCAAGCATGAAAAACAGCAGGATATCACATGCCAACACTGGTCTCCTTATACCCATAAACCCTTGCATTTTGGGGTCATTCCTTGTAGCTGGCCTGGAGTACATTTTCACTCTGAAGAAAGCACACTGTGGTTTTCTTGGAAGGCGACTCTGACTCTGACTCACATTTTCTGGCATCTCCAACCACTTATTTGGCACATGCTTGTGTTTGGATGCCGTTGTCCTCACCTGCCCAAAAACTAAAAAGGCATAAAAACTGCTCTAACAATGAATCTCACACCCACACACAAAAGAAAATGCCACTTTTCTCACCAGCTCTTGCTCCAGCTGACCCGTTCCTAGATACAACGAGGCCATCACCACGCGCCTCCTCGCAGTCTTGATCCGCGCCTGAGGGGAAACAAAGAGAAAAACAAACAAACACAACAATGAATGGGTGTGGGTGTCAGGTCACAAATATTTGATACCGAGAAATAATAATAGGTACATTTACTGTCAGTCACATGCGTACCATTACGTTTGCACAGTTTCAGTTTCCTCAAGAGTCATCAGCAAATAAAAAAAAAAAAAAAGTTTCAACAGAGGTTGATGGAGTTTTGGTGTTTCCTGAGGTTTTTCTGGGTATTCTGCCTCTCCTCTTATACAATGGAGGCAAATTAAATGTAGTCTGAGGTGATCAGAGGACTGACGAATGAGGTTTGAAAATAATTCAACAGAATATAAATAACTCTCTGGATAATGCACTTCATTTCTTGATTAATTGTTTCCTCTATAAAATGATAGAATGTAGGGAAAGGAGCACATCACAATATTTTAAAAGCCCAAAGCCATGTCTTCAGATCTCTTGTTTTTTCCCCACCAAAAGTCCAAAACTAAAATACATTCAACTTCCACAAGAACAAGAAAATAGCAGTAAACCCTCATAATTGAAAAGCTGGACCTTTTTTCAGTTGAAATTGACTTATAATCAAAGTGAATCATCAAAAAAAGTTGCTGATTACTTTCCTATGAATCAGATCTAATTTCTGGAAAGATGCTGTGTTAAATTAATTAAATGTAATTTTTCAATACTGTGAGCACCACAAACGACATTCCGTTCACCTCCATTGTACTGAAGTGAAGGAAGAAATCTCAGCTTGATAACACAAAAGAGTAAGTGAAAAGTTATAATCTTTTGTAATTTGGGTGAACTGACCCTTGAAGGATTAAAGGTCGTCTTACTCCACAATGGACATCCTTTGCATGTTCTTATTTTGAGGATTGTCATGTTACCTGACAGCAACAAAATCAAAAAGGCGTTGCTGCTTTTAAAAAACAAAAAGGAGAAATTTCATCCTGTTCTTTGTGCCAGTTCCTTTTCATTTTGCTCAGGGCACCACAAATGTTTTTGGCTGGCTCTGCAAATACAAGTATCATGATGTACAGATAAACAAAAGGAAGTGCGTGTGTGTGTGTCAGAAAGTGATCTATAAAAAAACCAAACCACAATGTTCTGTGGAAGTATCAATACAACCGAAGACAGAAAGGTTCCTTCTTGTCCCTTTTGTCTTCGAGCAAACAACAGAAGCATGTCTTCAAGCTGCTGTGTGGAGGGATTCACTACTGTGGTGGCGGGGGCGTGGTTGGGCTCAGCTGCAGAGGGGACGGAGTGTGGGAGTGGTTCAGGGAACGGGGCGGAAGAGGTTTAATCAGCCTTAGCTGGTTTGGGTTGGCGGATTGTGTTGTCTCCCATATATAAACCCCAGTAGGGACTGAGGGAAAGGGGGAGAGCAGGTACACAAGCTGCCAGAGCGTCAGACGGACGGGGTACGACGCGTAAAGGCTCTGAATAAAAACTGTTACTGACAAGACCAAGCGTTGAAGCGTCTTCTGTGCTGGGGGGAAAACTCACGGGGTAACACCTACTTGTTACAACTACCAACAGAGTAAACCAGAACTAAAAACTGAGCCTTTAAGAAGACAAAACTGTGGGACTCTCCGTTTGTCTTACGTTACATGTGCAGCAAGAATTTTGTCCACATGTCAGTGTTAGGCCCCGTCTACACGAATAGATATTTTTCTCTGTGTTTTGGCCTCAAACTGAGTTTTGGTCACTAAAATGGATATTTTTTTTAAAACGTCTTCTGAGGTGTAGATTTTCAAAAACTGTGCTTACTTTCATCCGGGGTATTTGGGAAAACAAGCAACATAATTTTGTCAATTCGCGCATGCCCATTTCCCCACATGCTCAGACTCTTCATTGGCAAGATACTTTTCCTGAAAGGCCGCCGAGATGTCTGAATATTTTGCATAACAAGACTCCCTTTTCATCGGCTTATAAGGTGACGCTATGTAGCAAATCCACTTTGTCTTCCGTCAACACATACGAGTCAATTTTTGTTTTTGCCAAAGCACCAAATATCAGCTTTATAAAAATAAAGAAATAATTTGGTATTCCTTCACTATTTGTTAACACTGCCAAAGGAAATGAAGCTCGTTGAATGTGCTCAGAATCTTCTTCTCTGGTATTTGAAGTATTGTTGACGTTGCCTTTATCGACGAGCGTTTGGAGTTGTTTCTGCACTCTAGTGTGGACGGAGATATTTTATATAACTACGGTCATGTGGAAAGAATTTCATTTTAAGAAAAATCTTTGTTAAAAAATGAGCAGAATACGTATAAATAGGGTCTTAGGGTAACTATATTTCTGTATGTTACAGCATTTTGACAGGATGCAACTTGTGTAAAAGTAGAATGAGAAAGCTATGCGTTATGTTTGCAAGACTCTAAGCTAACAACAGCAGCTTGCTAACACATTGCTAACACTAACTTGCCAACAACTCGCTAGCTTGCTAACAACAGCTAACTAACATTAGCTGTTGTTAGATCGCCAACATTTTTAGCTAGTTAAAGTTAGCAAGCCAACATTGTTAGCTAGTTAAAGTTAGCTAGTCATTAGCTAACTAGTCCCACAATCATTTTAGTTATCAACTGTACCCCTGGTAGATATGGAGTGCTAAAATAATCCTTTACATGCTCTTTAGGCATTTTTTCTGCCCTTGGTTTCATATTGTGGCCGTGGTTTTCAGAGTATGACGCCTTGTGCTCCATCTTCGTTTTTTGAGAATCACACACTCGTAAACATCATAAAATCACATGAGCATTAAAAAAGGTGCGATATGTTTTATTTTAAGACTGAATGAAATACAGGGCTGTAAATATATCAGGGGTCAAAAAGGATCACAACAACTGGGGGAGAAATTCTTCCATAATTAGCATCGAGAGCCGATTTCTTGTATGCAATACAACCGTTTACGCTAAACAATGTCCTTGTATGAGGGAAGCTGCTGCACAACTGCCACAGCAGCAGCAGCAGCAGCATATACACTGTTGTAGATTCCTGTTTCTTTGTTCCCGTAGCGGCTGAATAGGCTAAAGTTAGAGGAAACATAAAAGGATTCCAATGTGGTGACACACAGCAGGTGTGGGACGACGTAAAGAAATAAAAATAACGACCCGGTTGGTTTAATTCCAACTGTACATTTGCTTCTCTCCCTCTCATTTTAATGATTCACAAATGAAGGGAAATATGCACACCGGCACATTTTTCTGAATGTTTAAAAAGATATTTTTCGTTAAGTCTTCAGGCTTCTTTATTTAGATGTATTAAGCACCGATTAGTTACTCTATAATTATGTAAAGCACAAAAGAGCTCAACAATGAACTCCTGGCTGCTGCAGCGTGCTTCTCTGCCAACTTAGGTGTTGCAGAGAAATACACATGTCTGCGGGGAAAGTAATGCTTCCTCAAACCTCAAGCACTTTGTCAGTTATCATTCGTTACCTCACAATACATGACGTTATGGAGCATCTCTTCAAACGCAATACTGGCAGGCTTCTTGTTTTGTTTTTGAGTTCTAATCATTCCTTTGCAGCTAAACAAAAGTACCGACCTTCATAGTCTGGTAGAACTGGTCGGGTGAGGTGAGGATGTGGATGTGGGTGCCCGGCACACGGAAGGCGGGTACGTGCTCCGCCATCCATTGGAAGTGGCCACAGAGGCCGTCTGTGCCCTGAGCTCCGGCTGACCCGGTGGGCCTGGAGACATGTCGGGGGGCCGGGTCGGCTTCGGCCAGGAGGGGAGCCAGCAGCAGCACCGAGGACCTGGAGGAAACAATCGGGAGCTTTTGTTTAACATATGCAGAGAGTCTTGTATTATTGATAACACAGTTCACTGCACTGAACCTCTTTTTGATCACAAGGTCCACTTCGTTGCTGCTCTGGAGCTTTCGATCATAATCACACAACCTTCCTCCACAGATGGCCTTTCCTGGGTACTTTGAATCTCATCATTCTGATTAATGTTTACTAATACGGTGGTATTGATTTCAGCCATAGGTAGTACCTGTCAAGTAGTATCTTTACATTTTTACTATGTCTGTATTTCTTTCTGCCCTTTTAAAGTCTGCATGGAAATCCAGATGAAAGTGTGGGTTGATTGAAAAATGTCCAGAATAAACACATTCATGAGAAAACAGTCAGTGGAAAATGAGACGCGTCTCTCTGGATGATGTCAGACAAAACGGGTCAGTTGTGCCATTCAGGACAGGAAAACAATAGTTTCCTCGGATACGTCCTTTTTTTGTGCCGTCGTCAGCGGGCTCTCAAGTGTCAGACGTACCCGCCAGCACTTGAACGCCCCACAATACGTCTGCGCTTGAAAAGGATCCGATATCATAATTGTCAACTAGTTGAAAACCCTGTGACAAGATGACTCACCAAAGTGAGAACACAATCGAACACTTAACACGACAGGTAGCTCTGCCGTCTGCAGTGACGCCTGACAAACGTCAGTTGGTATTTTTAGGAGCATTCAAACTAGGCCTATTTAAATTTCGCACAGCTCAAGGTGACGTCTTTAAAATGTCTGGTTTTGTCCGACCAACAGTTTAAAACCCAAAAATATTCAGTTTTCTCGCATTAAATCTTTTTATCTTTTATTTGTTTTCCACGAATAAAATGAACAAAATGTCATTTTTGCTCAGAGATAAATGACTGGATGAATAATTTTCTGTCGAACGAATAATTATTTGCATTATTAATTGCATTGATTAATTGTTGCATTTAATCTTTAGGGACACAGATCCATGAGAAGATTTAACAGTGTGTCTGGATTTTCTTCTTCAGTGTCCTCAAATTCACCCCAACACCACATCCCCTTTGTCTCTGCCGTACAATCTCACAATCTGGTCTGACAATGCAGCCACATTAAATAAAGACAGGGTGGAGTTTGATTCTCAGACATGACTGTGAACCTCTGATCGTCAGAAGTCTACTAAAGTCCGTCATATTCATTGCCACACACACACACACACACACACACACACACACACACACACACACACACACACACACACACACACACACACACACACACACACACACACACACACACACACACACACACACACTTTACGTTTTGGTTTGGAATTAAACCCACAAAAAGAAAACGTCTGCAAGAGGTCGGGGGAAACAAAAGTCACATAAAAACAAAACTCACAGCTCGGGGCTTCTTTCCGAAGCCACTTTGCTGAGTTAGAACTTCTGGGATTTCCCCGTTGTTTGGGATTAAAGTCCTATCATCCATAAACACGCATACCACTCAAAAGAGCCATAAAACAACTGTAGCATGTCAGAGAACATCCTCGTGTACATAAAATTACAAACGTTATCTAAAAGGAGCACATTGAGCTTGGTGATGGGGTTATGTAATACATGATGGATCGTCCAGCTGACCCCAAAGCCGTCACAGTTTTTATGTACGCGGTAAAAGATAAGAAGTGTGTGACAGGAGATAAGACACGCTTTGAAATTATGTGGTATTGCTTTTTATTTTAGGACTTTTTAAATCCTTTACAAGGGTGGAGATTCTGTACACATATATTATCAACATACCGTCTCTGTAGATGGCCCCTAAATCAAGATTATCCGAGCGGTGGAGCGCACTTCGAAGAACAGCGATTTCGCGAAACTGAGATGAAGTTAACTCCTTACATTTAACGAGGTTAGACGCTAAATTAATAATGCTAGACTTTTTCTCGTTACTGCAATGAATAGAGGAGCTGTTTACTTTAATATGTGACTGCACCACGTCCCTCTTGATTTGAAGCATGTGACGGGAAACAATGATGTCCGTCTGTCTTCCTCATAATCCCAAATTCCCCGAAAATCTCTTTGCGCCCTTAATAGATTTAAACCCCCATTTGTCTCCACAGATTTAGAGTCAGATATCAAACTGGTCAATGTCTGTCTAATATAGTGATGAAAAAAACTCTGTATTCTAAACATATTCTACATGGCAAAAACTATGTGGACATCCAAACATTACACCGAACCCAAGACCCAAACTCTGAGTATTAAACCGCTGCTGGCTTCCTCTCTTTTTTGTGAGGTCAACCTCTGATGTTGGGTGGGGTTTGGGTCCCCAAACTGTTGCCACAAGTTGGAAGCACACAAAAAAAATGTTTCTTCAACAATGAGCGACGCTCGAAGCCGAAACATGTTGAGAAATTATTGTTGCTGAACAAAAACGAATAGTCTTCCCTCTACAGAATTTTCATAGTTTCACGAGCACATTCACTACCCTGCGCCTAGTATTTTAGTTTTGCGAACCAGTTTGCTGGAAAGCTTCGATGCTTCATTTCGCCATCACAAATTTAAATAAATCTTAATAATTACCGCACTGCTGACATCAAATCCTGCTTGTTGGCACCATTAATAAAGTGCCACGCATTTTTTTTTGCCACGTCCTACTTTGGACGGTTATATAATGGAGGAAATGATGCAGGATCATAGTACGAGATAAAGATAATAAAGTATGTAAATGAGGATTTTTTTTATTTCAGGCTCCAACTTGTCTACATGCCCAACAGTCAGTTTCCTTTTCGGTAACACAGACATGAACCAAGAAACTGCCGATCACACCAATTATCTCACATTAGGATCGTTCGAGAGGCGCTGCGCCTTGTATAAATAAGCTTTATTATTATTATCAACCACACAAGATACGTTTTTAGAGTAAACCTTCATTGCACAACGTGAGACTAATAACCAACAATCTAGCGTTAAGTATTATAATTACACAGAAAATAAGGATTTTCTTGTTGTCAAATCTGAGAGCCAATCAGCTCTTTGATCTGGCGACAGCCAGACGTTTCCCATCATGCCTAACGAGTGACATCACCTGCGTGAACGTCGACTGGAAGCGTCACATGATGGGGAGGCTGACAGAAAGGTCTCCAGTGGTGGGATGTAATCAAGTACATTTACTCAAGTACTGTATTAGTTACTTAGTACTCCATGTTGTGCTACTTTCTACTTCACTACATCCCCGAGGGCTATATTGTACTTTTAACTTCACAACAATTATGAAACGCTTCGTTACTTTACAAATTATGGTTCCTGCATAAAAGAAGGCGGAGTGAATTAGTTAATTGATGAAAAATATATTTGCAAATCTTTAACGATAAGTTGGTAACATTTCATGTTACCAACTTATCAAGTGTAGAGATTTGTTTCTTTTCCTTCGAATCATTTCAATTATTTAATTCAATTTAAAGTTTGATTTGATAACTTTAGTAAATAGTAATATATCTTACTTTGAAATGGACCATTTTACTTTTGCTGCTTTAAGTATATTTTGGTGCCAATACTTTATTACTTTTGTTAAACTTTGATTGCAGGACTTTTACGTATAACTGAGTATTTCCACAATCTGGTATTACTACTTCTACTTGAGTAAACGATCAGAGTACTTCTTCCACCACAGCAGATGTCAGCTGTGGTAAAATGACACAAAGTTACATAACAAATACACACACACATATATAACACACACACATATATAACACACACACACACACACATATATAACACACACACACACACACACACACACATATATATATATAACACACACACACACACACACACACACACACACACACACACACACACCAGAACAGCATGTACAGCATGTACAGCATGTACAAACCTTAACCTTCAGTTATGGAAACCTGTACTTTCCCTGAAGGCTGGCTTCTGCTTGGAGCCGCATTACCGGGAGGAAATGAGCTAAATCCGACTTTAAACTTATAGAAGTTTCACCCTAAATAAGCTACATGTTGACAGCTGAATGTTTTAAATAATAAAAGATCAAAATAGAGCAGCACAAGTCAGATAATTGTCGCATTAGCAGTGACAACATTAGCAGAGGATCTTTATCTCTTCGTGATGCTCGTGTCTGTGTCCCCGGGGAAGAGTCGGGTCTCTTACCCTCCTCTTCTGTCCCGTGCGCGGAAAAGCCGGTCAGATATTCGGTTGAAAACCCCGGTGATGGCCGGTGAGTACACGGAGTGCACCAGCCTCCTCCACGACATGGGAGCAGCCATTGCTGCAGCAGAGAGACTTTGAATAACTTTATCGACACCACGTCCACAGACACACAGACCTCACTGCAGGCTGAGAGAGAAACGGATGAGCACTGTGATGCATTGTGTTCATTATCATGTCTTACCTGCAACAATAAGTGAATACCTCCGAGAAAAGAAATAAATATAAGTGTTTTTTGTATGTGTGTTTGTGGTTTTTGTGAGGGTTTCAATTCATTTAAATGACCTCTAGTGGTCAAAAGGTGAACTACATTGTAACTTCAGTGTTGTGGAGATGTTCTGATTGACAAAGTTACCCTGAATTTAAACCTAAAATTTAAAAAGGATTATCAATATTATTATGATTATGTTCATAATCATAATAATCATGATAATAATGATTATTGTTATTATTGTGATTGTTATTATCTGTATTAATATTGTTGTTGTTGTTGTTGTTGTTGTTGTTGTTGTTGTCATTGTTATTATAATTATTGTTTTCCTTTATCTTGTTTTATTTTATTTTTTAAGTGTGTTGTTCCTTTGTCTTTTAATAAAATGTTTGTTTATATGGGAAAGAAGCAATGCGATACCATCTTTTCTCACCAATTAGAAATGATGCTTCACAGTGAGAAACCCTGATTTAAGCAATTATGACTGCCAATGCATTTCTGGTAACACCCACTTGATTTACCTTTTGAAGTTGTGACCTGAAGCTGCCAACCCAGGTTTGCGGTCATGCAGTGCAAGGTATTGTTCACAGGTGTTTGTTCCAAGAAACAGTCCTCCTTATAGAATACAATGGCTTTAAACCCACTGGATGCTCATTATCACACTGTAATTCCATGTTTGCAGGGTAGTTATATACTAGTTAGTGGCATAAATTGCTGTTATTAATAGTGTTATTATAGTTTTAAAGTTGTTTTATTGATGCCGACATACAGAGAGTAGGAGCAACATAGTCGGAAACTTTGTTTACTTTTAATGGCATCTCCCTCTTTGATTGTGCAGGATTTTATTTGTGAGAAAAGTAATGAATAAAAAATTGATTAAGAAGTATTTTGCTTTACTTGAGTATTCCCATTTATCTTACTTCTACTTACTACATTTCAGTGGAAAAATTTCACTTTTTACTGCAGTTACTACAGTTTGACAGCTAAAGTAAAAAAGCAAAAAAAAAACATTTTGTGAGCATATGAAATGCATTTTGTTGTGTACAGTTTATTAAACTACACAACAGTCTAACCACTTAATAATAGCTCACTGGACCAGATATGATAATAAAATACTGCTTACACATAAATGTTCCAGTAACAATAATCAATCAATACAATATATGACAATGTAACACTGACAGAGACAATTCTACATAAAGAGTACATTTACTTTTGATACTTTCAGTGCATTTTCTGATAATACCTTTTTGTTTTTATTGGTGTAAGCCTTTGAATGCAAGCCATTTCTTTGCCTGTAATAGAGTATTTCTCTTCAAAAAAATATAGCCGGTTGTTGCTCAAGAGCATTGACAGTAAGTCAGTTGCTTCCTGACACAACACGAGGGCCTGAGGGACATCGTCTTTAAACGTTAACTGGCTTGTAGCTCACATGCATAATGGTTAATCATCTGTCATGTTGGGAAGAAAGGAAATTAAAGGATTATACTTCTGGCTGGTGTTAAGGTAAGGCTATATTTATTAATCCTCAGTGGAAGAAACTAACATGTTACAGCAGCACAAGATCCTAAAGGAAATTAATTGACTATTTAGATCAAATTAATACAATTATGCAATCAAGGAAATGACTTCGAAAAGTACAAAAACAAATATTATTGAGCAAATATTTGCAGTGGTAGGAAGTGCATGTGCTTAAGTACAATTTTGAGGTGCTTTACTTGAGTATTAAAATGTTATATTACACAACATGTCAGAGGGAAATATTTAACTTTTTCCTCCTTTATTTGACATGCAAATCCTATGATCGCCTTTTAATTAAAATATGATGCATCGTTATAGATTAAATTACCCAACAGTATATAAAGCAATATAACAGCAGCCTAGTATAATAGCATTGTAGTATAATAGTGTCTCGTTTGTCATTACAATATAGTTTATATGGAGTTATTCATGCTGCCCGACATAGACTCCTATCTATATCTGCCAGTAAAGTCTGTAACATTCATATATAATAATGTATCCTATTATTATTTTGAATTGTTCCGTATGTGGAGTTTATCACTTCTTCACATGTGTGTGTGTGTGTGTGTGTGTGTGTGTGTGGGTGTGTGTGTGAGGGAACCCATCAGTACCAGGAAACAGCCCGGCAAAGGTCACGCTGATTATTTATTGGCAATCTGCCAAGAACGAGCGCGGGCACGCGCACGTGCACGAGCACGAGCGTGATTCCTGGAAGAGCATCTGAACGCAGGAGGCGGAGCCTTACGAACATCGGCTTTATTCCGACACAACCTCCAGTAACCTTTACGCACACACACGGACACGGTTTCGCCTTCAGATATCGCCGACACAACATTCCTCCGCGCAGGAAAGGAACCCACACTCTTTTTGGATACTTTTTTTTTTTGTTGGGGGGGGGATTTTAATGCCTGAGTTAATAATTCATTTAGCACTACTCTCGGGTAGTTTGCGTATCTTTTCTTTTGGCGAAGAACGGCTGCGCTGCGGGGCTGAATATATCCGCAAGGTAAGTTAAAAAAATGAAATAAAAAAAGACCGAAAAAGACATCCAGAGCGGCTCCGGTGTGCATCACTCTGCAGACACGGTGACAGAAAGGAGACGGGCTGTAATGCAGATTGAAGCACAGCTGCCGTTAGTGGCCGGTTTTGGGCTCTTGGTGCAGTGCAGCCGAGGAGGCTGGAAGTCTATATGTACATTTTTTTGGGGGGGTTATTTCGCAATATTGTGAGGAGGAGACCGACCTCCATACCAGCGGCTCTGGTGCGGTTCTGAACCGTTATGGCGCCTCCTGCCTCGCTGCGTCCCGCACTGTCCGTCCGGCGCGCGGCCGTCTTCAGTTCCCCTTCAGGGGGATCAGAGCGAACCGGACCAGACGGGACACTTTTTTATTCACAGTGAAACCGGAGAATGGGGCCTCTGTGGCGCGGGCGAGCAGGGAATAAGGAGTTATTTAGTAGGGGGGGGGGATGAAAAAAAGCGCGCCGGACTCTTTCACAGTGACCCCGTTTCTGAAATCCCTTGTTGCGGTACGCCCGATCGAAGACAATTGAAAGCAATCAGGATCCAGTTGCTGTCTGGCTGCAGCAGCAGGCTTGGCGCGAGTAAGCGAGGATTCATTTAACCTAAATATAACCTGCTTGCCCAGTCTTGCCTTATGCATTTGTCAGAATCGTCATCACTGCATTTCGTGGGGCTCAAACTGAGAGCTCCAGTGTGGCACAGTGGTCGTTTATTTATGTCCACGCTCATGAATGAAGTTTTCAGAGGAGACTGCAGCCTGAATGTGTGCATCAGTCTTTATATAGATGGGTCATCTGTGCTCCCTGTCTCCAGCTGTGTTTAGGTGCTCTCTCCCAGCCCCTCTCTGGATGCATCGGACTCCTCTGCCCCGGGGCCCTGGACCCGGTGTGTGACACAGCCACTCTCATCCCATTCCCCCTCTCTTTCCTCTCTCTTTTCCCCAAACCCCTTTCCACCTGTCCACCTCGGCGCTCCTGTTCTGGGCCCCCTGCCTCTCGACCAGCGGGCAGAGGCAGGGGGCCATGGCGTCATGGTAGCCTTCAGCGGACGCAACCCCCTCGCCATGAGCAGCGTGACCCCTCCGGAGGGCAGGGTTCAGGGGTCAAACTCTACCCTGCATCACTACAAGCCCTTCAGCTCGCATGCACACTACCAGCAGGTCAGTCCCACCTGAGTCTTTAGAGAAACAGCTGTTTGCATGATTGAAGTCTAAAAATTGGCTGATGACACATAATAATGGCCGTTTTCTTTCCTACTTATTCCAGGTGATGCGTGCACTGCGTAAGCTGCAGGAGAGTGGGTTTTACTGGGGGGCTGTGGGGGGCCGGGAAGCCAGCGCCCTGCTGCGCTCTGAGCCGCCCGGCACCTTTCTGATCCGCGACTCCTCGGACCACCACCACTTCTTCACCCTCTCCGTCCAGACGGCTCGAGGAACCAAGAACCTGCGCATCCACAGCGAGGGAGGCGGCTTCTTCCTACAGCCAGACCCCCAAAACACCCAAGAGCCCCGGCAGTTTGATTGTGTGCTGAAACTCATAGCGCACTACATGGGGAAGGGGCCGGATGCTGGAAGAGGCAGAGAAGGGGCATGTGGGGGTAATTCAAGAGAGGCGGAGAAGACGGGGTGCAGCGTGTATCTGATCCACACCAGCGGAGAGAGGATTCCCTTGGAACTGCAGCGGCCCCTCTCAAGTTCTCTCTCCTCCCTGCAGCACATGTGCAGGAGGACCCTGAACAATCTGGGGGGGTCGGAGCGAGCGG